>OY735230.1:28568397-28673397 GCA_963457665.1 Thysanoteuthis rhombus | reverse complement strand
TGGTCTGTGAACCATAGGTTGGAAACCTCTGTATTAGTGTCCTCTCCTTCGAACAACAAAGAGGAAGAGAGGTGAGGGAAGTGAGCAGATGAGGATGATAGCAAGTTTACTGTCTTGATGGTATGATTACTGCAACAATGCTATGAATTCAGAAGTACAAAAATGTCATCCCTGTCATAAAATATATATTATAAAAGATTCATTACATATCCAAGAAGATGTCATTTATTCAAGAGAGAGGGAAAGTAAAACTTTCACCTCTCCGTCAACAAAACGCAGAATTTGTTTTTCCATTGAATAATTGTCACAATTATTCCATGTCATTAAAAACTATAAAGTAAAAGTGGTTTTGTTTAGTGCAGGTTTTAATGAAGTACAATTAAGGAGCAGTACAAATGAATGTAACTCAATATGAGCTGGAAAAAACCTGTTAAATAACACCTTGAACAGTGCAGTTTTGAATAGTAAGGGAAATCTTAGAACAAATTAAGCATTCCAATCATGTATGCCAATATTGGTTATTATTTTGATGCCTGAAATGGAGAATTTATTATCATTAGAAATGCAAGAAGAAAAAGAAACATTAATTGAGCATATTATTGCAGAAGAAAATGATAATTCTGTGCCTTTCCTAGTAAATCCAGTCATAATATCTGTTATCAAAGAGGGAAAATACATTGAGAAAACTCTTCAATAGAAACACTATTTCTTCACACATTCGCTTCATTTGTAACAGAATGTCTTGATTGGTGAGGGAATTCATAATTAAAAAAGAAAGTAAAGAATTTATTGAAAAAAATTCAATTAGATACTTGCATTTTTTCAATGTTTGAAGGAAGAAAAATATAGCTACATATATGTAATGAAATTCAAGAGAATTTGAAATGTTTAGGCAAGACCTCTAAAAGAACAAGTCCCTACATAATTTCCCCCTAATTACACTGAAGCAATGCCTATATAATTATTAGTGAGCAGAAGGAAAATAACTGGTGAATGTACAGCATGTGAAAGTCCAGTAGGTAACATCCAGAGATAAATAGAAGTTTCCTTCTCAACCACTAAAATAATAATGCTACCCCACACTGACTGTGTTTGTATTTTCCACTAACCAGCTTATCATGTCGCTGATTGAAATATATATTTTCTCTCCTTCTCTCCATGTCTAAAAATCAAAAGCCTCGAATCTTCAACTTCTGCTAAATTAGAGTATTAGATATTTGATGAATTATTAGGATTTACTAGTTTATCTTCATTATTTCTACTGCTACATTCAGATAGGTGGGCTCTCTAGCCTTTCCCTTGGTGAATGTCATTTCCAATGATGTTTATTTGTTTCCTCTCCAATCTCTGCTTCCTCACTATTGAAGCAATAAACTTTCATCTTGAATAGTATTCATTTTTAAAATATTACACAAAAATTATTGAAAATGCTAAGCAAAGCCAAAATATTTTTGGACAAGAGAGATGCTGGTCCTCATACCACTGATACAAACTTAGCTTATCACCCCCAATGACCCAATCAATAAATGTTTACCACAATACTGAATTTATATTAAACACCACTCTCATACTTCAATCATAATAATATACTAGTTTCTAGATAAGATACTATTTAAAAATATCATAATGACACATATCAAATTGGGGATGGAATTCAGTGGAGGTGAAAAAAATGAAAAACAGTGCCATGAGATGAATTTTAAAAATTGTGTAGAAAAATGTTTTGTAAAGTATATCACAATTATATCAAGATGGCAGATCATCAGTCAAGTGAGTAATCCCTCATGAATGCCTCCATTACAAGCACCTGACTAACACTTGATGCCTTTCTTGATAATGAATGGGTTGTGGAGAGGCAAGCTGAAACCCTAGAAAACTATTCATTGTCAAAAGAGCATTTGTTTTGCAGGACTTCTGTACGAGTCCCTCTCAGAAAATGAATGTTTCTCAAACACAGGAATAGCTTTTTTGCATCTTCTTTCTCCTCATTGCCATTGCTATGACAACATCTTGTCCAAAAAATGTAGACATAATGTTTTGGCATTTCTAATCCACTACTGGGGGAATGAAGGCACCAAATCTCTCAATGTAATCCCATAGAGATTTGAATAGCGCTTATTTAGTTAGTCTCCATCTCTCCCTTTTAAAGGGGATTCCTTCAAGAACTGAAAAGCCTCTAGATTTGCAGTTTGAAAAGAACAGATATAATGCTTGACATATCTGTACAGAGAGACATACAAACTGTAATAACTAACATATGCTCTCTCCATGAGAGTCTGACAACTAAATTTACTCTGTTTTTTTTCCACTTAACCTGATGATGGACCGCTTCTTGTGTCCAAGTATTTGCAAAAAGTAAACATTAAATCATCTTTGTTGAGTTTCAAAGTTGTTTTCTAATCCTTTTCTTGGCGCTATACATTAGAAGACGTGACTAAAATTTGGGACAGACACAAGTTATGAAGGATGCATCATTACATTGTGTCTGGAATGATATATATCATTGTATCATATTGTATCTCGAACCTGATGCACGTTTTCTTGCATGGCCAATCTCTCTAAATGTATTGACCAGGGAAAATGCAACTCCTCCAAAACCCAAACCACAACTCAACTGAGCTAATTTCTGCCTCAGTTGATATCTCATACATCCTGATTTCCTTAGCAGTCCCTCCTATCTGAACATTGTTTGTTACAAACACAGAGACATCATCAGCATAGGTAGTGAAGGTACAAATGGATCTGCCATGCGGAGGAAAGGTTCAGAAGCAAAACCATGGAAAAAAGGAGAAGGCAGATAATTCTGACAAATAGAATGTGACAAAGTTGAAAGCTCTGATCTCATTTCATTCAACTGCAATGTTGCCCCAGGGTCACATACAAAAGACAGAGGTGCGGAAGATTAGTTGGCTGGCATGCTGAAGGCTACAAAACTAGCACGATGCCAAGTTTGTTATGGTCCATGTGTTCGCTGCATTTATAAAACTTTGTTTTATAAATAAGCATGAAGTTTGCTATGGTCCATGCGTTCATTACATCAGAAATTTGTCATAATGAGGTTCGTTATAGGGAGGATTCACTGTATATATACCTCAAAAAACATGGTACCCAAAAGATACTTTAGTGACACGTTTATTTTTAGTTAAAATGAAAACAAAAACAAATATGAATTAGTATATAGCTTTAAATTTGAAACCTTTAAATCTACCCACATATGTAGTATGACACTTCCTTTAGCTCTTGTCTATAAAAGCATGAACTTCCATTAACCATTGCTTCTCTTTTTCTCTCATCTTCAATGCCTTTATTCCTCTTGCTTTAGTGAGCACTCATAGGTTACATTGTTACATAATCATATTAAAACTGCTACTTATCAATAAAGTAGCAACTGCTTTTAACAAAAAGTAATAATACTAATACTAAAAGACAATTCGTCCTTTAGTTGCAATGTTATCTTACCTACACTAAACCCTATATTGAACAAGTCTTCTATTCGATTTTCTTCAAAATATAGTTTTTACCACCTTCAAAACTTCAAAATTTTCATCAAGAAAACCTTGCAGATGCATGATGCAAATAGAAAATAGAACTCAACCTGTTTCTACAAGTGACAGAATCTGATTCCAAGTAAAGTAAGGTTACGACTTCAGTTCTCTTAACATTCATTGGAGCAAAAGGCCACAACATTTTCCTCTCTAAAACCATATACCTCTATCCACAATGGACTTTCACTCATACAAAGATGCACAAATACTCCTAGCCAACATGTGAAGAAGTTTTACAATGCCTAAATACTGATCAATTAAGGAATTACAAAATGCTTAGTAAGAGACGAAGAATGTATTTACTGACCTGGTATAAGTTCTCAAATAAAAGACATGGTCAGCAGTTGTTCTATATACATTGATACATCATCAACAACTAGCTGAACCACTACCTCCTCATGAAATCCCTGTCTCACCATGGACAAAAGTGGGACCATATATATTCCATTTATATCGCAACTTATACCTAATAGAGAATTATACCGCAAGATTTTGATTTACATCGAATTCAAGATTGCAAATCTACCCCAGAAATAAAATGCGTAAAAATCATTTGCCACATTCAACAGACCGGCGTTTAAGTCATATCATTTTAAAACTATCACTGAACAATAGGACTTCGAACCCTCGAAATATAGCCCAAATTACCCACAACTGAATGGAATGATAGATAAAACTCTGCGTTCTCTGTCTTTCATGGTCTGTCTGTCGAGTGTCTACCAACATTAGAGAATAGCCTCCAAGTCACACATGCAACTTGGCATATTGGCACACACACTGAAGCTGGTCTCCCTAAACATTCTTTGATCTGCTCCAAACCTTATGGATTCAAAAGCAGTTCAGATACCTCCACTTCGATTCCAATGCCAGTACTATTAATGATGATAAAGCTCTCATTTTTACTATCTCTTCTAATCTCTTCACGCATTCAGTATTGATGTTAACATTATATGTATTTCATTTTCATTTGTTATTTGTCATTTATGTATTAAATTATTGGAATGACTCCTATTCCAAGTAGGAGTGGACAAAGTAGGAGCTTCACCTGTGATTACTCCCAGATTATCCATTTTCTCAGAACGCATCTTGTGCAAATTATGAGCCTGACTTTTATCATAATTTGCCAAAACCCTGTCCGTTCATCTGTCCATATGTATCCATCTACTGCCTAAACTGCTTGATATAAACCCATGAGATTTTCCATGGATATAGGTGTGAGCTTGCGTAATGTTTTTAGTAAATTAGTTTTTAAAAACCACACAACAAAATATGTTTTTAGAGTGGCCCACTTTGGGAGTGGAGGTGATTTACTTGATAATTCATCTTGCTAAAACAATCTCTTACTTTTTAATGAAGTAACGAAAGAACATGTATTATTCTTTTTAAAAAAAATCAATTCGCAAAATCAAATTGTGATGTAGGGTTGCGTTCTTTATTTAAAAAGAACCAAAGACATTTTTGAACATATCTCATATTGTGCTATTCATTGGTTGTATAGGAATATCTTGAATAGTGCTTGCTTTGTTTAATGTGTGTTTTGATGTATCACTGTTCGATTCCCGATGAGACTATACATTACTTCATTGATAAATCATTTTTCCAAAACATTTGGGAATTACATCTTAGATGATATAGGAAGGACTTTCATTTTTCACCTTTTAGGAGCCAAAATCGAGAAAGCACTTTTATTTTCCAGTTGGGTGGCCAAAATCGATTGGGAATTTTCATTTCTCACTTTTAAGGGTCAAGACATGGAGGGAATTTTTTTCACTTTTAGGGTTTCAAAATCCAAGGAAAATTTGCTTTCAATTTTGGTGTAAAAATCTTAGAGAAAATAGTTTTTCACTTTCTCAGGTCAGTTTTTTCAATTGAAGGAGTTAGAATCGAGGGGCAAGATTTCTTTTTTTACCTTTTAGTCATTTTAGGAGTCATAATCAAATTGGGTATATTTTTTCGCTTTCAATGGTCAGATTGAAGGGAAATCAAGGGAAATATTTTCATGGTTCAAAATCAAAGGGAAATTCTTGCTTCTACTTTTCGGAATCAAAATTGAGGGGAAGATTCTTTTGATTTTAAGAATTAAAATCTAGGGGATGATTTTTTTAGGGGTCAAAATCAAGGGGTAATTTTTTTACTATCAGGGGTCAAAATTGAGGGGTGATTTTTTTTTTCACTTTTGATGGGCAAAATCAAAGGAGAACTTTCACTTATAATTTATTGGTGTCAAAATTGAAGGGGAATTTTTTTTCACTCTTAATAGTCAAATTTGAGACTTTTTTTTCTCAATTTTTAGTGATCAAAATTAAGGGTCAATTTTGATTGGAAACTTTTTCACTTCCAGGGGTGAAAATTGAGGGGAAGATCTTTTTTTCATTTAGGGAACAAAATCAACGAGGAAGATTTTTTTTTACTTTTATAGGGTTGAAATCATATTTTCAACATTGGCTGGCCTTACCCCCTCCCCACAAACACTCCCATTTTTACTAGTAGCTTCCTTTTCAAACATTACCCCACTTTTTTTATATAACACACATTTTTAACATTTCTCTCTTTTTTTAACATTATACCTCTCCTTTTAAACCTTTAACCCTTTTTCAACATTAGGCCCCTCTCCATCAAAACCCTATTTATGCATATACTATACATTTTATCATCAGGTCCCCCCCTCCCTTAGTAGATGGACCTTACCTCTCCCCCAAAATCTTCAAAGAAATGTTTAGTTTGAAATACGTACGGCGAATATGTTAAAAAATGTTCATCCAAATCCACACATATAACTGTTTTTGTTTTTAGCAGCACGATAATAATAAGTAGATATACTTGTTTTTCTTTCCAGCAAGAATGACAAAAACAATTCTTTACAAAAAATTTTTTTACACTTCTGTAATTCAGTTTGAAAACAGTATTGAGCAGCAAGGCCAAAATATTACCAATAAAACCTAAATAAAGTAATATTTTTGCCGAAAAGGAAAACAGATGTATATATACTTATCTACATATGTGATGATTAGCAATTTCCAGATATCTTATGTCATGCTTACATCACCAATGACATCTAGCGATGTAACTTAGGTGGTATAGAATTTTATGTAACATCGAACTTGATAAATTGTATCTTTACTTAATTTTACCTTTGAATTAGTTTGATATTCATGAAATATTGAACATAGGTAAGAAAATGCTATGCAACATAATCTTTCTGATATTTTATTATAACAATGCAATTGAAAAATTACCTAATTATTTCTGTCATTCTTTCAGACTTCAATGGTAAATTAGTATATTATATACAGATATTATGTTAACTCTTGAGAAGAGAATTCCTGAAATAATTAGAGAAATTCTTACCCTTTTCCCTGCTGGCCTGCACCCCCACTTGAAGTTAGTCTCACCCTTCTTTTGAAATTAGTCATGCCCTCTTCTTGAAATTACCCACTTTCCTCTCTTGAAATTACACCTCTTCTGGGGGGGGACATGCTCCCTTGTTTAGAATCACTGTTCTATACCTTTTTCACTGAATTCAAATGGTAAACTCCAAAATATTAAATTGTGGGTGATTCTATGTAGTAAGTTCTCAGAGTCAGATTTATTATTGATTAGAGTTCATTACATACTCAACCTAGCATCACGATCTATACCAGTGTCAAGGATAGAAATGTAATCACCCTGCTAAAACTATTTGCTTCAACTCTGTTATGAACAGCTCAACTTGTTCAAAAAGAGTCATGTCACTCCATATAGGCATTTTGCACATAAACACTGATGGAACAATCCTCCTTCTCTTACAGTGACATCAACAATGCATAGTCTTCCCATCGGGTCTGTGAGCATGAATGTGCATGTCTTCAAAGAACTACTTACCAGCAAAAAAAACGCTCCAAATTAGCTATTGAAATAGGCCATGGGACTATTTTGTTAGAATCCTTCTAAACTCAGTCACTACCAAGTAGATGCATTTCTTGCATGCAGCAAACTTTTACATTGAATCACTGCAGATCCTGAATGAATCTTGTCCTTTTAAACTCAAACCTCAGTCTACACACATTCAAACAAGTTAACCAGAGAGCTATCATAGATCACTGATGTTGCAAACCAGGGAAAAACATGTCTCTAGTGGGGACATTGATGATTTGTCTCCAGGAATCATGGCCTGTTTCTATCTTGACTCTGTCCTTAGAGTGCAAACCAACTTTGTCCAAGGAAAACATTAGTCTGGCTGACTTACTGGGATGGGTGGATATTGAGTCCATCATGTACAAAAATGTGTTTCCCTCCAAGAAAAGCTTTATCCAAAATGCTTGATTTGCTTTTCTTTCAACATACTCCTGATTTACCATTCACTCAGACTTTTTCATGGTGTCTCTTGAAAAACTCAGGAATATTAGACGTACTTGTTTGCTTTGTTCAACCGAGGTTGAATACTGCATCAAATATGAACCATTTATCAAAGAGTTCTATTCTTTGCAGTGGCAGCTTCTTTAGGACGTTCTGGATGGCACATCAGAATATGGGAAGAAGAGATTTGCTATTGTTCTTATTCTTTCATTATTAGAATCACCCTAGGGTTACCCCACCTTCCTGTGTCAACTGGAATTAAGTCCTAAAGTAAATAATGAAAAATTAAGAGCTTGCCAGCTGCTAACTCAGGGAGAGATTACTTTCTTTTCTTCGCATAACCTATTCCACAACCATCAGAATTGATTTAACTTTTTTTTACTTGAATATACTGATAAAATTAGTTTCTACCGACAATTAAATTTTCTGATCCACTGTGTCTCAGTTTCTTTTATGGATTCTTTAGAGGAATCAACAAATATGGTACATGAAGTGTGGCTATCAACAATATTTTTCTCATCTATTTTTTATTTTGTTGTATAAAGCATCTTTGCACATAATGTTTGTCTCTTTTTCTTAGAGCAACAGGAAGAATTCAGGATGTACAACAAGGATACTTCAAAGTAGCATCATATCTTGTGAAAGTGTGTTTTCTTTGTAATCATCAATATGAATGAGAGAAAGCATATCAATATTTTCAGTCAAGTATATAGTTTTCCTCAGAAAAGCTGCTCGCATATGCCCTACTAGATTGCATCTAGATCAATTTTACCATGATCAATCACATTACGTTCATGACAAAAGTATCCAGAATAGATTTTCCGCAAAGATTTATTTTTACTATAAGATTATCGGGCAAAAGAAAATGGATCAAAACTCATCCTATATTAAAAAAGCATGAAAAAGATAAGGATGAATTAGTATAAACAAATGATACTGAAAAGAAAGGGTTGTTAGCATTTCATTTCCCCCTTTATTGGTTTTCGTAACATGACTGAGTTATCTGTAAAAGATGTTGAAGTAAAGGTTCAAAGGTTCAAATTGAAAAAGAAATGATATGCTGCCATTTTGGATTACTATTTCTCTTTTATAGATAAAATGTTGAATGACAACATTTGTGATTTGACCAAAAGAAAAAGTCTAAGGTTGTTAAGTCAGCTGGATTATTGCTTTAGGCTTCCAAACTCAACAGACAAGGCATAATTTAATGTATTATTTGATTATATATATGTTACAGTAAGATTGTGGACCTAGGGATTTTGTGAAATCTCTGGACATTTCAGTAATTATATGAAATCCCTAGTTTCACAATTGCTGTTGGCTGTTGTTACTCAACAACTCTGGCCTAGAGTCAAATCAACGTAAATAGTAAAAATCAAGTATAGTCTTCTTCAATACATACAGTGTATAAACAGTTTAGTTTGACACAAGGTCACAGTGGTGGGGCACCTAATGAAGATTGATAAGCTTGCGATGCTCACCATTACTACAGTGATGAGTTTGATCCACACTAGGTACCCCACCAAGTGAGGATCAAACTCATTACAGTAGTTTCCCTTCAAATCTTTGAGAAAAATTTTTACTCTAAAACCTTACCCTATTAGTTGGCTGCACTCTATATTCAGGTGGTTTTGAAGGAGTGACAGAGAAAGAGATAGGCAGACTTTGTGACATCTGTCATTCATGTGTTCAGATAGACATCTTTGTGTGTGTGTGTGTGTATGTGTGTGTGCGTGTGTGTGTTTGTGTGTGTGTGTGTGCATACTACATGACAAAAATGCCAGCAACTATACAGATTTAAGCTAGTATCACTAATAATAATTGATATACATTTCTAAAGCATTCACCATTAAGCAATTAGTTACTGATACGCATTAAGCTATTCACTCAGCAAATCTAGATCCACCCTCATTGCTAACAACAAGGTGGTTGATCTTTATACACATCTAGTGGAGTCCACCCACAAATCCTTTTATCTCCTTAACTCTTTAATCCGCTTGTCTTGTAAATGTCTGAATAAATTAATGATGAGGCATAACTTGAAAACTGGGGATGTCTATAAAATAGATTCCACCTTTACTGGGTTAGGTGAATGTTACTCTCACTGTAAAGGTATTTTCATAACCTGGGAGTAATTAGGGTACTGATCTCGCAAGCTATTGGAACTTAGTTTTATCCAAACTGGCATTGTACCAATATTGGTCCAGTCCAACAAATATTTGTTCATCACAGTCTGTATATTTGCTTACAGATAAAAACCAAATTATCTGAATATTTCTTCCATGGGGAGTATAGCATTAGAGATGATACTCTATATTATTTTGTTGACCTTTTATCATTTTTTTAGGTCTATTTGATAAACCAGTTTTGTTTTACATGAAAATGTACCACAGAAAAAGGTGAAATATGTTGTGAAGAGAGAGAAAAGAATGAAGGAAGAAAAAAAGAGACATAAAAGCTATTATTCTCTGTGTGATCAAAATAGAATCATATATAATAGCAACAAAAATCACAAGCACATTCATGCTCCCTATAGAAAAATCCTATTGATTTTTGTTAATCTGTGATCATCAGAGCTTTGTATTTTGCAAAATTTTGAAAGATTGGCCAACTCCACTTTCTGCCATTAAACCTCTAAAGTGTTGAATGTGAAAAGGACAACAGATGGGAGGGGGACTAGTCTTGGTGGAAATCTACACTTGGCTCATTGCATTCTTTTTCATTTATGTTTATATCATAAAGAAATAGATATATAATCCAAGAGAATATTTATGAATATGTTATATCATTTAAAACTCTATTTGAAATGATCTCCCATTGTTACTCAGCCTAGACAGCATAAGTAGAATAAACAATTGAAGAAAAATGGGGTGGCTGCAGGAATCAAATCTGATCAATAAGGTTGCCGCTCCAATGTATTATTGCTATTAGTAGCCTGATGGAAAGATGAAAGCCCAATTGACCATTTTATTCCAGCTCTTCTCATTTTGTTCATTCACTGTCCATCTCTGCACTTGTTATTTCTAATGTGGACAATTACTAAGAAATGGATATATATTATTAAGAAATGGATATATAATCCAAGAAAATGTTTATGAATGTCTTACCGCGCTGTTTAGCCCAATGATTATGAGCGATGCTACATTGAAGTGGCTACCTTATCGGTCACAGCCTTTTTAATTGTTTATTCTATTTATGCTGTTTAGGCCAAAGGACTCATTCTCTGTGTAACAATGGGAGGTCATTTCAAATAGAGTTTCAAATAATGTAACGCATTCATAAATATTTATGTTATAATATATTCCTTTGGTGTGACATATGATGTGTTGCTTGAGGGTGTCTCTAATGGAAGTTTTACAACATTTCTCTTTCTCTTCTAAAATGCATACACAGACACATATAGAGGGTTTGTTTTTGATTTGAGAAAAGTATGTCAGTGTGAAAATTCATATTTTTTCTAAAACCCTAAAGCAGTATGAGAATATCAGTTTACATATGTATGTGTATGTGAGTGTTTATCTCTGAGTGTGTGTGCGTATGTATGTAGAAAAATCTTGTTTTGTGTATATATACACACACACACACATACACACACACACACACACATACACACACACACACACACACACACACACACACACACACATATATATATATATATATATATATATATATATATATATATATATATATATATACATATATATATACATATATATGGGTGGATGATAAAATCTAAATCCTGACACAGTTATTATCTGAATTTTTAATCTGAAATTGAAGTGGGTCGTGGTGGGGGAAAAATGAAAATTTTTATAAGTTGGGAGGTGGGGTCCAAATGTGAAAAAGGCTGAAACAAGACCACACTTTGAAAATAGATAATTCTCCCTAAAGTGATACTAGAAGTGCAAGAATGTAACTGAAGTGCAAAGATGTTTGAGAAAGGAGTATCAAATAGATTCACCCATGCAGCTCATTCTAGTAACTATACTGTAAAGAAAACAAAGTCACTCAGCACGGGATCTCTTTAAGTCCATTCTTTAACTTCCATGACACTGATGGGTACTCTATCAATGTATGTCATGTGAATTTTGCTTGGCGCATTAGAAACTTGACAATTTGAAGTAATCATCTAAGGCCATCAGCATTGGCATTAAGATGGCCATTCTGGTAATTCAATGTATAGTTTTATATGGACAGAAATAATGCCCAATGTTGAACTCATGCAGCAGTCATTGCTTACATTGGCTTTGACTCTAACAAGCCAATCAATGGCTAATGATCAGCATGTAGTGTAAATGGGAATCCATACAGATACTGTTGAAGTTTCTTGATTGTATAGACAAAGGCTAATCCTTCCAATTGAAAAATTCATGCAATAAGACCAAGAGCAAAGGAGCAATGAAGGTATCTAAGAAGACTACGTTCTGGTTAAATTGGTTACTGAAAACTCTGCTAAACATTTTCACTGTAGCTCAAGTTATAGAGAAGAGTGATGAGGAGTTTGTTGTAAGCTATATGAGGCAATCCAAAAATTATTGTCACTCTCAACCCAATATCGACATTGACAAAGAAAATGTTGTCATGTACCTGCCTCTGATCATCTCTGCTGGAGGTACTAAACATACCAAGTCAATTCTGCATTTTCCTGTTGACTTAACAACATTCAACTGCCAGTAGGTTAACAGAGTATTTGGAGTAGACCTTACTTTGAGTGAAATCAAGACCACCAACTCATACCAGACATTATAAGAACTTAATATTCAATAAAGTACTAATTGAAACTAATTAGCTTCTCCAATTTCCAGTTGTCAAGTTGAAATATATTTCAAAGGTTTCAGAATCAGAATTTGTGTTCTTCTTTCACTTTTTTGTCGCAGGTCCAATGTGTCTCACATGATAGTCGAACCCACCATGGGCACATTGAACCTTTTGACAAACTTTTTCAAACCTCAATTTCTCCTTCTACAACACTATTTGAGAAAGACTTGGTACTGGCTAACATTAAGCAAGGTGTAATACTGCTGCCCTGTGTAAATATCTCGGACTTAGTCACAAAAGCAGTTACCTAACAGTCAAAAGTTTAAAAAGTTGATCTACCTGCCCTACTCTCCAACCTAAGAAACTCAGGGGGTGGACCCTTGCAGAGCTCCATGAAGCCTGTATGGGTATGACAAGGCATTTATGAGGTGGCCAGGTATAGATAGGGATATTGAGCAACTTTGCAGTGAATGTGAAGAATGTATCAAACACTAAAATAATCCTGCACCAGCAACATTTCATCCATGGGAAATTCCTATTTGCCTATGGGAACACTTGCATACTGATTATGCTGAACCATTTATGGGTAGAATGTTTTTTGTCATCATGGACGTCTACAGTAAGTGGTTGGATATCTCCATAACTCCCTCTGCAAGTGATCCAAACATAATTGAGAAATCGTTAACTTAATTTGCCATCCATGGTTTACCTGAGGTGATAGTGAGTGGCAACGGCAGTGCATTCAAGTGAAGAGAAATCACATCATATATATCGCTTTGGCTCCATTTTCTCCTCATCAGGTGATGATTTTCTGTTTAAAAAAATCCTTTATCATTCTTATAAGTTATATAAGCAAGGATTAATTGAGCTTATTCTCAAAGCAAGTTTTTTTTAAACATTTTTGTCAATAACAACATCATATTGCTTACTGCAGGCACTTCAGTTTTATCTGAATCCAGTCAACTGATCATTAGATTAACTAATTTTCTTTGAATCAATTTCCAGAGGCTTATTTTATTTTTTAAAGATTTCTTCTTGAACATTCTTGACAGAACAGTTTAATTTTCCTGTTGAAAAGGAGAGACACATCCTTCAAAGAAATTATTTTTGTTGTTATTGACAAAAATGTAATGACCTGCTTTACGAATAAGCTTAATTAATCCATGCTTATATAACTTGTAGGAATGATGAAAAAAAAGAATTTTTCTTGGCAGAAAATCAACACCTGATGAGGAAATAAATCTTGCATATAAAAGTTTCATTTGCGACCTTCTCAAAAAACTAAATACAGTGTATGGTGTTAAATATTGCTGAAATGAAAAAATAGATTAAAAATTCTTCAAATCATTGCAGTATTTTACTGAATAATTAGTGAAAATTTGTTTTTCGTTTGTTTTAACTGAAATTTAGACTTTTTCTCTGTAGCTAAGCCAAGAAAAACTCAAAAACTTTTTTTTCACAATTTTGATTTCTTTTAAAAAATTGGATGTCAATGTCTGCAAGAATATCATCCATAGAAATTATCTAAAAAAAAATATTTTTGTTTTGTCTTCCTGTTCTTCCTACATTGTTATTTAAGATGTAAAATAAAATTATTCAAATGGAATTTTGCAGTTTTTATCTTTGTTTTTAAACCTCTAAATGATACAAAAATGAATTTGATGAAATGGCAATCGGCAAAAAGTCAAATTGACAAAACTTTGTCAAAAAAGGTTGTCTACGAATTGGCTGCATGGCAGAAGATTTGTCAGCTGACTATATTGGTGATGAGTCATTCAGCAAAACGACTGGACATGACTTGAATGGTCTTACTTTCCATTGACTCCAGATGCTCAAAGTATGAATGAAACTGGTGGCAACCAGTAGTGATTTCTGCATCCTTTTGGTCACATCTTCACAGTTGCCACCTCCATTCATAGTCAGCTTTCCAGTGTAGTACAGATCAAACTGCACAAGGACTCATCCTGTTTGGCGGGAGGTCTATGGCCCCAGATAATTAAGCCCAAGGATATTAATTATGTATACATGTAAATAGCATTTTTGTATTCATTTCTGTTTTGCATTTACCAGTTTTAGTTATTTGTATGTTTCCATTTTGTAGAAATAAAACTCTCGTTTTTAACCAGTTTTGAAACGGCTGTATTAACACCACTGGATGACAAATGACCATTGCTTTATTCAACACATGGACTTATTTCAGGGTGACTTCTTCAATGAGTCATAGCAAAAACAATGTTTTCTTTTGCATTTATTCAATTTCCATAAACACTAACAAATTTGAATTTTGCAAAATAATTTGATTGTATTCAATGAAGCCATTGACAGAAAAATATTTTGTTAGACAAATCTCCAAAAAGCAGGGATATATCAATAGCCCTCATGGTCTCCAATGAATAATGATTCATATGATAATTAGCAAAGAAGATTTGCTGAATAGGCTCATCCTTTCATTGCAAATTTCAAAAGCTGACAAGAGAAAAAAGGATTTATCCTTTCTTCATCCTTTACAAGAAATAAACACAACTGGTGTACTGATACCAACAGAGGTTATAAATTTTTATAGTTTTCATAATCTCTACTTGCCCCATGAATAATGATAGACAATATTGTTCCTTAAATGTCATATCTGAAACTGAAGATAAGACAGGGTGAGGGATATATTCTTAACTTAGAATCAATGAACATTTAGAAACAAAGCTAATTGATTTTCTTTACAATTTTTGATTTTCCAAGTTCAGGGCTGATAAAAAAGTTCATAGAATGTAAAATATTTGGTTGATGTCAAGATGCTCACTTTGAGATTTCATTTTTCATGAGATGCTTTGACGAATATCATAAAAAATGATTCAGAAGCAGAATGAATAAAAATAGGTTGAAAAGCAACTATATTTGTAACTGGGAATAAAAGTGACATGCAGTTTGAACTGGGTAAACATACCGCAGCCCCTGCAGAGAATGTCATGTTTGACAGTTTGGGAAGAAATGCCCGCTGCCAGCAGCTTGAGAAAAGAAATCCTGAAATACAGAAGAATAAAAAAAAGATACCTGATAAACTAGAAGTAAAGCTTTGAAAATTCTAATCTAAAATGGTCAATTGTTCTATTGTCTCCTAACTAAGACTTATATAAAAAGAAATAGGAATGATATTACCGATGATGTTTCTTCTTTTAATACAGAGAATTTAATGTCCATAGTCTCCTCCATTATTATGCACTTACCATGATTTTTGATTTGATTGAAACAACCTTGGCGCAGATGATAAATTAACTTTCCATCATTGGCTTCAATGACTATCATGCTCTCATGACACAGTGGCGAGTGCACTTGACTAATAATGATGAGAAAATTGTTTAATAATGTTCAATTATACATATATAGATATGTATATGTATATATACATGTGTGTACATTGCTTTTTATCATTTAGCTCAAAAATTCATCTTTTAAAGCTTAAAATCTATTTCTGTTTGAAGAAGAGTGTGGCATCTGATAGCTTGTTACTGTTTTGATATGCATCTGTCTGAGGAAAAGAGTTTTGTAACCCTGATGTCCGTCTTAATCTGAAGCATCTTGCTGTGACCTCTGGTAGAACTGCTTAGGGATGGCTGTAGCATGATTTTATCTGGACATATGCTGCATTACAGTTGGTTGACGGTATCTACAGCTGAGCTTATTCTGTATATTTCTAGTAGATCAACATGGGTTCTTCTGTAGGGTAGTATCTCCAGATCAATTTCTTCTAACCTTTCTGAATATGAAAAGTATTTGATGCTGGGGATCATCTTTGTAGCTCTTCTTTGCACTATTTCTATAGCGTCTACAACCTCTGAATGATATGTAAAAATTATACTTAGTATAAAATATAAAATAAAAATGGTATTATAAATAATAAAAAAATATACATAATCACAAAAAATCATTCCCATATAATTAATGAGTCAATGGACTAGTGGTAATAAAGATATTGTATATCAATATTAACAGTATTTTCACTTGATCATAAATCTTATCAAAACAATAGTAATTAAATGCTCAACCACCATCTGTTTTGGTTAGGTTCATTTGTTCTGTGATGACATGAGATCATGGTACATATTTCAGTACCAATGCTGGCCTGTCCATTAGATGAACTGAAATGGTTGTCTATGTTGCAGCATTCCTAAATCAAAAATAATAGAATACAACAGAGGTGCGAACTTTTACTTAGAATGCACAAAACCTTTACACCTGCCCTGGTGAGTGCTAGGTGTAAAAATTTGGATGTGAATTTACCCTGTCTATATTTTAAGGGTAAAAGAAAAAATGTACACTGTTACATCAATATTTGTCTGAATAAACCTATGATTCATTTTTGCAAATGGTTAGCGTTACCAATTGAATATTAATCAACTAAAATGAGGAAATCATCTAATATTGAAACAAAAATGAAGATTTTCCAAGCTTCCTGTGATACTATTCATCATCATCATCATCATCATCATCATCATCATCATCATCAATCTTTTAACGTCCGTCGTTGGAAATACACCTTCCACAGGATTTGCCACACTTCTCTATCATGGGCGTCATGGAGCCAGTACTTTCTGAACTTGTGTAGTTCGTCTCTCCATCTAACATTTTGCCGGCCTCGGTTGCGTATGTGGTCTCGGGGGATCCATGTCGTGAGTCGTGATGTCCGTCGGTTGTCCGCCATTCATGCAACATGGCCAGCCCACTGCCATTTGAGATTTTTAATGGATTCTATAATGTCTCTGACTCTCGTCTTTTCTCGGATGTACTGTCCTGTTTTGTGATCTCTCCATGTGAGGCCCAGCATTATTCTTTCATGTGCACGTTGCATGGTTCTCAATTTGCGGATCTGTCTCTTGGTTAGGTTCCATGTTTTTGCTCCATAAGTGACTATTGGGAGGATGTATTGGTTATACACCCTTCTCTTTAGGATTAATGGGATCTTCTTATTTTTGAAGGTTGAGCTTGCTCTGCCAAATTAGTTGGAGGTCGTGCAAGTTCTCTGCAAAAAGGGAAATGTCGTCTGCAAATCAGAGGTTGCTCAGATACTCGCCGTCTATTTTAATTCCTTTACTCTCCCAGTCTAGTCTTCTGAAGATCATCTTGAGGCAGGCTGTGAAGAGTTTAGGTGAGCTGGTAAAACCTTTTCTTACTCCTTTTTGGAGCTGAGAGGGGTCTGAGTCTTTATGTAACCTGATAAAGGAGCTGCTGTGATTGTATATATGTTTCAGCACTTCAACATATACTGGATCTACACCTTGTCAAGTGATGGCCTCCATGACCTTAGAGATTTCTACTGAGTTGAACGCCTTTTTGAAGTCGATAAATGCTACGGCGAGTGGTGGTATATATTCTGCTGCTTTTTCTTTCAGATCACGAAAACACTCAATGAAAACCAGCCACGTGAACAAGCTGGCTTTAGAAGAAGCTACTCGACCATAGACCACCTGCACTTGATAAATCAACTGATAAATATTAGGCCTTGTCAAACCAGCCCTTCATTATTCCCCAGAACTTAACTAAGAAATGAGCAAGGAAAGGAGAGGAGCACTAGTAATATGTAAAAAGAAATAAGCACAACTTATGAATCATAACTTCGTTAACAAGGATGCCCTTGGATTTCATAAGATGAAGGGACATTTTATCAGGTGAATATTTAGATTTGAGTCATAATTTACCTTGAATAATAACAGGATTTTTATGGTAGGGTGTAGCTAAATCAAGCCAAGTTAGGCCTTTCAGTCAAGCGTCTCGTTTTCAAGATAACATTTTTTGATTATCTGATGCTCTGTCATTTACAGTACAAAAGGAAATGAACACAGATACTGGTATACATTATTTAACCCAAGTAATGTGTGTGTGTGCTATTTCATTTGTTGCTTTTACATACTAAATATTTGTATCAAGAGTCTTCTCCATTCTAGACAAATGCATTTGGTGACTATTCATTAGTCCTGAATAATTAGAAACAAGGGTTAGTGTTGACATATCGTTATCAATCCAGTAAAAATGTTACTCAACCTCTTGCAATTTCAACTTAATACAGTGCTCGGTTTTTGAGATAGATCATTGTCACCAGAGTGGATGGTGGCCATTTTGAATTTCAGGATTTTCCCTTCATACAAATTTGTAGACTTTTTTTCTCTTATTCAGAACATATTGTGGATACCAAATCCATTGAGTTTTTTTTTTTTGGTGTAATGTGTGTGAGGGTGACCTCCATTTTTGTGTAAATTAGCTGCACTATAATAAGTTTTTTATCATAGTGATATATCTTCTATGAGGAACACACTACTGGTATGAATTCGTGGGTTTTAGTTGTTAGTCAAACTTATTCATTCCATTGTGGCTTCTGGTGTAATTTTGGTGAATAGGTAAAATTGACATACAGATCCCTTGACGACTTCAACAGGTAATTTAGGTATAACCTTGCTTAAAACTAATTATTAATCCAATTTTTCAATATTGTTTACTTTTGTTCTAGTCTCAATTAGGGGAATGCTTGGTCTTTTTTTTATTTCTTAATTATATACATTTTTTTTCATTCAATTCGCGGCAATGATTAAACAAAGAAAAGCATGGCTTTCAAAAGAACAAATTATTATGAACTATAGAACCTCCTAGAGAAGGGAATGAAACGATCTTCATAGTGCTTGTGAGAACCAAATCCAACAGAACGGTCTGTCATTTCTTCATTGAATTATTCTTGGTTTGGTGTTGATTCTTTATCCAATTTCATATGTGTTGTTGCTATGGATTTTACCATTGCTTTGGTGTTTATTTAAATCATCTGAAACAACTGTTGAATCATTTCTACACTTGCCACTGTCTTGACTCTTGATATACAAGGCTTCAAGTTTTACTCTAAGCTTTCCATGTGAATTGACTCCTTGGTCTTGTAGAATTATGGTTCTAAATAGTTCTCATTAAAGAATTGGTGCCTGCTGTACTTATGGGCCTACGTGGACGTCAGTGGAAAAGTTGAAGGAGGAAGGGAGATGTATGGAAAACATATGTGCCAAGTACAAATGTGAATGCTGATATTAAACGGAATAAAAAAAAGACATATAAAAGTATGTAGAGGAGCAACTGAAAGGTACATTTAATTCATAATCTCTATGACAAAGAATGTAAATGAAATACATGTAATGAAAATACTAATACAATTGATTTTGTAAAGAGAAGAGAAGGGTTTAGGTTATTCCTAGGCATAAAAATGAGATATAAGATAGAATAAGTACTTAGGGGATATGTGTCATAACGGGTCAAATGTCATTTGGTTTATCTATCAAATGGAGCCTGATTGGTAGTATAATGAGTGGTATAGTTGATCAAGCTAGATAATGAAAAGGTGGTTAGTTCATGTTGAGTGCAAGAAAGAGCTTATAGGGATGAAATAGTAAGTGCAGCATTTGTGTTGTTACCAAAAATGGTAGTTGTAGTTTGCATTCAGTGGCCATAAAGTTCTTGTGAATTCTCATATTGAAGAAGATAGTTGACAAGACAAAGTATATATTTAGTCCCGGTCAAAGAGTAGACGCTATGTCAGCCGTGAGTTTAGAGAGATTGAAAGGTAGAAGTTAACTATCAAGAAATGCCTGGGCAACAAATTCAATTGACCGCATATGTTCTGGGTCTTTATAGGGTGTCATCGTTAGAATTGACATTTTGAACATGTAGCTTAAAGAAGGGTTTTGTATATGGTTCTTGATTAAAATGAACGGGTCACCACAGTCTTATTAGAAATGATCGAGTGCTTTTTCTCCCCTATGATATTTGTGTGTTTTTGTACTTGTTCAAAAATTGAGGCAATTGTATGTAATGACTAGTAATGACATCATGATCTATATTTATTGCACAAGGAACAAATAAACTTTCTTGTGTCAACATTTATTCATTTTTTCCATAAAGTAATTTTGTTAGGACCTGTTGTCTCTGATTTTTTATGGGCATTCAATGGGTCCTTGTGAATGAGTGCTAAGAGATGATCTGATTTTATTAAGATTTGAAATAATATTTTTCTGCAGAGGCAGTAATAAATACATGTATAGAGTCATCTTTCTTAATCTATAATCTAATATGTATGGGGGCCTCAATAAGTCTGCAGCCCGATACATTTTTCACACGTTTCATTATGAATACGACTTAGAAGAATTTTAATTGATGATGTGAAAGGAATGTGTGGTGTCTGATTCTGATGCCAATTGTAAATATCACTGGTTTCAGTTAAATGGGTCATTTATAAATGGAGAAAGCAAGCAAGAATGAAGGAACATAAGCAGATACAGAGAGAGAAAAGACAGAGATAAAGAAAAAGAAAACCAGAAATAAAGAGTGGGCACAACCATTTTTCAAGGATTTAAGCCCCCCCCCCCAAATTGTTGTGGATGTTTATTTTGTTGTAAATTCTTTCAGCAATATGAGCTTAACATAACTGTCCCACCTGTTAATAACTACTAAGTTTCAATTAAAATCTTGCACTTGTATTTCTATACTTACACATAATAATACAAAATATAATGAAATAAATCTACTGTACAACCATTCACACACACACACACACACACACACACAAAAGAAGACTTACTTCAGTAAACAACATACTTATTTCATCGGTAAGTATCATTAAGATGAAATTCACTGTACAAAAATGCAAACAGAACTGGAAGGGGATATTTGCAAGTATTTTCTTACAGTAAAGTAGGATATTGGATAGGAGAGTTGAGAAATCTCTGACAATGAAGATATTGTTCCAAATGAACTTTACAGGTCACATACCCATTACCATATGCTATCAGACAGTAAGATAAGATGACTAAACAAGTGAATCTGGAGCACTTCTCATTGTTTCCTGACTTGATTAAATGGTATTATGTCGCTAAATGTTTAGAGAGAAGAGAAAATCTTGTTCCTCAGACATGTAAACAACAGTTATGCTTTCTATTTAACTCATTAAACATCTGATATGTCAATTGAATCAGATTCAGTACTTTTCTTTCCTTTTCAGCAATCTGCCCCCCCCCCTCCAACCCGGTTAGAACATATCAGTTGAACAGAATCAGGCAATCCAGTATCAAAGGTTTGTTGAATTATCAGTGTGAAAATAGGTGAGATTGGAATTTGTCTCCAAGTTAACCCCTAGAGTACTTCAATTTGAGCACTCTCCCCTACTGGGTTAGTGCAAAGTTATTTGCAGATCATCTGCCATAGGATTTTGAAATCATAGCACTGTGAACCATGAAACTTTCTACAAAAGGAGTTGTCAGAGGGACAAATCCCAATCCCACTTGTTCTCACACTGATACTAATGCAAGACTTCAATACTCAATCCTTTGGCTCTGTTGGAGTGGTGTGTTTTAGCTAAGAAGATATTGAAAACAACAAAGACAACAGTCTAAAAATATATGGAGTAATAATACCAGGAGATGATGGATATAAAGACCTTTTGTACATAAAATAAAGCACAATGAAAGGCAAGTCCTAATATATTCAAAATTGGATGACATCATTTATGAATTTTCCATAATCAATTTTAATGGTTTGAGACAATGAAATACTCTATATTTTCATATAAGATTTTATTCATAAGAATTCATTGCATCATAAAATATTTCAGAGGAGGCAACTCTTAATTAGGTGAGGATTGTTCTCAATTTTTGATTGGCTTTTCGTCACAGTTTAGATACGTATACTGGGACTTTATTCTTCATTTTTTTTATTGTCCTTTCTTTTTTCTTCAATTTATGAGTCCACACTATTATTTTTGAATCTTGTCTGATCGACTGGGTCAGGTATTCAGATGCAACTGTGGATTACAAGAAACTTTAATAACTGATACCTTTTTATTTTCAGTGAGAGTTTCTTGGAATATGCAAAAATGTCCATTAGTTCTGGATAAGTAACAAGAAAAATTCAATATATATTTTCTTATTCTGGAGTTCTCTCTTTTCCTTGCATGTTGGCTCTCTTTCTCTAGTTTTTTATTCTAAGTTCTTGCTTTCTTTGTCTCCTCTCTCCCATTCTAATTCTGACTTTTTCCATATATTTCTTATTGTTTCTCTCCTTCTCCTTTTCACATTGTTTACAGATTCTTTTTCAAGCCTTCAGGTATATGTCAAAGTCTTACACAGTATATCTACCGAAAAAGCAGTTCCTTTATCAGGCTACATAATAAAGATTCTGAGTCTTTTAAACTGGAGAAAGGGATAAAACAAGATGATACCAGTTCACCCAAACTACCTGCCTCAAGATGATCTTCTGAAAACTGAATTGGGAAAATCAGAAAAAAGGGCAAATACTAAATATCGTCAGATTTCTTGACAATATCATTCTTTTTGCTGAAAACCTTCATGATCTCCAGAATGAAGAGAGCAAGAAAGTAGGCCTTCACATGAACTTCAGTAAAACAAATGTTATGTACATCAAACATATCAAAGACAAAGATTCAACAATCCAAAATGAAAATGTGGAACTGAATGAAGTAGACCACTACATTTACCAAGGACAACAAATCTCCATGAAATCCTCAAAAGAAGAGAAAATCAAGCAGAGAATCACTCGAGGTAGGCAAGCTATCAATAGACTCAGATCAACCTTCAAGAATAAAAAAACCCAATTAATCCTAAAAATACGGTATACAACCAATGCAACCTCTTGATAGTCAACTATGGTGCTGAAATATGGAACCTCATCAAAAGAATGACCCTCAAGCTGAGAACCATGCACCACACACAAGAGAGAATCCCACACAAGAGAGAATCATGATCAAACCATGTGGGGAGAGCACAAGAAAGCACAGCACATGAGAGAAAAACAGGAAACCGAGACATAGAATCCATTAAAAATCTCAAATGGCAATGGGCTGGTCATACTGGAAGAATGGAAGACATCTGATGAACATCATGACTCACAATGTGGATCCCCAGAGATCATATGAAGCCAGCAAAATTAGATGGCATGATGAACTAGACAAGTTCAGAAAGTATTGGCTTCGCAATGCCCATGATAGAGAGATCTTGCGAATCTTGAGGAAGGTCAATGTCAAATGATGGATGCCAAAAAGCTGATGGTGATGGTATTTCTTTGAGTATTCTAATTCTTTCTTTGACTCTCTCTACCATTTTCTCTCAAACTTCAGCTTTCTCTTTGCCTCAACTTTCTTCCTTTCTCTTTTGTTTATCCCCAACTTTACCTTCTAACTTTTGTCTGTTGATCTATCTTTTTCTCTTTCTGATTAATTTTTTCTATAACCATTATCATTTCTGCTTCCTTTCTCTGATTTTTGAAACTGTCAATCAAAACTGTCACCAAAATTGTCAACATTGGTTCCATGAGTTTTATGCTGCTCTGGCTGGCCAAGTATGTATGTGCCATGCATACAGGCCACACCAATGAAGCTATAGGCCTGAAAACTTGAACATTTACTCCTTGTTATGTTTGGATAAAGCAATGTTTTTGTTTTTTTAAAATATCCCTCATCTGTTTTTAGAAGGGGGGTAATCTACAATTTAAGTTTGAATTAAATTAATCCCCAGTTTGTATCTGGTTTGTGATTGTTGCCCATCAAAAGACGAAAGACATAACTTATCCCTTTCACCCCTTTTTCCAATTTCTTAATTGATCATCCTCAACATGGTATGCTGCAAAAAGATGTTAGTTACATGATAGATACTATATAGTGACTAACCAGACTTATTTTGAATCTCTCCCTCCTTCTTCTTAATTTTTCCCTCTTTATCTTTTTTTATTTCTTTCAAGTAAAGTTTTTGATACAAAATATAAATCCTTACTCATGATGAGAAGTCACAATGAAAATTAGTTACTTAATATTGACAAAGTCCACCTTGTGTAACAAAATGGCTTCAAGCCAAAAACCCACAGAGAATTATGTCCAATGAAAAGAATGCAAGTCTAGAGGGTGGGGAATGGAGCATTTAAAGTATAAAAGTAGAAGTGTACACAAATAATAAAGTGGTGTCTTAATTGATTTGCAAGAGACACACCCCACAGAGAAATATCGTATGGCTTTATTTTTATTTTCATTTCAGAGAAAGAGAAAAAGCTTGAAAAGTAAAATGAGCTGGTTTTGCACTTTGACCAATCAAGGAGAACAATGTTCAAGTTAAAATTTGTTAGTCCCATTTTTTCTTTTCTTTTTTTCATTTTTTTCTTTCTTCTTTTCCTCAGTTTTTTTTGTTTATCTTTCCAATTTATTCTTATCTATTCTATTTCTCTCTTTCCTTTATTATTTTTGACTTTCTTCTTAAATATTTTTCCTAATTGCTTTTTTCTTTTCAAAAAAAATTTGTTCCCTGTTATCTTCTTTCTTTCAATTGTCTGTTTTCATTTCATAAGCTTTTTCTTTCTTCAATTTCATTCTTCACTCATTCATTCCTTCCTTCATTTTGTTTTTTCACTCCATTTCTTTTTGACTTTTTATCAATATCCTTTCTTAGCCTTTTTAGTTTCCTAGTTTTGTTCAATTCTTTATAATAGACAAATAGTGTAGTATATTATTCTGGGTATAAATGTTTGCTCATTGACTCAAGTCTAAACCATGTGACAGAACCATGAAAAATGTGCCAATGCCTTCATGAGAGTCATAATGCCAAGCTTGAAATATTAATTTGTCCAATTATAGTTAAATCAAAAGTAGCACAACATCTTTATACAACAAAGCCTTGTTTAACATCTTGGTTAACAAAATTTTTCTTTATAAGCAAAATGAATGAGTGAATAAATGAAATTGACTGGTTTAACATGATTTTTATATGATACATATATTATCAGCTTCACTCTTGCTTAATTGGTATAGGATGTATTATAGCCTATATCATTTGGATATGATGACAACTATTTTTCTACTGCAAGAATTCCACATTTCATTATGTGCTGTTCTTTAGTTTTTGTTTTGTTTCTCTAAAAAATTGAGGAAAACTTGATCTAAGAAGTTTTCATTTGACAGAAGTTGAAAATTCAGATCCCTTGAGATATATCATCATCATCATCATCATCATCATCATCAGCAGCAGCAGCAGCAGCCAAACAAAGGCCTTTCCTATCCCCTTCCATGACCAATGTGATTATACTAATCTCTGCCATGTCTTACAAGCAAACATTTTCATCTCATCTTTCCATCGTGTGTCTGATCTTTTCCTACTGCATTTACTGTCCTATTTCCAATTTGTTAGACTTTTGCTAAATCTGCTGTCTTTTTTTTTTTTGCTGTGTGCCCAGCCGATCTCCATTTTTGCTGCTTGAGTTTGTTTTCCAAGATTTGTACCCGTATGTCATAGCTGGTATTATGCATTGATTGTATAGTTTACATCTTGAACATATTGGTAATTTACTCTTCAATAAGTCTCTACTTATACCAAATGCTTTCCAGCCAATCATTATAAGACATTACTCCATTTCTCTTGCTTTACTGCTTGACCTAGATAAATGTATTTAACTTCTTCGATTGCTTCACCCTCTATTCTTAAGGTCTTTTTCAAGACTTAATTATTAAACATTACTTTTGTCTTTGTTCTTTTCAAGCTTTTTGTTCCTATTTTTTGGCTTTTTCTATTTAGATCATTTAAACATGTTTTGTTGATCATCTGAAATTTCTGCTATTTCTACAATATCATCACAGGACCTTGGATTGTTTGAATTTTCTCTGTCTATGTTTGTTCTCTTGTTTTCCCAGTCCATTTTCAAGGCTTTTTGTAAAGAGTTTTGGTGATATTATATCAGAGAGAGAGGGGGGGGGGAGAGAGAGAAAGAGAGAGAGAGAGAGAGAGCAAAACACACACACACAACTAGCATATTAGTAATAGGTATGATAGAAGTCAATCTGGGCTGTGTTTTATGTTAGTGGTTGAGAACAATAAGAAAATGCTTTTTCTTATCCACTGTGAGCCTACCTATCCTATCTATCCTCGAAGTCTATTTTACTATTTCATGTTTTTATAATTAATGCTCTCAGTACAAGTGGTCATTCAGCTTTGAAGGCCAGTGGTTGATTATTAAATTTCTTTCAGATAATGCACTTCCTATCATGAAAGCTTGTCTATTACAATCATCAACTATTTATTCATTGAGTTTTTCTTCTCTCAAGTGAATCATCGGAGAGGTGGATTTATAGATATCAGTGTAGATTTTAATTTCAATTTTGATTTTCTTTCATCTCTGATTTTTCTGTTATTATGCCTTCATTGTTTTATCTTGTTGAAAAAATAAACATGTTCCACTGAGATTGAGAGTCAGTTCTTTGTACAATTCATATCAAAATGCTAACCAAGAAGTTTGAAAATATTTTTGGATTAACAGTCAACTTGAAATTTTGATTAGCGCAGTTATTATTTGCAACAATATAATTTTCATTTACTAGATTGTGAACTTTTTGTTGATTGACAATAAATATGGATGAAGGTTCACATTGATGAAGTAAACTTACAAGAAATAGCTTGCAATAGTAACATATTATCTTCTTGGGTTCTAGTTGTGATTGAGGAGTAGGTAGTGAGAAGAATATTGGAGAGATGAGGAATGATTTTGCTCTCCTCGTGGTTTGGTGGTGGCGCCAACATCACTGGAGAAAGGGAGATGTATGTGCCGAGTATGAACTGAGATGCAGGGATGAAACAAAGTAAAAAGAACACGTACAAGTATTTTGGATAGAAAAATAAGATGTACATTTGATACAAAGACATGAATGACAAATGAAAATGAAGTACATATAAAAGTAACATAAATCTCATCAATCACACAAAGAGATAAGACGAGATAGTGAAAGGTGGGAGCTTTTTTGTCCTTGATAATGTTGGCGTCGGAGTGGATGCAGAGTTGTCTGCTATTCTCTGACACTGAGAGATTCTTGATGGACAGACCAAGAAAGACAGAGAACACAGAGTTTTATCCATGCATGTTTCCCAAAGTGAAGAAAATTAGAAAATCTTATCATGACTATCAGATAGTAAAATACATTGCCATTTCATTCACGAGGGTTAGTGGCGTATACTTGTTTGGAGCACATGGTGTGGACACGGTGGCATAGCTGCATAGCTGTGTGTATTTGTGATATCGTGACATTAGTGAAGTGAAATGGGCGAAGTTTATACCAAGATAGGTCACGGTGGAAAAATGGTTAAGATCGGATCGGCCGTGAGGTTGGTGAAATGATAACAATCTTAGGGAGGAGGAAGTGCCAGAAGCGTAACCAGCTAAGGGTGCTAGTGCTAGTGAGCAATGGACCATGTGCATCAGGGGCTTTTATAGAGGTTGTCAGAGGAAGTGACGTTTTTGAGATCTAGCTAAAAGAAGGGTTCCGTATTTAATTCCTTAGTAAAACAATAGGGGGCATTACAATACTAAACTTTACAACAAGTGTACAAATAGAAGTAATATCTCTATTCAAAATGGTTTATTAATTGTAGAAATAGCTGTAATGATAGGAGGTAATGTTAGTAATCATGGTAGTGGTAAAAGTGGTCATGGTAGCGGTAATAGTGGTCACGGTAGTGATAATAGTGGTCATGGTGGTCATGATAGTGGTAAAGGGGGTCATGATAGTGAATACTTCCCATTATCTTCCCTTATCTATTGCTGATATAGCCTGTTGTTTTTTTCTCTTTTAATAATGATTATGGGGCTATTTCCCGATTCTTTAATTTCAAGTAGTATAATTTCTTTTCTTGAATTTTTAGTTTGAAGTGTAGTTATTTTAAGGGATCTCATCAAGTTTCAGGGAGATAGAAGTGAGTGTATTCAGACCTTTACCAAGTCTCTAAAACAAGTGGAAACATAATTAAGTAGCATAATTAGCCTGAAAAGCAGTTTTTTCTGTTTCACCTGATAATCAAACCATTGTGACTATCGAAGATTTGATGGCGAGGAATTCAAACTTTTTCATAAATCCAAGTATTTGTGTGTTTGTTTATGTGTTTGTGTATTTGTGTATTCCAGCAATCCTGACCATACCATTTTGTCTACAGACTTGCAAATTACCATCAGTACTCTACTACAGCCCCTCTGAAAATGCCTTTTTTGATTTTTGGAGCTTATTTTGATGGGTTTATTGATAACATCTAGATTTTCCTGAATCTAGATGTTTCTAGATACATTTTTTACTCATTAATGGTGTTTTCCAATGGGAAATGCCAATATCATAAAAAAAATTTATTCTAACCTTATTTATTCTTTGATCACTTTTTTTTTACATCAAATTTTGATACTACAGTTAATCTTTTATTGACTGTGATGGCGAGTTCTAATTTCTTTTATTTTAGCATTTAAGACAGTGATTTCCAACCTTTTTCTCTCACCGCATAGAGAGTTGGACACTAAAATACCATCAGTATTCAGGCATAGTTTTGATCATATCAACAAAATGAATGATGATAATGTTTATAAGTTAAACAAACTAATAATTTATTAATTTTATTGCTATGGATTTCAAAAGATTTTGTAAGTTTTGCATATATTTGTTATTACTACATATTGGAACAAATTGTCATGGAAAATGATGTCATTCATTAAAAATAATATGAGATCTGTAGTTCTACACTACAGAATTCAGTAGAGAATTTAAAACTGTTCTTTAATGAATAACACATTTATTTATTGCATCATTAAAAGAAAGAAGTTTAATTCATAAAAGTGCCAGTAAGGTCAAAACATATTCAAATGTTATTTTTGTATCCATATGAGGGAGAATTGACCCTCCTCAAAAGTCCAGTGGCATACCTACAGATGCTTTGTGGCACACTAATGTGCTACAGCACATTGGCTGAAAATTGCTGGGTTGAGAATTTAGCTGTAAATTATAGTGGGTCGTAATTCTTTCTTTCCATAATTCAACAATTAGGGAAAAGTTAACTGACATACTAGCTGTCACTTTCTCCTTACCTTTTTCCCCACTCTAACACAGTTTTTATATCTTTTTTTCATTCTTTCTCATTCATATCAATCACTTTCTTCTCTCCATTTCTGATAATAATTTCCATTATTCTCTTCCTCTATCCATCTCCTTATCCCTTCTAATTTTTAATTCAAAATTCCATAATGTGTGAGACATATGATGCATATAGACAGCATTTATGATCAGGCTGTATCTCAGATTGTTGATATTAAGCTGACATGGATTTGCAAAATGTTAACTGGGTTAGATGAGATGACAACAAGAATTTATTTAACTGAGCATAGAAGCAATAAAAAAATTCAGTACAGAAACAAATACCTTGAAAGGTATTCCAATTATTTTGTCAAAGATGGAAGGTTATGGTGTCAGATAAAGTATTTCGGCAATTCAGGTAATTTTCCTTTTTGTAAAGTAACAATAAAGTTTTGAATAGCATTTTGCCTATTTGTTGCCAAAGAATGATAATTTGAAAATTTTATGAGTTGCAAATATTTGGTTGGTCAATGTGTTCATTTAGCTCATCAAATGAAAATAAAAGATAACATCTGTACCTAACATAATTGAATCACAAAAGCCCACATGTGTCCCAGGACTAATTATCTAAAAATTTATCAAAAATTATCTAGAATGAAATAGATTATCTAAAACTATTAGCACAAGATTTGGCCGTTGGTGGTCCAAAAATGACCAAAAAGACCCCCAGAAGCATTTTTTTGGCTAATCAAAACAAAAAAAAAAACGTTTTTAGATGGCAACTAGTGGTGCACTCATGCAAACTTTTAATGTTGTACCCCCAAAAATGTGACCAGTAGCCCCCTGGGACACACACATTGACACACGTAGATAGATAGACACAAAGAGAAAAGAATCTGTAGCCCAGTTAGCTGGTTGGTTGGGCCATTTGAGGGCCTGCGGTGATTTGTTTCTATAAATTTTTGACATCAGTATCCTCTGCCATCTTCCAGGTAACTTCATAATTCCATCAAACCTGAATCTTTTTTATCTTCCTCAGGAAAGAACTGCTAGAGGTACCATTGGCCGTCTTCCATGGAAATTAATTTTTTCCAGGAAAAGAATTCTTTAATGACTGTAATAAATGGTAAGATAAAGGTGTAATATCATCAAAGCAACATGTGGTCTAGTGTTATCCTGATTGAATTTAGAGCCCTGACTCTCAACTGGTTACTGACACTTTGGTCTAATTGGGAAAAGTAATTGTTTGAATAAGTTGTTTGGTTCTCCAGAAGAAACTCATAGAAGAGGACTCCATTCCCACCCAGCTACGCATAGTATCACCTTCTGTGGATGAAGACCTGGTTAAAATCATTTTCAATGTTTGATTTGGATATTTGGGGTCTGTGGGCTATCTCCTGAATTGTATAATATTGATTATACGTTTGTAATGCTTTGATTTGATCTCTATCAAGCTCAACTGGTGTACCCAATCATTTTCAATATTTCGGGGAGAAATCTCCCGCACAAAACTTAGCAAACCATGTTTGACAAATACAATCATTCACAGTACCTCTATAATTTGCAAAAAAATTATTGCATAAGAGCTGCCTTTTAGCATTCATGAAATAGAACTCACAATATACCAAAACTATTGCTCATTCTCTTCCATCTTCATTATTATAATCAATAAATAAAAATATGCTAATTTTGACATTAAAAAAAAAGTTCATGCTGATATGATATCTGTGATCTAAAGTGATCTTTTTAAAGTTAGTTAAAACAAAATGCTCTATACACTATTGAAAGTCAAACTGATGTAGCCTATTTTAAAAATGAAAATTAAATTATGATAACATTTTTCATTGCTTATTTAAGTATAATCATTAAAAAGATGAGAAATAATGTTATCACATTGACAACTTTAATATTTGTTATAAGATGCAAAAGAAAGAAGCACTAAGAAGAGACCTGAGTCAAGAATAAGTTAGCTTGACAAAATCTATCGTATAAAGAATAAGTATTTTGTAATTGAGTCTTCCTTGATCTCTGATCTTCTTTAATCTCAATTAACCATTGATTTTAAGCAGGATAAGAAGAATTATGGAAATTTATTGTCAGGGACCAAGTCTCAAGTCTCAATTTATGACTCATTTGCTCATCAAATTCTACAGTAGTGTTGACATTGATTGGCTCAAGTTAATCCAATCTCAAGTTAGCTGCATGATTGGATTAGTTTCATTGTAGGGTATCTAAGAAACACACCAAACCACTGATTCATGTAAGATAAATTCAAGGTATTCTGAATGGAAGAAATAATTAGAATGTATGCTAAAGTTATTACCATTATTTATCACCATTCGGACACATTTTCGCATCAAATTTTCCTTCTGTATTTTAGGCAGAAACTTTAATCCAACCATGAAAATAATAAATTTGGATTCATTACTGTGATTCTTTTTCTCTATCACATTTTCATGAGTTTTTGAGAAATTCCGTACCAAAATGTTTTACAGTTGGATTCCAAATTTATAAAAATATTTATAGCATATTCATAATGAAAGTAGTAACATCTATCTTTTTGAGATGATGACAGATGACCATAATCTTGAATCTTTATATTGTGTTGTTGAGTTGCTGTGATTATTGTTTGTTTATCTTTGTCAGTATTTGAGCCCAGGTGAAAGCCAGGATATAAATGCAAGTAAGCCCTTCCTATTTGAAAGATTGATACAACATATATTTATGTACTTGTGAAATCTGCATTATATATATATGGTATAAATATCTATCTGTATCTGTATAACTATATGTATATATTTCAATAATATCTGTGGATTTATATCAGTATTTATTTACATAGATGTACATGATCTGGAGGTGTGAGTGGCATAGTGGTTAATGGTGTGGACAATGAAATCAGTGAGCCAAGTTCAAATTACAATCAAAGTTGTTTATGTTCACAGCATTAATGCCCTTAGGAAAAACATGAAGCCATCACTCCCCGCCCAGGCTAATAGCAAGGCTAGGGTAAACAATCAATAGAGGATAAAGACAAGTGATTCCAAACCATGGCTTTTACATCCTTCTGGCAGCTGCTGCAGCCAAGGTGATGCTAAATGTATCACACTCCACTTTCCATTGGACAATATCAGCAAGGCTTAGAGTGAGATTCAGTCTACTGGACATCACAGGATCTCCATACTCTTCATCCAGGCTTGTTTCTTGAAGCAGTCAATTCAGTGTCGTTCATGGTCTATTGAGAAGGAAACCGTCTATCTATATTATCTATGTCAAAACTGTCAAGATTAACATAGGTTTCTTCAGTTTTTAGACGGGTTTGGCTGACTGGCTGGCTGGATATGCATGTACTGTGCATACTGGCTGCACTAATGGAGCCAGAGGGCTGGAAATTTAAACGTTTACTCCCTATTACTGAAAAAACCTTTTTTTTGTTTTAAAGAATGTTTCTGCTGAATCGATAGAGCGTCCAACTACCTCCAGGCATTTCGCACATTCTTTTGTAAGCATTCAGATATATAAGCATATACTTTATACGATGTATTCAAAATCTGGATGGATGAACATTTTGTTTTTTTTATATAAATTCATGATGATTCATCGCAAAAGCACCCATCTGCAGTAAACAAAGACAAAAAAAAAAATGGAATTAGGATCATGCTGAATAGTTTTCTTTCTTTGTACACTTTATTAGAGTTGAAGTTGAAGTTTCTATTTTTACTTCAAATCATTTTTCCAAAGTAAAAAAAATACTTTTTGTCTTTGTTTTTTCAAAGTGTCAATGCATGTGATTCAATAATGAATATTTCTCTATTGAAATATTCTTTACTGAAAACATTCAATTTTACACTCTTGCACAAATACAGATAAGTACAAACAAAACCGTATAAAGAATGTTTCATCATAAAACCATACCACTCTGTTGTGCCTGCGGTCATCTCAAATTTTTTCAACATTAGTTGTGCACACCATATGAGCTGTGCTTGAACATAAATGCCTCTTTTTGAGGAGTTTGATGGACAACTAATTGGTAAAGAAATGGATCATGTGTTGCTGCATTCAAAGCTGCACATTGGTTGGAAAAACTCAATGTTTTTCCACAATTTGACTGGTGGTCAGGAAATTTACCTGCCCTCAATTCAGTGGAGTATCTTGGAAACATCATGAAGGAGTATGTTTAAATGTCTTCTGGGACTTTCCCAAACAACAGCAGCATTTTTGTCAGCATTTCACGTAGACGATTTGCGGATTAAAAGACAAACAACAAATATTTAGAAACCTCTTCCCCTCATTTGAAACTAAGTTTGATTTTGGTGGGAAATCAATTAAAAATATTGATTGCACATTGATTTGTTACTTCTTGTTAAAATAGTCACTTTTATTATGAGACGCCCTTTAGAAATATTTAGTCATACACAAACACATACAAACCTGCATACTGATTTATGTATAAGAACACATAAATCTATAGATTGACTTGCCATCAAAGTCAGTGATAGAAAAACTGTAGTGTCAAAATTTGAATCAGAATGAATTCTATTCATGATATTGCACCTGACTGCCACTAACGAAGAATTGAATATAGAATATATATATATATATATATATATATATATATATATATATATATTATTGTGTCATCCACAGACAGCTGTTTCGATGTATTATATCTCTTCAGTGTGGCTATAGACTTTCCATTATCCCATACAGTACTGCGAGGTAGAATTGAAACCTTCACTTCAGACCCGTATATAGATAGGAATACAGCACTCTGGTGGATGAGGAGTTTCTGTGTAAAATGGATATATCGCTTAAATTCAATTCTGCCTTGCGGTACTGGATGGGATGAAGTCTATAGCTACACAGAAGAGATGTAATACATCGAAACAGCTGTCTGTGGATGACACAATAATTAATGCTCCTCTATTCAGGTTTGAGCACTCTTTAAGTGAGGTAACTCATCCATTGTAGGCTTATGCAATGCTCTTCTATACCTAGGAATAGAGCACTCTGGTGGATGAGGAGTTTCTGCGTAAATGAATATATCGCTTAAATTCAGCCTTACTGACCACCCAGTTCCGTAGTCCAGAGATAGGATATTGGCCTCCGTGTCCGATGTGAGGGTTTCAATTCTGCCTTGCGGTACTGGATGAGATAAAGTCTATACCCACACTGAAGAGATGTAATACATCAAAACAGCTGTCTGTAGATGACACAATAATATATATATATATATATATATATATATATATATATATATATATATATATATATATATATATATATATATATAAATAACACGAGACTGGCGCTTGGATTACTATCACTATCTTGATGCCTGGCACAAATTAATCCCTTTCCAGCAATTTTGGATTTTGATTATATTTTTATATAATCCTTCATCCTAAAGAAGTTGAACAAGGTATAATATGGCTCATTTCATTCAGTACAGGACCCTTGACTGTCAGGAGGAAGCATGTAAAAATAGACTTGCAGTTAATATGTTAGTGTCGACATGTAACCATGATAATGATACAATCAAATTATTGTAACTTGATATTCACAGAATGAGATGTTATAAATATTCATGAATTAAGTTGAATATCCTCAATTTTGTTACAAGCCAAAGAGACTAGCTTTGTTGCAATTCAAGTGATGAACTCTTTAAATATCTTCTTTAGAAGATATTTAAAGAGTATGAATGTTCATCTCAAAGGCATATTTCTAGAGCATCACATGCGTACAATTTTACCATCAACAGTTTGTGAGAACAGTGTGCTTCTTACTCAAAGATACAACAAAACCAATAATATTGATAATATTGGCAGCGCTATGTCTGACAGTCCCCCCGCAAATTTTTTAAAGATTATTTTTTAGATTTTTCGAGATTGTTTTTTGACTTATTGAGATTATTTTTCAGATTTTTAAATATTATTTTTTGATTTTTTGAGATTCCTTTTTGAGATTTTTAAGAGCTCTTGTACCTCCTGCAGTTGAGGGTCTGCAGGTCCCATGAGCTGACTCTGGTAATATGAAGTATCTTTGGTGTTAAATAGCTACTGGGGCATGAAATTCAAACTCGATATGTATGCAAAGTACAAAATTTTGAATTTGGTTTGTTGTGATTGCCTTTCTCTGATATGTGACGAGAAATATACTACGCTATTAGTCATTAATATGATATGGCATTTATAGAGTCATTGTCTTTTTGTTTTGTTTTTGCAGTGTTTGCAATATAAGTATTTTGTATTTTGTCTTAACATGTGAAAATTTTCTGTACTCATTTATTTGGTAATCTATTTTCTATTTTCACAAGCATTTATGTATTTTGTGTAAAGAAGAAAACAATCCTAGATATACCAAATGCTTACATCTACTTTCATTCATGGCCTGTTAAAAGTTGAGGATGAATTTGTTATAAATCCTGTTTTTTGGGAAATGGAGAGAGACGAAAAGGCATTATGCTGCATTTTACATTAATTCTCTCAGAGAAATGCAGCTTGATCCTCTGATCCCGATTCTTATGAAAAAAATAATCAAAGTACGTCTCATACCATTTGACATGCTAATTTTTGCTCTACTGTCAGTTAGATCAGATTAGGAACATTACAACTCAGTCTCTGGCAATCTATATAAATTATCTGAAAATTCATCATGTTGAGGATTTTAGTAATCAGCTTATTTCAATATTCCTTTCTTTCTGGCTACATGCAAAGCGTCAAACATAGCATCAAGAAGATTTAAGTTAAATTATTGCTCCAACTAAAATCAAGGGACTGAGACAAGAGGAAAAAAATTGGTCTGCTGATAATATGATGAATAATTTTTCATTTTAATTCATGTGCACTGAAATATCATTTATATCAATGTTTTTAGAAAGTTCATTCAATTTTTCACTCATAAAAATAAAATGAGGTATACCTCTTAACTTTATAGTAGCAAATGGGAGAATCAATATTATGTTGATTTCTAGTGAAATGACCATGAATTTCATTATGAGCTCTGATGGAGTTAAATAAATACATGAGTGCTTTATAATTCTTTCAAACATTATGGTACACTTAAAGCCATGTGATTAAGGTAGAAGTATCCCTTCAGTGAACTTACATCTTGCCAGGGTGGTGGTCATGAAAACTTGTAAGAATAAATTCCTGGTCTCAACCTAATTTGAAACTTGTGTAGCGCCCACTATACTGTCACTTAGGATTTAGATATAAAACCCTTCTTCTGGATAGATATCAAAAACGTCACTTCCTACGACAACCTCTATAATAGCCCTGTATGCATATGCTCAAAAGCTCATTGGCGCCAGCACTCCTAGCTGGTTACACTTCTGGCCCTGGCTCTTGTTGCTAGCTACTCTTTCTCTCTCTTTCCTCCTCTCTAAGTTTTGTATCATTTCGCTGACCTCCCGGACAATCTGATCTTGACCATTTTTCCACCATGACCTATCTCTATACTAACTTTGCCTATTTAACTTCACCAATGTTGAGGCAGTTCACATACGCACAGCTATGCAGCTACGCAACTGTGTCCACACCATGTGCCCCGAATGTGTATACACCTCTCACTCCCATGAATGAAATGACAATGCTTTTTACTATCCGATAGTCATGACGATCTATCCTAGTTCTCTATACTTCAGGAAACATACACAGATAAAACTCTGTGTTCTCTGTCTTTCATGGTCTGTCCGTCAAGTGTCTATCAGCATTAGAGAATAGCCCCCAGGTCATGCGCACAACTTGGCAGTTTGGCTTGCAACTGAACCATTGTTTGGTATGCTCCAAGCCATATGGATTCACAAGCAGTTCAGACAACTCTTCTCAGACTCTGACACCTGTACTATCGAATGACAACAAAGCTCCCACTTTGTACTATCGAATGACAACAAAGCTCCCACTTTTTGCTATCTCTTCTCATCACTTTACAAGATCGATTACATTTATGTTATCCTTATATTTATTTTATTTTTCATCCGTCATTTGTCATCTATGTCCTTGTATTAAACGTATGTTTTATTTGTCTAACCAAAATACTTGTATGTGTTCTTTTCACTTGGTTTCTTTCCTGCGTCTACGTTTATACTTGGCACACATTCTCTTTATACACCTCCCTTTCTCCTTCCACATCTCCTGTGACGTTGCAGCTACCACCAAACCACAAGGAGATAAAATCCTGAGTCTCCAACATCTTCGCACTTCCCATTCCTCACCAGAACAACCAGAATTATCCATAACCAGCTACTCACTACCTACAAACCACCTTACTTACCAACCTAGAATATCCCACCAAAAACAAATAACCAGTAAAAGAACCACTATATCCACCAAAGATACTTTGAAATTTGCAAATCCTGGTGTTGTAATGGAGCTCATTAGAAATTTTTGGGTTGACCAATGAAACCAATTGAACAGACTAGAGAGACTTTCAATGAATAAGAATATTTTGAGTAAACATTCCTGATAAGTTGTAAAAACATTGTAGCACCAATTTTTCATAATGTCAGATTTTCACAATGGTGCTCTAATTGGAAAAAAATAGTTTTTTTATCAAACATTGGCAGACTGTATATCATTGGAAAGGAAATTTACTGCTATTTACAAAAGAAGCATATGCCCCAGATCCAGTCATTTTGAAATATTTACAATCAAATGTCATAAACATTTGAAAAAATGAAATATCTGTGTAAACTGATATTTGGAAACCAAAACTTCATCACAGGCCATGTACTCCAATGGGAGTTTTCTCTTAAAAAAAGGGATATTTTTTTTTACTTTGCTTGAATAATTTATTAACCAAAAAATTAAAAATACTGATTTAGTGAGTCACTCAATAGAAACTGTCATATGACTAATTTTTGGCAGCCTGCCATGTTGGGGGTGATAAATTGATACACCAGAAAATGGGGTGATCAATGAATAAGTTACTTATTTTTCTTGGGCAGTAATCACTAAAAGAAAGTGAATTTTCAAAAAATATGTGTGAAAACTGCCAGATACAAACTAAATGTTCTATCTAGGATAAACTCATCTTGCAAATTGAACCCCTCACAAAGGATCTATTAAGGGGGAAGTTTTTTTCTAGACATATCAAAGAATAGATGTTTAAATTTTCAGCTCTCTCACTTCACTGGTGTGGCCTATTCATGCAATACATACAAAGCCAGCCAACCAGTAAGACCAGCTTGAAAACTGAAGAGACCAATGTTGACATTCTTGGTGGGCAGTTTAATAATGCAAGATCAAAAATTACAGATTTGAATAAGAATTGAAAACAATTTCTGATCAGCTTGTTCAACCAGAATTTAAATGGTCAAGAGCCAGGAAATACAGCATGTGTATCAATTAAAAATCACCAAGTTTATAAATAATGTGTGAACTGAGTATGACGGGAAGAAACATTAATAACTCAAAGACCAATGATCTTGCTTAGACCAAAAGATCAAATGAATGCAGATTGATGAAGAGACATAGAAAAAGAGAACTGAACAAAGAAAAACAAAAAGTATATTCAGTGACCAACATCTATGGCATTCAATTGAAAATGTTCCTTTATCTTCTACTTTAAATGCAAATACATTGAAAATATTCATTAATTTTTGAATTTTGGAACCAATCATAGTACATACACCTTGTAGTATTTAATGAATTAATCAAACAAAATCTTGATATCTTGAATTTGTTGAAACCACAGACTAGACAAAAAGTGTTGCGCAGATCAAAATGAGTGATAGTCTGAAATTGACAGGTCCATAGAATATGCAATATATATATATATATATATATATATATATATATATATATATATATATATATATATATATATATGACAATTGAAAGGTGAAGAGACATATGGTACCTGTTATAAGTATTTGGACAAAAAGATATTTTGCTTCTAATTGCTTTATTTCAAGAGTTGAAAATTAGTACATTGATAATCTACACAATATGGCATATATAATTTCGAGGAAAAAATATTTTTGATGTTTTAATAGAATTGAATTATTAAATGAAAAATGAGTTGTTTTTTTCCACCCTCCAAAAGTTATATTCAGGATCGTTCAAGGAGATTGAAAAGTTAACTTACATTGATATCTGGAAGTGTTATCAAACTAGAAGGTTTATTTGATAGCCCCCCAGCTCGAAATAACTTAATGACCCTTTCAATCTTTGGCAATAAAAGATTTTGCTCTTGTTTGAATACTTATGAGCAGTACCCTTTAGAAAGTAATGCACAAAAGTATTTTAACAAAAAAACTGTTTTCATCTATTTTCATGGATACTTTTACAAAAATATCATTAAGGAATGTGACACAGGGGCAAAATTGGTGTGTTAGGAGAACTTTAACCTACCTAGTTGTATTCACTAACCCAACCATTTTGTCTGGTGGCCAACAGGTGGCGTACTATGCACTCCCCTCCCTAGGAATCTATGAGTAAATATTTTCAAGAAAAAATTTGGTATGAACTACCTGCTTTGCATAAAAACAAAATGGCCACCAGCATCTACCAAAAAAATCCAGAATTTCATCTTATCTCCCGATTGACATATCTGGGTACTTTGAAAGGCTAAATCATGTTTTTCAGACATGAGGAATTCAAAACTAAACTTCAATTTACCATAAAACTATTTTTTATATTATATGGATTTATTCTCAGGAAATATGAAAAGAAAAGCAAATATATTTTTTTTTACAAAAATTGTCAGAAATGAACATTCTGTTTAATGAAGTGCAAATTAATATGTACTGTCTATCAAATGGAGCATGCATTTCAATTAACATCTAATACTCATGAATTAAGTGTCTATTCACTCTCTGAATCAGTCAGAAACATCAGAAATGTCCATATTGGCTGCCTCTATTTCATTTTCATTGTCACTTTTGATTTCAGTTGACACCCACACTTGAATCAACTATTGCAGAAGCACATCTCCTTCTCGCCATAGTGACCCCAAGTTTTCTCAAATCGTAGTCCATCTATGTTCCTTGGGATCTGGCAGTTCCGGGAAGTTTCCATTGGATTTCTTCCAGATTCCCAATCGGAAATTTGTTCTTTTGATATGCTGCATTATTGTTTATGTATATGGAGGCAGGCTTGCTATGTCCATGGTCTTTGGAGAATTTAGTCTGCCATTGTTATCACATTTTGCCTCTGTCTACTTTGCTGAAACAAGACTGACCATACAATCAACATTTGAAGTGTTCCAATTGTCTTAGATATTTTCAAATATCTCCCAAGAATCTCAAAGTTTTTCAAGAACATCTCCAAATGCAGGCATTTCCTGCCATACTATGGTTGGCTTTTGTGTTTCTTTATCTAGTAGAGGCTCCACTGATGGCTACCATAATAGTTTGGTAGTGGCTCCTCTGATGGCTGTGTAGTAGTGGCTCCTCTGACGACTATCATAACAGTCTAGTAATGGTTTCACTGATGGCTAACATTACAGTCTAGTAGTGGCTCCTCTGATGACTATCATAACAGTCTAGTAATGGTTTCACTGATGGCTAACATTACAGTCTGATAGTAGCTCCTGTGATGTCTGTATCAATTTCTTTTGCGGTAGTACATTTGGATCAAAGAAGCCAGGATCATCCTGGAAAGCGCCTTCATTGTTTTAGTCAAAAATGAATAATTGTTGCATTTAATTCATTTTGGTTTTTCATATCAGATATATTGTTAATATTTTGAAGAAAAAAAAAAAGGGTGATTTTGAGAACAAAAGTTTCCGATTATATCTGAAGAAGAGTGAGTTTGATTGTTATCAAATCTTGAGTCAAGATGCATGATTTATGAATAATTGTGATCTTATAAACAGCCAACACACAGTCACTCCTTGGATCTAAATACCATGTGCTCAAGAGGAATAACTTATTGAACATGATTTAATTCTAGGTGAAAGTTTACAGTGGGGAACACCACTATTACTATAGCTAGAGAATTTTTACCTATTTAAAGCACAGATTTCCAAAGATTTAATATGGTCATACCTGCACACACACTCACACACAACTGCTTTCCCCTATGAAAGTTACTTTTTTTCAAAAGTTAAAGTTTTACTGAAAAAGTGAAGGTCAGATTTAACCGAAGTTGTTCATACTACTTGACTACATAGGAAAATATTTTTTCATAATAAGAAGTAAGGAATAACCACACTGAGTGGTAATAAATTAATATTTGATAATTTGGATATTCAATGGAAAGGTTAGTGTTCATAGTTGTATTTTGAGCTTAGAGAAAATTTTTTCAAAGATGGTTTCAATGGGATTTTAAAAGTCTCATTGAAACCAATCAAGAGAATTTTCTTTCCGTGATAATGTCCACAAATTTTAGGAATGTTTACGTGGAAAGTTGTATTCTTAAATCATCATTTCCCAGTTGCAACAGAATACGAAGGAATGCAATTCTTAGCAGTTTTCCAGGGAGCAATATTCATAAGGAAACAACAATCAGTTTGGAATTTAATGTTGATTTGAAAAAAAATCAAAGACCATTAAGTGTATTTGTATCTTTTGAAGTATCATGTTTTTGAGATACATACTGAGAACCCTTGGAATAGTGAACCTCGATTTTGGCCTTAGCGAATACGTGTACCATAACAAATGAAGTTTGATAAATGCAGCGAACACATGGATCATCCAACTTGACATTATGCCTGTTTCGAGATACAGCCTTTTGTGATCAAAGGGTAGTATCTGTTCTCACGTCAACAGAACAGCATTTACTTCCCGTTTTCAATTTTAAACATTATCATGATTGTATTACAATTGTTTTCTATGTGAATTTTCATTAAATTTGAATACTTATACAATTGTCAAAAAGGAAAGTTATGAATCTTATTTATTGTTGTCATTGAAAAACATGTGGTTTAGCATTCTGAATTTAAATTTCAAAGTTTACTTCCCTTATAAAAAGTCAAACACCCAATAAATCCTTCTACTTATTATAATTCTTCATTACTTTTTTGGACTCATTTCAACTCATTAATTGTTAAATTTTACATAAGAATGAATTATTATTTGTTTAGTATTTGTAATTGAAATATTGTTTAGCATGTTAATTATTGCTTTATTTTGTAAAATTCAAAGAAAACATTCAACGATCAAGGCACAATACAGAGTATTTTATTTCAATTGAAAGGATGATCAAATTAAAGTAAAATTCATGAAGAAACAATTACCACTATGATAATGTCATTTTTGTTGAAGTGAGGAAAACAAATACTACACTTCAATCTTGGATTGAAGGCTGTAAAGGCAAGACCACGAAACTAGGATAGAGCCTGAAAATAAAACTTTCAAAAAGATATTTATTTCAATCATTTTAAAGGTTGGCTAAAATAGCGCATGGTTGATGGTAAAATATAGAGATGAATAAAATGAGAAAGAAAAGTGTCTTACCTTTTCTATTTGCCTTTAATCTGTTGGATTTTTCTATCAACTCAAAAGGCAGTTTCTCAAAAAATATATAGCAGTGAATTGCAGCATAGAGTTGTTAATAAAATCATAAATTGAGCGAAGTTGAGGAGCAGCAGGACTCAATAAAGTTTCCGACGAGTGCAAATCTCTGAAAATGGCTGAAATCAGCTAAGGTTTTTTCAAAAATTTTCTTTCCAGCTAACTTCATCGATAAAATGTTTTATATTCCTGTTTAAAGTTCACTTATTAAATAAAATAGCTAAGACTCCAGAATAAATTATTAATGAGAATAAAACAAAACTTTTATTGAACTGGATAATCATTTTTATTTCTATTATTATTCGGACCATCCTCATCTTGGTTGTTTTTCATACGACGTGTCGGCCGTTGTACTCTACGGCCTTCATCAGGTATCATCTGGTATAATTCTTGTAGGGAAGTAATGAACTGAACCCTTTATTTAACCAATGAAGGTATATTGACCGCACTCCCCTCTTAGCATTAGTAGTATTATTATTGTCTCACACTGGGATTGAACCTAGAACCATCAGATTACTTGCAGTAATTTTGTAATTGAGCCTTATGTAGATTTTTATCACATAAATTTATAAAAATATTTAGTCAGATCAAGCCGAAAATTTACTTGGCAACACTGACAATTTAACAGGTTAATTTTCCATCGAGTTCATGCCAAGAAGATCAAGAGACGTGATGACAACTTCTTTGTTTCATATTAGCGGAAATGAATTTGACAAAACATAGAACTTTGCTAGTCTATAGATTTGATTCAATAAATAAAGATTTTAGTCATTCTATCAAGAAAAGCAAATTATTGTACATCATGTCAGAGTTTACAAGTCAAGTTTAATTTATCAAATTACCCAATATGATATTTTATTTAAAAAAAGGCATCATGACATCACCTCTTAAATGGTGTCACTTAGGGCGTGCTCCGTCAGTACGTCACTGCTGCATCAGTGAACACAATCAGTGGTCACAGAAATAAAGGCTATCGAAAGAATGCACAACACACCGCACATCCGGAGAAAGTCTGAGCATATATATATATATATATATATAAAAGCAAAAACGGATAGAACGAGAAACTTCGAAAAGTTCTGAACTCAACCTACTTGTAATAGTAATGTAAATCAAATCCATGGTAATGTGAATCAGATCCATGGTAATGTGAATCAGATCTATGGTAATGTGAGACGGATCCATGTGCAGAAGTGTGATTTGAAACTACAAAACCTCGACATCCGCACCTGAAAAATGAAAATCCACCCGAGGAAAATTTTCTTGGTTATCCATATTTATCAAACCAGCGCCTGAATCCATATTAAAAGAGTCCTCTTCGGTGTTCCCTCTAAGCTGCACAATAAAACTACCATGTCACGCACAATCTAGAATTAAATCATAATGAATAATACAGAAAAATGAATGATTTCTTTCATTACACTCTGTTAAATGTGACTGACCTTTGTTTCATAAACTTTAGACAAGAAATCAACAAGGGAAAAAAGAGGATACATTGGTCTTCTTTCTAAATACAGGTTGTCTTGAATTGTACAATTTCTCATTGCACAAGTCTGTTCAAGGTCGATAAAACACTTTAATATCGTCTGCACACGGATTAAAAAAAAGTATCAAATAATTTCAACTCATTATTATATAGAGTTATTGGTCTAAAGATATCAAGCTTAGCTCTAACACTCCTGCTTTTTTTTGAAGACCACTACTAATCTAACGGACAATACTTGCTTGGTAGGACAGTCATTGCATATACACACTAAAATGGGCACGAATATATACGACAACTGTAAATATAACTGACATGATGGATCATGTTAAGCTCGGTCTCTTTCATCATTTCCTTGACTTTAGTTTCGTTTATTAACCTGCACAATGGGAGTTATACCGGTCGTTCCTGCTGAGTCCTCGGTCCCAAAAGGCCCAGCCACATCATTCGCTTTGGTGGGGTTGATGTACTCCAACAGCAACTACCCAAACATCACACCAGGAAAACGCCTGTTCCTGCTGCGTCATCGGTCCCAAAAGGCCCAGCTGCAACGCTTGCCTTGTGTGGGAGTGATGTGCACCAACAGTGACCACCCAAACAAAACCCAAGCCCAAAAAAACCTTCACCAAGAGAACAACATTACACATCAGCACCTACAACATCAGAATACTCTCAATCGACTCTCGCCTGACCCATCTAGAAAACATAATCGGTATTAGCGAAATCAGAAGACCGGGGGAAGAACTAATAGAACTTCTTTACAACTATGGAAGAGAGGAAGTGAAATATAGTGGAGTAGGCTTTCTCATCAATAAAGACCTAAAAGACATTATGGTAGGTTTCAAAGCAAAAAATACTTCAGTGTCATTATGGGACATTTCAACGCACAAATAGGACAAGGAAACGAACGCTGCGTTTGAGAATTCGGATACAAAAGATGGAACAAGAGAGGTGAAGATCTTGTAAACTTCGCAACGGCAAACGACTTCAAAATCATGAATACATTATTCAAAAAGAAACCCAATTGAAAATAGACATGGAAAAGCCCAAACCATGAAACCGAAAACGAAGTAGACTACGTCCTAACGGACAAAAGCGACACCATCGAAGACATTCAAAATTCTAAACTAAGTAAATGTTGAGAATAAGAACATAACTGTCAAGATAGTTGATGCAAAACTCGGCAGGGTAGACTACTACATCTACTTTGGACAACGAATCTCCATGTGACCCAAAAAAAAGGAGGAAATCAAGCGAAGAATCACTCTGGGATGGCAAGCCCTCAGAAGAGCAAGCTCTACTTCCAAAAATCAGACGATCCCAATAATCCTAAGAAGAAGAGTATACAACCAATGCATTCTCCCAATAGTCACTTATAAACCTGATAAACGGAACCTAACCAAGAGACAGACCTACAAACTGAGAAGCATGTAACGTGCGCATAAGAGAATCATGCTCAACCTTACATGGAGAGATCTCAAGATAGCACAGTACATAAGGAAAAAAACGGGAGTCCAAGACATCATAGAAACTATTAGAAAATTTAAATGGCAATGGGCAGATCTTGTTGCAAGAATGACAGACAACTGATAGACAACTCACAACATGGATCCCAAGAGATCATATGCGAAAGCAAGGCCGACAGAATACGAGATGGATAGATGGACTAGACAAATTCAGAAAACACTGGCTCCGCGACGCCCATGATAGAGTGATGTGGCAAATCCTGGGGAAAGTCTATGTCCAACGACGGACGATAAAAGACTGTTGATGATCAACTTGCTCCCAAATAATCTCCTCTTCCTCTATCAAGCGGTAGTAGTCAAACTGCTCAAGACAGCTTTTCTACTCGAGTAAATAAGGTGATGTAGTTCATTCAGAAAACTTCACGACCTCTAGCTCCTTCTAACGACTAGCCCCTGCAGTGATATGACGGAGCAAAGGTACAACACGCCTCTTCCGCAAACAAATCGACTGTTTTTTTCGCTGCACCTGAAAACATTCCTTCAAGGTAGAAAGTGAAAGGAATTTACGTATACATTTTGATTTAGATTGATGGGCGAATAATAATTGAAAAATATATGGCATTTGTAACAACTTTGTCACAACAAAAACACTCCCCAAAGCAATAAAGCACCTCCGGTTAGTCACACAATAGAAACTTTTAGGAGCATGCTGTGTGGGGGTGATCAAATAAAAAGTTGGAAAAGTCGTGATCAATGTTACTTCTCTCTCCTTTTGATCACATAAAAAGGCCAGATTTTCAAAAAAAACCCCAAAAAACCCATAAGAACATGATTGTGGCTGAAAATAAAACAAGGGACCAATTTAGCATAAAATGTTTTTCTAGACATGATAAAGAGTGAATGTTAAAATTTTCTGTCCTCTCACTCCATTGGTACAGCCTGTATACCTTTGTCATCATTCTACCTTTGATATATCTTTCATTAAAAATTGAAAAGATGCTTTAGTCCATCATTTTCAATGATACACACTTAACCAGCCATCCGACCGGAACAACCTGAAAATTGAAGAAATCCATGTCGACGGTTTTCGTGATAGTTTTGCTTAACGCTTTTAATTTGCGAGCAGAGAAACCAAGGTTACAAAATTCTGTTGTATTTGTTGATTAGAGCGCGACAAAGCGGCCACTTCGGTAACATTTATGCCAGTGTTATCGGTTATGTATGTAGCATAAGCAGTAGGAAAAATTGACCTTTATGAAATAAGGTTCTGAGAGAAAAATAGCTCTTAAAATTGAAGTTCGTATTTTTATATGTTGATGGACAGAGTATTGATGAGTCGCGATTCGATTACAATGGATGATAAACACAAGACAACGGAGACACGTGTGTTCAGTAAAGAAGTCAAGTACTGAATCGTAGGGATGTGGGTGACGTCAGAGTAAAGGGACGTAATTGTCTCTTAATTTTAGCATTATCAGATGTTGTTCGCTAGTATCAGCAGCAGCCTTATTTTTAACTTGTAGTGTTAACATGGTTATACAACAGTTATGAGCAAGAAGAGTTGAAAACAATTCTTGCAATCGGAACAAGATGGAATGCTCGAAAAAATTGATGTACGGAATTTAGATAGATTCTTGAACTATGATCCATTAAGCTTTCGCTACGAGCCAACAGCAGTTATATTTGGCCGCTCATTTTCTGAGAGAGAGAGAGAGAGAGAGAGAGAGAGAGACAGAGACAGAGACAGAGACAGAGAGAGAGAAACAGAGGGAGGGGGGGAGATCGATCAGGAAAAATTCGATTTCTCAACTATCCCTCTCTTCCATCACCTTTTCAAATCTATTTTCAAACATCCTTTCTCTCTCTCTCTCTCTCTCTCCCTCTCCCCCCCTCTCTCTCTCTCTCACTCTTGGTCTACGTGAATGTTGAAAGCAAAAAAGACAATCTTCAAGGTTTACACACCACATACAAGCGAAAACATTATTCAAACTGTTCTCTATTCACCTTTATAATTTATTTTGTCCACTAAATCTTTTGTGATCCCTTTAATTGTTTTCTTTTTGATGTTTTTTCACGTGTCTTGTAGTTTTATGAACATGTTTCTTTTCACTTATTTATCGACATCTTTGACCATATTCACTTTCTCCAACGATTTTTCAAGATGGCGACCAGTCTTTGTTAATATGTACATTTCATCTCTATTTGTGCTATCTGTTGTGTTGTTAGGTAGATCCAATGGTCCGAAAATAAATTAACTTCCTACACCCTTCGTCCATTACATGAGGCATTGATGTGTTCATAGAATCTGTTCGTGTTGTCCTATGAAGTGAACGCGTTTCTGTTCGTCGTATTCAGTGTTTTTGCTTACGTTTGTTCATTATGAATCACCAATTTTTCCATGTTTTCCATCGCAAAAATATCTATTTAAGATATCACAACTGTAGCCATCGGCATCGCCATCAAAGACGACGCTTTCACCCTTTGTTTGCTGCCAAGCTGGGAGACGTTGTTTTATTATTTTCCCCCGAATGGACATCATTATTACTCTTCATATTGGCTTGGTTAGCTTTAGATTGAAGAAAAAAATACAAGATGTTGTACAATAGTACAATATAGTCATGTGCAACTTGAACTATCATCGTAAAATAAATCTGTTTTTTTCTCCACTGTTAATGAAATTAAATCCGTTTCATGTCGGCACTGTGGCGTACCGGCCCGGGTGACATCATCAGAGGGTGACTGCATAATGACTGTCGATTTTTTTCATCTTTTGATTTATATGTTTGTTGATTTATTTAATTAAAATTGACTAGGTAAGAAAAAGGTACATGTCTGCCTGTGGAGGCGTACGAGAAGTAAATTCGATAATTTGCTGCATTTAACGAACACCGTCCATTAAATGCAACAGTAGATCGGTTGTACCTCTTTTTATTTTCGACCTTATCTTACATCGCGAATAAGAAGAAAGTTCTCGGCACAGCACTAATTGCGTGGTCAAGCCTTTTGCAACTTTTGGTTTAAGATCAAAGTCATCAACGAAACATAACTTCTCGTTTTCAACTTTGAACGTTATTGTAGTTGAGAAAACAATTCAAATACGACCATAATTACGATTTAAATACGACCATAATAATGTTTAAAATTCAAAACAGGAAGTTGATGCTATGTTAATCTGAGAAGAACAGATACTACACTGATCTTAATATAAAGGCCGCAAATAGCTAAAATACGAAACTGATATAATACCAAGTTCGTTACGGTCCACGTGTTTGACGCATTCAACGAAGTTCATTCAATAAATAAGAGGAAAGTTCGTTATGCTTCATGTATCCGTTAAAGCTGAGGTTCGTTATAGCGAAGGTTCACTTCATTGTATATGTACCTCAAAAACATGGTACCTCAAAAGATGCAAAGACCTTTATTGCTCTATAATTTTTAAGAATTAACTTTAAATCCCAAACTGATTGGTGGTACCCATAGTTATTTTCTTCATATCATTACACAAACTCAGAAGTGAAAAATTGAAAACTAGAAGTGAACCGGTCTGGTTAGTCACTCAATAGAGGCCATTACATGACCATCGTCTTTAGGCGGCATATCAATTAAAAAATGGGTGATTGAGGAATAAGATACTTCTTGAAATTTTTGTTGGCATCGATCATTGAAAACGCCTGAATTTAAAAAAAAAAAAAGACTTGGGTGGTGCGATCAATTAAAAAATTTGAGAAAATGGAGTGATTGATAAAGAAGATTCTTCTCTCTCTTTTTGTTGGGTGGCATTCATTAAAAATGTCTGAATTTTCAAAAAAAAACATGGGCATAAACTGGTGACCAATTTAGCACATCCATCGCAGACTGAACCCCACACTAAAAACATGTATAAAGGGTAATTGAAGAAAAAACATTATCAGAAGGTGTAGATGATTAATGCAAATTATGTTCCAGGCTGTAGTATGAAAAATATGTTCTGTACTGTTTTCATACTTTGAAATCCTTAAAGGAATGGGTGTTTTTTGGACAAAAAGCCCCCAAATCCCCCCCAAAAGGCACTTTATCAAAAAGTCAAAAAAACGTTTTTGCAAGGTGTATAGTAGACTTCTAATGCAAATATTCAATCTTTAGCATGAAAAATGTATCCTATACAGCCTCCACTCTTTGGGACAAAAAGAGCACTTACAAATGTGGGTTTTCTGTTAATAGGTGCTACCTGTAAATGTTCCTAACTGCCAGGCACAAACTAGTGGCCAATTTAGCATAAAGTTTCATTGGAGATTGAACCTCCTACTAAAAACTTATTGGGAAGGGGGTAAAATTTTTCAGAGGTGGTTTAGTGGAGTACTTATGCAAATTTTCAGCCTCATAGGTTGATTTGTGCCCCCTGTAGATGTTCCACATACATATATTGGCAGAATGGAGTAACATTTTTGGTCAATAGCTTATAAGAGAATTGTTAGTGTCTATATAGGAGGATCATGATGAATAATGAATAGTATTAGTACAAAAAGATCATAAAAATTCTAGATATCCTGGGAAGAATGCAAATTCTGGAAGGAGTTAATACTTAGGGTAACATCAACCATAGACCCGCCTCTGGTTGGTCATACTGTTCTGGCTCATCAGTGTATAGCAATTATGACTTGGCAAATGTACTAGCAAGGTCATTCATACCGCACTCTCTATATATATCAGTGCATTCAATCTACTTATCTCGAATAAAATTTATTGAGAGCTCAATTCTATATTTTATGAATTACACATTCTGTTTGTTTGATAATCACAGGCAAAATTTTCTTTGATGTAATTATAAGTTTTCTTAGAAATAATTTGTGTTCTTGAGATTAAAATACCGATCACTTTGATTTCTACAGCAACAATGTGATTACTCTGCCACTATAAGAGAAAATTAGGTCTTCTGTAAAAAACATTTTTGTCCTATTTGAAGTAAATGGGTTTGTGTCCAAAAATAGGAGATATGTTCAACAGCAAATACAGTGCCTGTGGTAAGTCAGAAAAAAGACAAGTGCACGGATATACTGATGTATAAAACTAGTATTTAATAACAGGTTTGGTTAGTCAATCAATAGAAACCATCACATGACAAATGTTATTTGGCAGCATCCTGTGTTGGGGATGTTCAATTAAAAATTGGAAAAAGGGTGATCAATAGATAAATTACATACATACCTTACCAGCCACCTTGCTAAACTAGCAGAAGAAACCTATGGTGACAGTTTTAATTGACAGTTTTTTACAAGTGGAATAACAAAAAAAATACAATAATGTACAAGCAGAGTAAGTAGAGGAGAGCCTTGATTATTTTTATGCCATGTTAATTCTATAGAATAAACCTTCCAAGAGAAAAGTTGAAAGGCAAAATAACCAGCAGAATGAGAAGGCATACAACATAGCTGATAGAAATATTATTAGATTTGTACACAATGGAAATACCAGTTCAATTAGTTTTCTTGCCTCAAAACTATCTCATGTCAAAAGGCTTGATAAAGAAGGAAAAAGGCTTAGTAGAGTAGATATCTGTGACTTGAATTTGCTAATAGATGATGATTTTACTGGTATACTTACAAAGAGTGGTAACAAAGAATTAGCAATGAAAGAATGTTAGTGCTGCAATGTGTATACCATGCTTGTCGTGTTGGCGGATGTTCCTGGAAATATTAAATCTGTAAGGATTAAATAATACCAATGGTATGCAGTCGCAGTTACAGACGGCAAAAAATCAGCGATGGATTAAAACCAAATGTTTATGCAAGCAGTCAAATAAGGCAGAAACAAACAGCAGAAGGTTTGCGTGTGCTAACAAAATAAGCAGGAATAAATGATAGTACCACGAAGTCAGAAGGTATGTGAGTTACGGTCATGAATGGTAACCTTGGATTATGTGAAGATCTGCACTTCAAGGCGTCTCAAACCAAAGTTAATGAAGAGGCCGCTTGAAGCCAGCTAATATGAGGAAAGGTGCATAGATGAGTGATATCGCAACATTTCCAATGTTAACTTGTTTGTTGGTATTATAGTTAGACTGACTTTTTTCAATTCCAGGTGCGCTGCAGTTTAAACAACTTTATTTTCACCCATACATACAATAGCCAATTCAAAAGATTCAAAAACACTTCTTTTTCTCACTGTATTTTGAAAGAAATGAGGCTTCTTTATGAGATGCATTTTTTACCTTGTATAAGTGATTACCATGGGAATTTTTCCACTTTGAAATTGATATCATTTCCGTTTAGTAGCTCAGCAGTCTATTTCCATTATATATGAATTCATGACTTTTTTTATTGCATAAAAGCAAAAAGATAGAAAGAATTCTGTAAAAAGTTGATGAAATTAATCCATAAAAATTTTCAATAGCAGAAGTTTTTATGTCCAATCATGTAAGATTTTGGCTATATTTTTACTTCAAGCTCTTTTCTTTCATTAACAAAATCTCATAGCAGTACAAAAAAAATATTTTTCTTCCTCTATCTAAGCTCTCTTTAGAAAGCAACAACAAAAAATGTTAGTGTAACTGTTAACCTACTTTAAACTTGTAATTTAGTTGCAGGGAAAATGTCTCTAGAACCCTTACAGTCAGAAGTTGAATCGGAGTTGATATCAGTTGACTGACTCAGCGAAAATACTAGAATCTCAAAAAGATTAAAAGTTAGTTTTGGCCCAATCAGCCTTGGCAATTGTCCTTTTGGAAAAGATACAGAGAGAAAAAAAATGGATTATGATTCAGTTACCTTTTTCCCAATTCTAAAAGAGGCAGTAAAATAGAGAATGAAGATGAATAATTTGGCCACCAACAGAGTTCAAAAATTTTTCAGTTGGAGTCAACAAAATTTAGAAACAGCTGTAAATGTTGAAAATTAATAAAAATCTTCATCCGGGCTGATGAATAGTGAATCATAACTTGATAGTTTCAGAGCAAAATATTGAAAAAAAAAAAGTATCCTCGTATTCTAAAACTGTATTCAAACCATAAACTATGAAAAATAGAAAACATGAAAATTCATCTTATTTTGTTTTTATTTAATTAATTATATTTTCATAGTACCACTTTGCAAAAATTATCAATGCTGTATTGGTTTCCTGTTGAAGATGATGAACTGGTTTTTGATCTTTCGATGATCTGATCAACAACTGTATTAAATTTGATGCAACTAAACTCAAACATCACAAGCTTTATAACTAATTTTAATGACCCTAAACAGAGGAAGAAGTCTTTGTTACAGGCCTTTAATAAGTGCTTCTGTTTTGGAAAATAGCACCCCCCCCTCAAAGAAATAATCTGTTATGATTGTTGGAGGTAATTGGTAATTATTTCTGTTTATCAAAAAATATTCATTTATTCTATTTTGTAATTTTTGCTTAGAAACTAATGAAAAAACAAAACAAGAAAACAATGATGACCAGGAGGAATTGGTTATTTACTTGATAGAAATTGCACCTACAATTAATATTTGAAAAGGCTGTAAATTATTAAAGGTTGGTATTCATAAATTTTTTCCTTAAAAAAGATTCAATTAATTATTGAATAGTAATTTTTGATACTTACATTATACAATAATCCTTGTGATTTATAATGGCTGCAATAACATTTATTGTTAATGGATTCCTTCAGATTATTTACAATTACAGTGATAAGATTGATGATTTATGATATCTGTTGCCAGAAGTTATTTATTTAGTCATCAGAGACAAATATTGCATACAGAATGTATGTAGAAAGGAGAAGGAAACTACAGTTTTATTCTACAGCCTCCCATGGCCATCACTGGTAGTCACTGATCCCAGTCAACTCTAAACAGCCATGTTTTGTTAAAAGCTCAAAAAAGAAGAGGATTTTGATGGAAGAAAAAGGTTTATTTTGTGACATATAACATATACTGAACAAAGTCTGGAAGTCGATACTTCCCGATAAGCTGAAAAGAGAATTCTCCTGTGCCATGGTTGAATCTGTCTTGTTTTATTGTTTCACAACTTGGATACTAACTAAGCAACAAGATTTGGATGGTACAAACATGAGGATGCTCCAAGCATCAACTGGAAAAAAACATCTGACAAAGAAGTGTCTATATAGACATTTCCCTCCAATTACAACCTCTCTAAGGGAAAGTAAATTCTACCTAGCTGGCCATTCTTGGTGCAACAAAGATGAACTTGTATGTGCCTATCACTACCTTAGCTGGCAGACTCCTATGCACATACATTGATCAAGTGACTGAGGACATTTGATGTCTTCCAGAAGACCAAACAGGATGGGGAAACATGTCAGGTGCATCCAAGAAAACTTCTCGACATGTTGATGATGATGATACACTAATTTGGATAAAATGAATTCTTCTAACTTTGAATACTATCTTTTAAAGGTGTGGTATTCCTTCTTTTTTTTTAAGGAGGTACGGGGTGGCTGAATGAGTAAAGGTTGGGATAGTTTATGTTCACTTTGCACTAATGCCCTCAGGAATGGCCTGAAGCATCTTCCCCACTACTATGGGTAAAAAGCATGAGGTAAAGTGAGTGACACCACTTCAGGTACTTATCACCTTTAAGCAGTAATGTGATACACGAAACCCAAGTAGGGATGGTTCAAGCCAAAGTCAGCATAACAATGTGGCTGTAAATAAGATTAGTGATGTGGTCTAAGGAGTCCAGTTCTTGGCCTTCATTTTCAAATAAAGACTGTTCAATTTAATGTACCAATAATAGTTTTATTGCAGAATATCTCTCCTGTTTCCTATGGGCTGAATACCATTACTTTAAAAAGTTGGATTCATTATATGATGATGATAACTATCATCATTATTATCAACTATGATAATAGTCTAGTCACAACTACGGCCTATTATTTCCATCTTTTCATTGGTTAGTTTTTTTCTCTGGTGAATTGTCCAATCACAAGAGAGCATAATTTCATTCCAAAAACATTCTATTACTACTAACTTTGTCTAATAATAAAAGTCTATGATTTGTAGACAAAGAGAGACAGAAAAAGACAGTGTAGGTTTCAGTGCAACATGAATAGAGGAAGACAGGAAGATAAATTATATGAGAGAAATGTAGAAAGAGAGGAGGAGGAGAAGGGGGCTGTTGATGTCATGGACACAGTTCATGTGAAGAAGATAGAGAGAGAAAGAAAGAAAGAAAGAAAGAGAGAAAAAATATGAGTTGATACACAGTTGTTATTGCCAATGGAAAAAAAAGAGAAAGATAGAAAGAAGGGAATGATGGGAGAAAGATAGGAAGGATGGGATTAAAGTGAAAATAGTGAGAGAAAGAAAAGAGAAAAATGAACGCCTGAATGTTTTGATTTTTTTGTATTATTTTATCATTTGCGCAGAAAAAAATGACTACTAAATTTATTTTATTACATTGAAATTTGTGAAAATTCAATGAATGTTTGAAACTAAATCAATCACTTTAATTTTTGATTCTGTTCACAATATTTAAACCTACTTTCAAGTAATTCAAATAATGAAGAATATTTGTACCTTCATGGAATTTATTTTTCCAGTTTTGATTTGAATATTTGGGGGATGTCCCATGAAGGACTCTAAAAAGCTGCTGTTGATGATGGGGTCCCGATCAGAGTGCACCTTTTGTGGCCTTTAGTTCAAGTTTTATTCAATTGAAACTACTTCATCTGATAAATTAGATAAATAGATAAATTGAATTACTATTATTGAACTACCAATTAAGGTGAATCATGGCTCAGAAGAGATTGGGGTAGGGGAAGAGTTTGATTCGGACTTGGACTTGTCATTGATTCCTGTACCTAAGTGGCAAGAGCAGTTGATCATTAATCCAGCCATCTTCCAGTATAGAGGGTTGTAAGTTTGATTCTCATCAGGAGATTATTCTGTATTGCAATCACGGCTGTTAATTCATTCACTCACTGCTGAAGGGAGACTGGCCTGAGTTTGGTTGCGATAAGGAGCAACAAACATTGAGATTAAGGAAAACAGTGGCAAAAAATCGATGATAATTGACACAACTTCAAGTAACAAATTAGATTAATAAACAAATAAATTTTAATTGTGATACTGAACCGCCAGTTAATCTGAAACATTGTGCAGGAGAGTTTGGCATAGGGAAAGAGTTTGAGTGTTTGATTAGAACTCACGCTTGCTACTGATTCCTGTGTCTCAGTAGCAAGATCAGTTGGGGATAAACTTAGCCACCCTCAAAGCATAGAAAATCGCTAGTTTGATTCTCATTCTAAAATTATTCTTTATTCACTACTAATAACTGACCCTTGATTGTAGAAAAAAAGATTGGTAGTTTTAATAAGAGGGTAAGAAGAAAGATGAGGAAAAAAGTTTTGTAGTGTTTGAGTGGGTGGATAGAAAGAGAGTAAGTGTGTTATTGAGAGAGAGAGAGAGAGAGAGAGAGAGAGAGAGAGGAAAAAAAAAAAGAAAAAAAAAAGGAGAGTTGGGTTGTTTGAGGAGAGGAGGGAAGTAAAGATAGTTCTATAGATTTTTGCATATGAAATTGATCCCTGCTTGTATAACATTTAGAAAAAAATTATGGAACGACAATAAAAATTGGAAGGGTTAAGTAAGAGAATGAGAAGATAATCTTAGTTATCAACTTCTGGGGAATTTCCATGGGTCCTATTAGTAAAGTATTATTCTTCAAGGTATTTTTCAATTAATTCATATCAGAGTAAACTAAGTCAATACCAAATTCTGTTAAAGACAGTGTTTTGTTTGTCTTTCAATGATCAGCCTGGTTTTACCTTTGTTATTGATCCATTTGGAAATCAGTTTGGAAGTCAAAAGAAGATTCTGTCAAATTGATTAGCAGGAATAACGGTTTGAAATAAGTCAATTTGTAACAGCAGCAATCTACATATGAAAGCAAAAAATGTAAAGTACGTGGTAATTTTTGTTTCTGTCACATCACAACGGCCCTTGCCGAAAAAAAGGTTTGAATAGGAAGAGGATAGAGAAAGATTGCAAACACAATAGTTTGGGAGATATGTTCAACAGGTGCACATTGTGATTTTATAACTTCATTTTCTTAAAAAAATCCAAACTATCATTGGATATCAAAAACCCTATCATAGATATAAAATGATAGATATAAGAATGAAGCTAATTCAACGTAATCAGAGTAGAGAAGTAATGCAGAAAAAAATTCTCGGTGAGCACAGCAAAATTTACTAATTCAACCTATGATTAAGCAAAGAGGTACAAATTTGCTTTAGGTGACTTTGTTTTCTAACTATATGTATACACATACATATGTAAGACTCTTTTTGATACTTGTAAAATCCACAAGGTGCTAGAAAAATTGGATTCCACAAAATGTGGTCTCAGAAATTATGTAAATAACATTTGAAAAAAAGGAAATTGAAAGGATAGGAATTATCAAAAACAATAATGGAAATATTGATGGTAAAACATTGAATTTTCTGATCACCATACAGGTACTTCACTGATATTCCAGCGACCTATATTAGTCCAACCAAAATTATAAGATGGCAATCGGAATTCCCATCTGTACAAATTAGTTTACATGATGGCAATCAATGTTGTCGATAATGTTTTAATTTAGCAAGATTCTTTCAGGGTGTTTGTGCCAATGAATTACTGATATAATCTTTTAATTGTCCACTTCTATCATCATTTCAGAGTCATCACCTGAATGACTATTGCTGTACAGTTCTCTTATAGAACCATATCACTCCACCTAGTGTCTGAATCAAGGAGACATTCTTCACCGCCTCTTAGTAATGCTTCGATCATCAGGTACTTTCTCTCCAAGGGATGTTGGTTTCTCAGAGCTGACATTAAATCATCAATAGCCTATTCTAATAGGATAGATATTGCATCCACAGTCAAGCATCTCATATCAATTTTCTCTTCTTTGCAACATTTTATATTCATGAGTCAATTACATGTTTGACTCCCAGAGTACAGTGTTTATTTCAGCAATAGATTCTGAGAGAAATATTAATCCGTGGCGGTGTAAAGTGTAAATACCAGGCCATATCAAACCAAAAAATGGTTAAACCATCAAAAAAATTCTAAGTATTAGTAAGTAAATAGTCAACAAAGTTTTAAATCTGGTTAACCTTATGTATTATGAGTGTCAAAGAATCTCAATGGTATGTTATGGATTTTATATGTGCAATAAAACTAATGTAAAATTATGCACCACCAGTCTTTTAAACAAAGATGTAACATTGCTCAGACTTGAATTCTGACAGCCAGCTTCAGAGACAATCTTGTTACCTTTGCAATCACTGGGTTGTGTCCTAAATTCCTGTGATAAGAATTGACATCTAAAATTTGACTTTGGGGCTTTGAATGCCAGCATTTTTGCAACAAAAATAGTTTGAATGATGGAAATCAACTTTGTATGACAAATAATTATGATCAGCAAACAACAAACCATAATTCATGACTGTATCTGCACAGAAGGGATGAATTTCGAACAACCTCTGTATGTTAGTAGGAAGGTAAAGGAGGGACAGATATTCAGACGTCTCAAACTACATTCTTTGTATAAAAAATACAATTTTTCAATCGATTTAGTTGTTGATGTTAGGATTGTCATAGTAAGATTTCAATGACTTGATGAGTTTTTTCAACAGAGAGAAAAAAAAACCCTGATTCTTACCCATAGGTAACTTTAATTTAAACGTAAATAAATGTTTCGACATCCAAACAAAAACTTTCTTCAATAGTTTCAATCAGTAAAACGAAAAAGAAAAACCGCAATAATATGGACAACTTGAATTTCAAGCCGACATAATTAGTGTTTAGAAGTGGATTAATCACTAATGTCAGTGTGTTTTGGGCTACTAAGTAATGTTTTCCTATAGGACTAAAGATTGATCCAATCAGATATTGGCTTGTATCGTCCATTCGGTTGGGTAAAGCCTTCCCCCCACACTCCCTAAAAAAGTTGCAGCCATCTTTTAATGATTGTTACACGATTTTAGTTAACACTACGTTTCTTGGAGGAAATATATCTTCTGGTAAGTCGATGTTGATTTTTTTTTTCATTTCAGAGTTATAGAGTACACATTGTTTTATCTGCTAAAAATCTCATTTCTAACTGTCACGGAGGGGTTTTCGTCATTTCTGTGCTTACCATCGAGTCCGGTTAGAAAAACACTAATACTTCTACTATTGCTTCTTATGAACAGGGCAGAAGTTGTAGTATACTAGTAGAAGTAAGTAAATGTGTGGAAAATAAGTAAGGATGGAGTAGTCTGTCGTCTGTCTGTGTTGGTAGTTGAACTACGCCCTGTTTTTTTTTTTGTTTTCGTGAAATTAAGCCTGTTGTCTCGCTTTTCCTTCCTTCCTTCCTTCCATCCAGTCTTTTTAAAAAAAATTTTTCTTTTTCTTTTTTTAAAAATTCAAACGACTTGAGTTGATTTCGTTTAGTTTTAGGGTTACCTTAACATGATTTTTCTTTCTTGAAGAAAAATTAAGTTGCAACGAAAAGTTTTCGACATGGTCACTCACTGTCATATCATAGAATAAATAATAACACTCGTGTACAAATCCTTCTCTTCTTTTTTTTCTCGTTTATTCTAAGATATTCTACGTGGCCGACAACTTTTTGTTTCTAAGAAAATTCAAAAGTAAGACTTTTTGATCATTGTACTGTGTTTGTAATTAAATTTTTAAAAGGGCTTTCAAGTGTTATATCATAATCAATATCTTTTTGCCTTAGTTTTGAAGATATAATCAAAAACTGATCCTCCCGGTTTTGGCTGCCGGCTTGTGAAACTTTTTCTTCTTTGACTTTGATTATTCCGTTGATGTTAGTGTAGATCTTACATGTTTCTTCTTCTGTACGAAATCTGTGTTCTTTGTAAAACTCACAGCAGTTATTTTTACTTTTTACAATTTCCAAGTTCTTAAAAAGTGTGACTTCTTCTTGATCATACAAAATATATGACTAGTAGAATTGACCAAGCTAAAAAAATGGGTTAAATGGGTCATTTTCCGTTGTAGAAAAGATGAAAAAGACAACATCAGAATAATCGCTACAACTTTTTCTCTCCCTAAGAAGGCGGGTTCGAAAGAAGTGGTTTCGGTATGACCATTGAGCATATTTTTTTTCCTTCCATTTGTATTGCGAAATTGTACATAACTTTTTTCTAGGTAAGATTTATCATGAACTGTTCTAGTGATGAGATCTAATATCAATACTATTGAAGGTTTACAACGTTACTGTCATAACCTGGAAGAAGAAAATTGTGACATTTTTTCATAATGTGAGGTGTAGCTCTGTACACGTTTTTCTCGCCCGACTGATTCGGGATTCTTGCCGTTTTAAATTCCGGTTTCACTAATCATTAGTTGTAGTTTGTCTTTTTAGAATGAGGCAAATATTACAATGGAAATGAAATTTAAATTTATTTGGAAAATGAACAAACTCTACTTCTTAGAATTTCTTCTGAAGGAAGTAGTTAGTTCTATGTGTTGCTCGACCAACAAATATAACTTGCTTCTGTCACCTTCCATATGCTTACTGACTGGATGGAATTTGTTGCATTTTTAAATAAAAAGTTTTAGAAACTTTTCGTTCTTCGGTAATCCCGGCCTTCATTCATATTTTTATTACTTATTATATCACGGAAAATCAAATCTGAATATTTTGATCGCGTTGTTCGTAAAATTAACGAATTTCTGCTTGTGTTGATGTCATTTTTCAACTTGTAAATTTTCTTAGTTTAATATCTTTAGTATCCACCACTCTATTTTGAGCATATCAAATTTTCCGCTCATTTTCAAATGTTATTAGGGATTTTTTTTATTTCATTACAAATGTCTTCTTTTTTTTGTACTTATTTATGAAACATGCCCATAGTATTTTGTAACTTGCTCTTATTTGTTATCTGAGGATGAACGTTTGAAATTTTATTAAAATTTATACCCCCCCAAATCTGGTTTCATAATAAATAAAAACAAGATATTGTGACTGACAGATCACTCCGTCATTATCTTGACCTGCTTACTAGCGCTGCTGTGTAATGGAGATAATTAGATTATATTTACTCTTTCCACTTTTCAACATAGTTGAGAACCTAATCATACGCTTATTACATAGCAATTGCTGCTAAAAACATAAACTGAACTCTGAAAGGCTAAAAATTTAAGGAGCTAAATGCAATTATTTGGATGCAAAAAATGGTGATAAACCCATTTAAGTGAATACAACAATGTACGTACAAGTCTTTTGAAAGAGTTACATAGTAGATAAAACCTGGCAGCAAAACAATTGCTGCTGTTGGAAATCGGAAATGAGTTGCAATTTGTTTCCTCGTATTTGATGGAAATAAAAATAGGTGAAGAAACATCCTATTGTGATAACTTTTACCTTTTGTTTACAAGTTTCTGGAAAATTGACTTGTTTTAGCCCCCACAATGTTCTTTACGTTGCTTTTCTGCTTTTAAGAAAGGAAACAGTTATTCACTAATTCATAAATGTCTCATGGAACTAAATTGCAGAAAACAAGTTCTGCCACAAATGATTTGCTATTTTTTTTCACGAGAAAAAAATTGGGTGGCTAAAGAATATTATTTCTATGAACTCGAAACGCATGACATTCAATGCACCATAGAGAATTATGTGATTGTAACTTGTTTCACTGAATTCTAAAAAAAATTTTGTTTTATGCGTCCACGCATCTCTATAACACACTTTTCAGTCGGTCAGCTGTATCATGTTGTATTGATTGGTCCAGATCTTCGAATAAACCATCCTCATCTTCCTCCTCCTCCTTCTTCCATGGATGGTGGACGCACTGCTGAACTTGGGGTTCTTGTCTTCAGTATTATAACTTGTATTGTTTTTGACTGATCAACTTGATGTCTATGTTATAAATATCAGATATGTAAATTTATAAGCAAATGTCTGTTTTTTGCTGAAATAATTCTGTAGGTCAGGCATGAATTCAGGCTATGTATTTCAAAGAGGACTGCTTGCTTGTATATAATTTGACATTCTAACAATCACCTGTTTGAGTAAAATGATTTATCCATTAAATAGCTAAATGGTTTTGTTTACATGCTGTATGAGCTCATATTAGTATGAATTGATTCATAACTGGTTACATATTTTTATTTGAGTTGTTAGGACTAATAATGACTCATCTCTGAATTTAAAACAATGGTTTACATGTCTCTTTAGCATTCAGTTGACTTACAGCTCTCCAAGCATTGTACAGGCATTTATCTTCAGATATTTGTATATATTTCTCCTCAGATGAATGGCACTTACCTCATGAAGGTTGGTGGGAAAAAACATAGGTTGGTCACATATTGCTTACCACTAACAAAGTTTGTTGAAAAAAAATCAAATCCTTTGCAAAACTCCTAATAAGAATACTCTTCTGTCTGTTCAAGATGTGAACCATGGCAGAAGGACATTTTTTTGCAGTGAAAATATTGATTTATTTTGTTATTATAAAACAGAATCTATTTATAATAAAGAAATATATGACCCATGTAAATGATGGACCTGAAATTTTTTTATTTGTTAATCTTACAGTCTATGAAATATGAGTCTAATGATTTAATTCTCTGCTATCCTTCATGAGAACTTTCTCTGTTTGGAATTTTCAATGCATTTTTGCTGTCACTAGATAAGATGGAAGAATCAATTATCAAAGATGAGTTTGTTACTGCTGTTGAGTGCTTATTGTTCATTAATCTTTTGAACCCTTTGGATTCTTTCCCTGCATTTCATTATCATTTAGATGTATCTGACTTCTACATATTCAAGTATGAATTTATAAAATTGATCTTTTGTACCCATTAATAGTGAGGAAATTGCTTATTTTTTTCTTTTTTTTTATATTAAAGATTACTTACACACCTAAATGGTAACTTCCTTTTGGACACAAAAACTAACACGCACAACTCATGTTGCTTCTTTCCATCCCAGTATACTACATCTTGAACTAATGCATCTTAATTTCAAAATGCCAAATTGTTTATTTGTGAAATTAGTCAAAAATTATCATTCAAGTCAAGTAATATAATACCTTGACATTATCCAATTCTTCCTCTTTTAGAGAGAAAAAAGCCAAAAGTTGATTCTTTGCAATTGTCAACTGTTTGCTACTAGATGTTGCAGGATGAGTATATCTGTGCATTCAGGTTTAGTTGCAATTGTCTGTCTTCCCAAATTTTCTTCTTCTCTTGATTCTGTGGCCTTTGCTTATCTTGTGACTCTAATCTTTTAAGTTTATTTGCTTGTATCCATCCAAATTCTTTTTATATGAAGCTGTAATAGTGTCATCATAGCTGAGTGAAACATTTAGAACTGGAAGTTCATCATAATCTACTGATGTCAATGGGTATCTGAAATTTTTAGGGAGCTGAATTTACCTGTTTTTCATTAATTTTGTGTCAATTCTAGCTTGTTTAAATCTCCAATTAACAATGAGATACAATCTTGCTCCTATAGATAATATCTTAGGGGCACTGTTTACCCTCACTTACAATACACTATCTTGAATAGTTGATGTAAGGAAGAGCATCTACCAATTTGATATGTTGTGAAATATAATCGGGAACTAATGTGCAAATCTCACCAGAAAAAATAATTTTTCACAATTTTTTTTTATCAATAACACAAAGATTATTAGGATAGATGTTTTCATTGACACATTTTGCTTTTTGTCAAAAGTTCATAAGAGTTGCTAGTATACACTGTACATGATGCATCATAAAACTATGTAAAACAAATATTTTATGAAATTATTTTACATGTGACTGGGTTAATTAGTTCAGGTCTGATTAAGATCTGGCTCCTATGAAAATCTCTAAATGGTTATTTTGTTTACTTAAAGACATAATTGTAGTGGTAATTTTGAAGTGGTCCTGTTATGATACTATGCTATGACTGATAGTGATGATCTTTGTGGTCTCTCTTTAAACTCTGATTTTGTCCTTTTATCCAATATCTGGCTTAACAAGGTCTTCACAACAAGTGTTCACTGTATTTCTATGTATTAACCTTTGTGTAAGATCAGCTTCTGAAGTCTTGTTTCTTTATTAGATTCAACTTATTGACAAAGATGAACAGTTTCATATTTCATTAAAAAATCATTACGATTTATGAGACTTTGATATCAGTCCCCCTTGTTATGCTCTTTGGTGTTCCTCTCTCTGAAATGTTTCATTAATTAAAACATTTTTGGAAAAAAAACAAGCTTATATTCACGTATATTTTATGTTTAGTATTATCTGTGGCAGTTATCTTCTTAGTCAATCAAAATGACCTTTCTGGTCTACTATTGTACATCGTTCTGAACAAACAGAAGCAATTGTAATTTAAATGTCTTATTGAAATGCTTTGTATGTGTGCTGTGTAAATCAAATTCGTTTTTATGAACAAATCGTGAACAGGTCCTTGTTTGTTCATTGAGCTGAATGTCGCTATAGAAGAAAGTAAAATTTGTCTGATTTAAAAAACATGTTCAACTGGAATATTTCTGTTTAGGATATGTAAAAAAAGAAGACTGAATTACCCAAATATTATTAGTATGAGTTCTTTTTCTTTTTTCTTTTTAAAAAATCAGAAAAGTATAGCTTGATTTTACAATGATTCTTTCAGCCTTGCTTCTCCTCGTTGGATTCTTGTCAGTGCCAAGATAAATTGGAATCTGACTCATTCTTGTAAAAACATACCAATATTTTAAGTGTCAACATTTCTATTTGGTTGTCTTTCTGCGTGCAAACAACAGATTTTCAATTGAGATCTGATATATATCAACAATAGGAAGGCGTGGCTATATAATTGCCATTGTCAATAATGATAGCAAACATGTTCACTGGAAAATTATCTCATTTGTAGCAGGTCTGGTCAGGCACTCAATATGAACCATCATATGAAGTTGGCAGCATGCCGTGTGGGGAGTGATTAATTAAAAAATTCGAAAGTGGGGTGATCAATGAATAATTCACTTCTCTCACTTTTTGTTGAGTCCTGATCACAAAAAAGTTTGAATTTTCAAAAACCAAGCACGAACACTGCCAGCACAACCTAAGTGACCAATTTAGCATAGAATCACATTTTAAATACCCCTCCCCCCAAAAAAAACCCCAACTTTTTTTTCTCTCTACATAATAAGTAAATATTGAAACTTTCAGCAGTCTAGCTCCATTGGTTTTGGTTGTGTAGGTGACTCCTAGATGAATAGATAGCCAACCAGTTTTTATAGGTGATAGTTTTGGTTGTCAATTTCTAATACTAATTTTGATCAAAAGTGAGGTCTGATTTGGAACCCAGAGAGAACTTTTTATTAGAAACATTTAAATCCAGTATAAAAAAGGGGTCATCTATTGTTTACAACACCAAACAAAGCTCAGTTGTAGGAAACCAGATACTTGTCAATAGATGATATGCATAAGGAATACCCACTAAGCAAACAACATCAACATTAGATATAGGAGTCTGAAGGACAATAACAAATCAGTGTATCTTACATCATAAGTATAATATAGAGAATTTAGAGGTTCTATGGAGATTGCTTTTCCAGAAAAAGCTTACTTTGATGATCTTCAAAAGGGGTCGGCATTATTTTTGCATGATAGTAAAATGATATTACAAGAAATGTTAGTAATTTTTCATATGCAAGATTAATGTAGCTTTAAACAGAAAAATAGCCAATCAGAACATGTATTTGATTGACCATTACTAATGACTATCACAGTAGCCTGTGTATGTGAATCTACATGGCAGCTTTCCAGTGAAGAAGATGCAAGAGAAGTAAATACACATGATAAAGTGTCTTGTATGCATTTTTCTGACCAAAATGTGTCAAGTTTCACCGTTTTTAGACAAGACTTGGGCACGTTTTTTCGAATATGTGACAAAATGAAAAACTTTGGATGGTCCAGGCAAGAATTCTGAGAAACTATATGACAGCTGTGCTGCAAATGGCATACCAGGCAGATTTTACCAGACTTGCAATGTATGCTTCATGGATTTTCACCAAACGGAATATGAATAGCAGAAAAAACAAAGCTGATACAGCAACTTCCAAAGTTGAATCCAAAGCTGTGGTGGTCATTGTGAATTTTCTGATATACATGGGTGTTAGTTTTCTGTCTTTGATAAATAAAATATGAATTGGCTATGAAATTGCCATTTTGAGCTGTATTGACCTCTTCCTTGTTGGCCATTTTGCCTACTTCTAGCTACTTTTTGGTGTGTGGGGTTCTTGCTACTTTTGGTGTTTTTTTTAAAATTATCTTTTCAGCTCATTGGCGCTATTTAAGAAATTTAGCTCCTTTTGTAAGTCAAATTAGAGTGAATTTTTTCATTGCGTTGGCAACACTTTCAGTCTTGGCAATTTTTTCTGCTAACATCCATGGTAAGAGTACAAATGATTTATGAACATCCGGTCAGTACAATGGCCTGGTAGGGTTAATGGATGTTGATTAAAACCTAACTGTTACTAAGTTAGGGGTATAGGTTCATGACATACAATAATTTGAATAAATTAATGTATAGAATGTAAAAGTCACGTGTTCATTTAGAGTCTTATTTACAGGAAATACTTCTTTGACAGTTATTTTTGGCATGATATAGTCTACAACAGTCATGAAGACTGTGTTGCATTGCAAAGTGCATGGCAGCCTGGTTAGGTTTACATAGACAACGTTGGGTTAAACTTATAGAGTCAACTAGAATCTAAAGATAGCATGGATAGAGATGTATTAGTTTATAGAAATTCCTCTGAATGTATTAAAGTGAGACACATGAAACCTAGAGTTAAATGCTCATGGCGTTACTAAACAGTTAGCTTTCAAGGTAGTAGTAGTACATGTACAGATGTAACCTTAAATGTCAGTGTTGAAATCATGATTGTCTAAGCCATAATAGGCTAGGGCTCCTTGTTATTCTCATGTTTAATTGATATCGTGAGTGCACATTAAACAAGGGCTTGAATGTTTTCATTTGTACTACCTCCGCTCCTCAAGGAGATCACATTAGAAAAACAGTTGAAGATGAATCAGCTAAAAGCAAAGGGACCCTTAACTCCGGTTTTGATAGACCTTCAGTGCCAAGAAAGTGCAGATCTGCATCATTGAGAACAAGGACGTCATGGCTCAAAACCTGTATTGTTTGTCAAGCTGATAAAGGAAACTCATGCTGTTGATGCAAGGTCATATGAGACAGGGTATCTAAAACAGGCTGATTTAAAGAAGAAAAAAAATTCCTTCAACAGTGCTTCCTCACTTCTCGAATGAGTTCATAAAGAGACATTGTCTGTATAAATGACATTCCAACATCTGCTCTTGTAGAGGAGAAAACACGACTTGAAGAGGCAACACATACTCCAATGAAACAGACTCAACAAAAGAAAACCCACAGATGTAGCATCACAAATAGGCATTCAACACCAAACATGCCATATGCATGCAGACAGATAACATTTGTATAACATGTTCATGATGACTATGGAACTAGAAAAAAACAGTTAGAGGGGTTAAACCTCAGCCATGGTTATCAACAGAAGAGACATTGGATTTGGAAGAGGCAGAAAGGACTGTTCCCCAAATTTTATCCAACTTCCTTGCATGGATCATTGGTGCTTCTGGAGAGCTGGATACAGAAAAGATAGTGGATATATTTTCATCCGTCCACTGAGAGTTTCTACCATTGGCTTCTAAAGGATGGACATTAATGCCAAAACACCTATATAAATAAAAAATGTACAAAAATTATCTGTTTTTTTTGGATAAATTTTCTTTATTTTCTCAATTTTGAAGCAGATCTTGGAAACAAAGTTCAATATATTTTACACCACAAGGTGCAAAATTTAATTGGGAATAAAATAAGCTAAATTAGATATGCTTGTGAAAAAGAGAATGTTGTTCTGGGCTCAGGATTTCATTTGCCACCCTTTTTTTCTCCTAACTCAGATGTTGATCATTGAATAAAAAATCTGAAGGGGTATTGATTTTGGGGCCCATGGCCTAATAGGCTCTACAGTATCAGAACAGTATTCATAAACATCACTACTCTGTGCAGCCACCTCACCAGATCAACATCAGTAAAATATGATCGAGAACATGGTATACAATATCCTATTCTGCTGTGGTAGAGAATACAAAGTTTAAGGTATCTACCTCCTAAAAACAAAGCTTGAAGAATATTAAGCAAAAACCATATTCTATGGAGACACAATGATATCAGGAGTGGCTGAACATGGATCGTGGGAGAAGGGAGCACACCAACCTCTATGGAGCTGAGTAAAATGATAGACAAAGCAATGAAAAATGTAGCACACATACTGCACTTGGAAGATCCAATTAGAAAACCAAATATAGATATGAACACTATATGGGAGCCTCTAATTTGGGAAAGAAAAAAGAGATCTTTGGTCTAAAGCTACAAATCCCCACTGTTTGAGTATTCTACTGGACATGTTTATTGGATAAAAGAGTTGATCTTGTTTCCCCAAAGTCAAGTTCATTCCTTGGGTCAAATAGAAGAATACTTTAGCTGATTGTAAAAAGCAGAGGCAATACAAGCAAAAAAGTGACAATTATGGAATCTGACATCAACAGATATAGCAAAAGGCAAAGAATGAAAATGATGTACCTCCCTGGACTAGATAAATGATTCCATTCAACATTCCTTGAAGGTTACTAGATTTGACAGACATCAGAGGAAGGTCAGAGAATGTAGTGGCTATATGCTTAAAATCACAATCAGGATGAGGATGCAAGTCTGAAAAAAATCACTGTATAACACTGACAGAAATTCAGATATAACTTTATGCCATTGTTATGAAAGTGAAAACGCTGTAAACTTCCTGTTATATCATTGTTTTTAAAAATTAGCCTTAAAAAAAAAATATATATATATATATATATATATATATATATATGAACTGACGATGGGAAATGGGCAGAAACGATTGAAAAAAGTTTGCACATGAGTTTTAAAAATTTTTTGTAATGTTTATAATTAATCGGTATAGTTACTTATATTGATTTGTCATGTCAGATGCACTGTTTCTTTTGTACTTTGACGACTTCATGGTCTGCTATCTGATGAAGACATACTCTTAATTTCATTATTGCATTAGTTTCTGACAAATATGTTGTTAAATTATACTTTTTAATGAAAGGAATTATCCTTTTTGGAACCTCTCTTTCCTGGTTTAATACTGCCATACCTTTATACCTGTCAAAGTGAAAATTATTGTTCTTGAATATATTATCTAGTGAACATTCCAACTGATATACTATATTGCCACATGATGTCTGGAAAATGCATTGACAGTAGAAATGCAGATGGGAAATTTATTAACAATTTTTTGGTTTTGGATTTTCAAGCTTTGTAAATTAGATAGATTGTTGGTTATTCAATTGAATATTACTCGTGTATGTATCAGGCTTTGAAAATGACTCTAATCTTGCTATAAAGATAATGAAAATATGCCTTTTGCTTCATCATATTGGAATAAGAACAGTAATAAAACTGAATGGTATACTTGGGGTTATTGACACATTTCAATTATCTAACTTCCATCAAGTATTGAATAATTTTATAGCATATAAAAAATGACAGATGACATGAATCATTCTACTACTAATTCAATAACTGTCAGAAATAAAATTGAAAAAAGTTTGGCCGAACTTGAAATTCACAGTGGACTGCAGTACAATTGGGATTAGAATATCAATGTATCTGTTTCTATTTTGACTGAAATGAGTATGAAACAAAACAATCTTAAATCTGAGAGGAAGTTTCTATCAAATATCCAGCCCAATTCCTATACAATGGACCTCATTGTAAGCTAAGCATGTGACCTGATCATTGTTCATAAAATTCAAATTAACTTGCATTTCCAGTAGGAAATCTTTCTGATGATAAAATTTAAAACAAAAAAATTTATCATTTTTGTCCTCCAAATGGTGAACATGTTTGTAAAATTGAGTATGCATCATTTTTCTTCAGTACTTGAATAAAAAAAAATGTATTATTAAATGCTAGATTAACACCCACTCCCAATGTGTCACAGTACATCAGTGTGCCTTGAGAGTTTTGTGAAGGCAATTATGCTTCATAGTATATATCTCTCTTGATCAAAATAGAGTAAATTTTGTGTGATACACAACCCAGAAGAAAGAAACTGCAAAAGGCAACAGTTGACACAACAGGAAGATATTCTCTATCATATAAAAGCTACATAAGGTTGTTTTGTCACATGTCTTTGTATCATTTGGTTTTTCCATTCAGAGAGAATGATTGATAAATAACCTAGCAAGGAATGTGATAATATGTCAGTGTGCTTTGGGGAAATAGATGCACACCACAGGTGAGTATGAATAAATGAATATAAATAGCTGTTTGGCATTGCAAGTACTACAACTAAAAGACAGTAATGGACATAACGTGTGCTGACCCTTAGGTAATTAAAAAGTTCTGATTTTATCAGATATGACATGATACTAAGCGATCACTTTAGGTTGATTTCACAGTTCATTGAAAAAAAAATTAGGATGTAATTTGTTTCTTTAATCAAAGCAGAGCTGGCAAATAGCTCTGTGTTGCATGCTAAGGAAGAAGGATGTAATGTTTAATTGAATTTGGGGTGGTTCAGTTTTGTATTTAGCCATTGGCAGAGTTATTTAATGCTAATGAGTCATTAAACTCCTGTCCCCACATGCAAATGCTAACCAACCAATTGTGTATCCTTGCATTCTTTGATAATTTTGACCAGGGGGTAGGGATAATGAACTTGAAAATGTAAAAATTAACCTGAACTTGAATTAACTGTTAGCAGTATGTTCATCCTATCCTATGTTCATCCTTGAGTCAAGTTATCTCTGTAACCAACTTGGGAGCCGTTAGGGTGCAGCTGTTTGCCTGATGTTTGAAAATGTTTGAATCAACCTGCCTCTCAATTAACCTTTGGAGGTTAGCACCAACTATCCTTTGTTCATTCTGTGGTTGTTACCCTTGTATGCAAATTTGGAGCAGATAGGATCAATTAGAATTGCAAATGTCAAATTGATTTGACCTATAGAGGTCACCATTAGTCAGCACTATCTATCATTTGTTCATCCTGGTGTCCAGTACTCTTGAAAGCAAATTTTCAGGCTAATAGCTGCAGCTGTCTCTGTTAGATTTGAAAATACCTCCCTTGAATTGACTTTCAGGGGTCACCAGATATAAGCACAGCCAATTCTATGTTCATGCTAATGTCAAGTTACCCTTATATACAATTTTTCAGCTTGTAGAGTGCAAGTGTTTGGTAGTCTATAAAGGCATTATCTAGAAAGAACATTTTTTTGTTTTTATAATATTAAATATGAGCTAACATATGAGGAAGATAAGCAATGGTAGCTATGTATTGTCAGAGGCTATTTGAACATACTTAAAAGTTACACTAAATTCATAATTATAATAATTGGAGTAATCTTAGTGGAAAATTGAAATCAACTCATTGACTGCTTCTCTGTTCTTAGATACTGCTGGTTTGCTTTTGTGTATCTTGAAGCTTATTAAAAATCTGTTAGTATGGAACTTATTGAAAGCAGAGATGCTTTGATATTCTGCTAATTTATTGATAGATTTTCGTTATTTAAATGACTTGTGTTTGCTGGTCAGTCTTGTCTGTAGTTTAGGCTTGCTACTCAAGTCCACTTTTTACTTTGCTTTGCTAATCTTGTTGATTCAACATCTATAAGTTTGCAATTGACAAGGTATGAATTTCTCTAATAATTACAACTGATATTACTTTGCTACAGGTAATAAAGACAATTATATTCTTAGAAATCGGTCAAGGAAGGATTAAAAATAAGTTGAGTAATTCTGTTATGTATTTTGGGTAAACAGCTTTTACCAATAAAGTTGATATTGAATTTTAAGTATGAACCTGTTCTTTGTGAAGATTTATTTTTCCTTATGAATCTTGTCTTGTGTGAATGTGTGATACACTGACTTACTCTGACTAGTATCTTCATCTTGGTTGTTGGTTACAATGTTTCTGATGCTGTACCCTCCATCCTCATGGGAATTTCAAACTGAACTCAATCCACAGGAATTGTTTTCACCCCATTGTTCATTCTGGAGGATCTTGTGTCAACTACCATGTAATTTAGTGGATAAGGCAATGTTCAGACAAGGCAAGACCTCAATTTCAGGCTTTTAGCTCACATTTGTGCTATAAGATGATCCTCTAACTACCAGTACATCTTTGGTGGTGAAGTTTAGATCAGTGAGCTCCAAACAATTGATAGAGTGGTATACCAATACAATTAATTGAATACCTTTTAATTCATTAGCAATAATAGGGTAATACTTTAATGTATTCCTTGTTAATTCTTTGAATTGTCATTATGTTACTAGTGGGGCATATAAGGTGAATACGATATGTGGACTATGAGCTGTTGTGGTAGTAGTTTAACTGAGATCTTGACTAGTTTGTTTACATGTTGTGCAGTGTTGACTGAGGTTATGAGTGAAGAACTGATTTGCAGTTCAGTCTATTGTTAGCTTCTGTTTCAACCAGTTTAAAGTCAAGTCCTTAAAGTGGTCAAGAAATCTTACAACTGTGCTACTGCAATAACATTAGATATAACTGAGAAGATGGTAAGAGAGTGGAGGAAGAATGCAGATGGATTTTTAAAAAAAATGCCAAAGAAACAATGTTCAATGAGAAGAGCGATCTCTTATTGGAAAATCACATTGCAGAATGGGTTCTTGATTAAAGGCAGAATTGCTATATTGTGATAAGGAATAACATCAGAGTATATGCACTGAAGTATAGGTGGTTAAAGAACTGGTTAAAGAACCTGTCAAAGATTGAATAAAGGGTTAGGTTTGAAATTCCCTGAAGGTTACTTACTATGACAAACACCTAAAGAAGGTCTCATGTGGGACCATGATCAGCAATTTAAGCTCATCTCGTAGGCTTTACTCTTGAGATTAAAGATCCCATACGAGGAAAAGTAAAACCAAGATTGAATCCTGTTTATGGTTGTAGTAAATGTATTTATTCATAAAATAGCTATAAAAAATACGGACGTATTAAAATTTGGTAGTCCATTATTCAACCTTTTTTTAATTGTTTTTTAATGCTTTTAACACAAAATGCACAATCATTTGTTGCCTCACTATATTTTTCAAATGCATTATCACCAAATCTGCCATGCCTCATGAATTCTTGAGAGAATTCCTTCAAAAAGGTTGTTATACTTTGAAGGGTTGACCCAGGATTCATCCTATGGCCCAAAAGTTGTAAAGTATTCTTAGTTCTCAGGGGTCAGTTTATCTGGAGCAGCGCCTCTACATTGTACTAAAAAGGGTTGTGGCTTGGCCTGGTGCCTTCATGACACTTTTCAGGGACTGAGCAATTTTTGATCCTGCCCTCTCTTGTATGGGCCTCAATGTTGAACTGACCTTTTGTCACATTCTGTCCTTATGGGGAGGTAGTTGAATAAATACTTTGAAAGGTTGTTTTTTAGGGTTGGCAATCAAAATCTTGAATTTCACATTCCCGAATTCGATTATCCTGAACGCTGATTGGCCAATTTTTCACTGGGTCGACTTTTCATTCTCGTGACTTCATTTGCTTGAAAAACAGAGGAAGACTGTTTGAGTAACTTGAACTGGCGTTTATTTCTTACAGTATCATCTACAAAAGCACCGCTTAACCTTTTCTTTTTCTAAAATTAGTGCTTATAATTTATGAAAAAAAAAAGGCATCTATTATAAATGTAGTACAGGGTATCCCCAGAATATGTATGAGCTCCATTCGATATTTGAAACATGTACGATGCGTATCTATTGTCAGGCAGTGAAATATTTCTTCTACTACATAGTACCTTTCTATGCATAAAGATATTGAAGTAATAATGATATTATTTTTGACTAGTTTTTACCTTCATTTTAGTTGCTTTTTATCACAACTTTGACTTGGACTGTCATTCTACGTCAACAAGTAAATGAAGCAATCAGTGTTTACTTGTTGCCATGATGATATAAAGCAAATAGAACATTTCCAAATCTCTGTCTTTCTTTCCCAAATCCATATTTTTCTATGAAACTCTTTTATTTTGTTATTAGATGAGATAATATTTTCATTAACACCTTGCATACTTCAATTCAAAGCTGTTAAGGTGCTGAAATATATCAGTTTAAATATTCTAACCTTGAAATCCAAAATTCTCTATGAAATGCGCAAAAGAGTTTTTGATTCACTTCCTCAAAAAAAGCAATACTTGTTGGAGTATATTTATATGGCAGAGTACTTTCTGCCTTGACAATTAACTCTCCTTGGTATGTAAAGGTAAATGCCTGTGTTCTGAATCAATATCTGCTTGAAAAAATGAAGTTTTTTTGTGGTCTGGTTTTTTAATAAAATTTACCATTTCAGTAACTTTATCTAAAACTTCTTTGAATTTATTTCCAAGTGTTTTGACCATTTCTCTGTGAAAAGCTGTGTTTTGTGATAACATCTGGGTTTTGCTTTTTCACAAACTATATAAGATCCCCAGTAGAATGTACCATTGAGGGAGCTCAATTGGTACAAATCCTAACACATGACTTCTGTGATGGGTTCTATTTTACATGGTAATTTTTCAAAATATCTCCTTTCGTAGTGGTTTGCAGTTCTTGGCAACAAAGGAGCTGATTTACCATTTGATCTCCATCAGTGAAACAGATAGATGTCAATAGCTGCAATTCATGGGAAATGGCTTTTATTCATCAACTTGCAGAGCAAAATTTGAATCTTGAATCTTGAAACTTAGAACGGCATACATTTTCCTCTATATCAGAAGACATACCAAAAATATGCTTGCATATCATATCATTTGACTGTGGGATTTAACTTTTGCTTTATCTCCTAGCATTCTCTTGACTAACTGACTTGGCTATGATATGAGACTTTATTTTTAGTGTAATCATTTGCAATATTTCATGAGGAGTAATTTGAGCCTTTTCAGTAACTGTCTATCTAAATTGGAAATTTTTTGTTGCTTCGTTGGTCTAACAATCTTTGAAAAAAAACTTACATGTTTTTTCTTGAAGAGGGGGGTAGTTTGGAAATGTTTGCTTAACTTGCTATGATTTAATATCCGCATACCAAATACAGTGACAACAATTCTCTTCATTCCCAGTCCAAGTAAAACCAAAGAATAAATAACTTTCATTGTATTTGTGAATAGACTGATTCTTAACAATAGTGTCAGAATTGTTGCACGTGAATCTGCTTCAGTTTTGGAATGACATTCATCATGGCACATTTCTTATTTAGAAATGCATCCATTTATTGTAGGTGTATATGTCTTAAATATGATAGAACTGAGCCATAAAAGCGGCTCTGTTTGACTAGAGCTATGTTTTCCTATATCCCAAGAAATTTTAAATAGCTGTTATAAAAAATGTATTAAATAATACATATTGGATTAAATGAATAATTAGTCCAAGCAGTTACAATCAACTCTGTTCTTTACCTGCAAGATTGGCAGTATTTAAAGACAGGCAGAGGACTAGCTTTCGGCTTAGGCAGAGGTGCCAAATGTAATAGAAACACATCCTTAAATTCATTAAGAAGTAAATTTAAAGCCAAAAATAGCCAATTAAATGATCTATTATAAAATTGTCTACATCTTTGAGTGTGGGTTTGTAATTTGTGAATCTTAGGTGGGAAAATTGCATATTCATCAGTTGCACTTTTTATATGTTATGTATATTTTTTTTACTCCTTGGTTGCCTTGGGGTGCACCTAGCTACTTCTTGGGGCACACTGTTTGAGAATCAGTGGTCTAATGGATTAAAAGCACATAAATTTGAAAGAAAAAAAAAATCTTCTAGCAGAACTGCATATTTTAAAAAAAACAAAAAAAGAATCTCAACTCCCATAAGTTATATAAGCATAGATCATTAAAAGTTGATTGTGAAGCTAGGTGTTTGAAATTGTTTATTCTTGTCAACAACCAATTACTTTGGCAGGAAAGTGGACACCTGATGAAAAAAAGTTCATAGATAGAAGTTTCATTTGCTAACTTATCAAATAATTATCAATCATCAACTTGTATTGATGCCTTGCCAATAATAAAAGTAAACAAACTTGAACCTGAACCCTGAAAGTCCATTAATGATTGTATATGAAATCCATTTTCTTTTTTTAAAAATTTAAACTTATACATGATGTATATTATAGATACTAAATCTTATTGTAAATAAATACATTTACAACAGGTGTTTTTTTTGTTGTTTTTTTTAATGTATAATAAACATTCCCCCATTGCACTAATTTTGGGGAAAAATGTCAACCATGTTCTTTTAAATGATAATTTATGAATGAAAGGGCTGTTCAGTTACCCATATTGTCTTCATTTTTCAAGCAAATAAACTGTCAGGAAAATGACGTCTGCCAATCAGCATTCAGGATAATGATGATGAATTTGAGAATGTAAAATAAAGGGTTATGAACCAGATCCATTTTATAGCCAGATTGGCTAAGAGCAGGTCTTCACAAACAGAGGAAGAATGACAAATTAAAAAGGATCCCTCTGATACCCTCCACTCTGAAAGGGGGACACTTTAATATCTTGCCATTTAACCAGTCTTGGAGCGATCTGGCTTTAGTTCATCAAGCGTATCTTGATCAAATCTTTTTCTAGTTGCCTTTTGCATTTGTTTATCTCAATCAACGAGGTTGGAAAGAGGTAAAGGTATATGTATTTGGTCATATCTGTTTGTCCACTGGATATCTTTGAACTAAAGTACTGAATGGAGGGCTGGGAAATGGGGTAAGATAGAGGTGGTCAAATTTTGGTGGGGATTCAGGTAATTTTTTGATTGTGAGATATTTTTTAATTTTTAAAAATTACATTCATGTATAGGTTCATTGTTGAACCTTCTGATTGCTACATCCACATTATTCAAAAAGCATGTCTATTTTGTTTTCTTTTGATGTATATAATCATTGGGGGGGGAGGTAACTCTATGCTATTCTGATATAAAGGAGACAACCAACATTCAAAGCTGGCACTGAAATTGCTTTATTTTGCAAGAGTGATGGATGGAGTACTTGCATTAGTGCTGCTGTTGATGCTCCTCTCTTGGTCAAAGCATCTGCCTACTGGTACTTACCCTCAATCCAGCACATCTCCATTTGTCTCAGTCTAGCTGCATCCATCCAAGTAAGAATGAAGGGAAAAAAAAAAGTTGGATTCCAATACCAGTCCTTCATTTCAGTGAATCAATTCGTCATAGCTATACTCTACCAGCCATAAGTGACATCCTTTCTATTACTGAAAGCCAGGAATCAACCCCCTTTTATAGAATTTAGTCATTTTTGGCATGAGGTTTGTTGTAGTATGGGGCCTGATTAAAAAATTTATTGTCTCAAATGAATCTTCCACCCCTTCCTGAGAGATTTTCCAATTGGGAATTTGATTCCAACATTTTTTCTGCATCTATTTTAATTCTGCTGGCCAATTCTAGGATCTGATTTGTTCTATTTCTCACTCCATCCTCAGAAGGGCTTCAATAGCTTTCTCAGGTAATTTACTGTGACTAATCTTATGTCTGTTTTTGGTCAAACAGCCACACACCATTTTACCTGGGTGATGAGAAGGCAGCTCTATATTGACTTCATTAATTGTAGTCATAATAGCAATTAATTATGGTTCGGCTGTGGGATTTCTGGCATGGTATGTTTGGGCAAGGTTGTATTGATAAGGGCTATTTGGATCCATCATCAGCCAGGGTCTCTTGTACAAATAAACAATCATATTTTTCGTTGGTTTTACTAAAAACAGAACTCTAAAATTACTGGTCTAGGATTTCTCATTTTTGTCTAGTCTTGAGGAAAAGATAATTTTTAGTTTTTGCAAGATTTGATGTAGACCCTTGTCAAATTGTAAAATCCCAATCCAGTTTTTGTATTAATGTAATTTCTTGGCGATTTGTAAAATCTTGTTATTGATAATATTACAGGGGAGGCGGTGTCTTCAGAGACGCCATATTAATCCACTGTCATTCGTAAATTTGTTGTGATATGATAAGTAGAACAATTGTAAACCAATTTTTATTTTTTATTTTTATTTTTTTAACACAATCTTTAAATCAGTTTATTGGTAAGTTGTAATCTGCGAGTCTGTAATCTTAACTATGCTCTGCTACCATGTTGAACTTGTTAATTGCTACATCCACATTATTCCGATAGTGGGTGCAAACTGTTGTCACGTGACATATATAACCATTAAGGACAAGGTAACTCTATACTATTCTGATATAAGGGAAACAATTAACACTCCTGGCTCCATACAATATCACCATAGGTTCTCAATTAATTTTCATGACATTTTGGGGAATAGTGTGCGATTGGCTATAGATGAACTGATTACATTTTGAGGCAGATTTTTGCATAATTAGCTCCCCTAAGACACAGTTATTTGCCAAAATCACATAATATTACCAATTTTTTTCCTGTCCGCTAGATATCCCCAAAAAGTTATCAATGAATTCCTATCAGATTTTGTGGAAGGGTGGAGAATATTAGATGATGGAAAGACATTTCATGTCTATCCACACAATATCCCTGCAAGGACTGAATGGATTTCAATTGAATTTTTTGGGGGGTGAGAAAGGGATGGTGAAATTTTAGGGCAAATCAAGAAATTTTTTTTTATTTTACTTCATTTTTTTCAATTACATCCATGTGTACGCTCATGACTGTCCACTCGATATCTCCAAAAAGTTCTCTATGACATTTTGTGGAAGAGTGGATTTTTCATCTCTATCAACTATTGTGGGATAGCAGAACGTTTCTGAAACATTTGTCAGGATATCTTTAGTAGATGGGATGGAGCCCAGGGAGGAGTGGATTCATGCTTTTTCAAATGGTTTTGATACAAAGTAAACAAAAAGAAACTCAGTGGAGATTCTACGCTGTTGTGATAACCATTATGCCACCTCACTCCTCCAGTTAGGCAGTAAATAATGAGTATATTATTCCTTTTCAAGTAACTTCTGTTATCTTAGTTTGACTTTAACAGTAAAAGTCATAACTGTGCAAATGTTCAACTTCAGTTGCATACTAAATAGTGAAAGAAGTCTGAACATTTTAGATAAAAAGGTTTTTATCTATAATAATAATAATTGAGTCTTGTGATTTTTTTTTTCTACAGCTGAGAAAGTCTGCTTACAAGATGTCTCAATTCAAAATGATAAATTCATGTGACTTTGCTAACCCATTTTTTTTACTCATTTCTTCAATATAGTGGATTATTCCAATTTGGTTTGCTTCATCTCTCTGTCACTTTCTCCTCCCCCTTTTTTCCTCTTTTTAAAATTTTTTTCTTTTCTTTTTTTTCTTTTTTTTTCCTTCTCTTTTTTTCCCTTCTCTTTTTTCCCTTCTCTTTTTCTACCTTCTCTTATTTTTCTACCTTCTCTTATTTTTCTACCTTCTCTTATTTTTCTACCTTCTCTTATTTTTCTACCTTCTCTTATTTTTCTACCTTCTCTTATTTTTCTACCTTCTCTTATTTTTCTACCTTCTCTTATTTTTCTACCTTCTCTTATTTTTCTACCTTCTCTTATTTTTCTACCTTCTCTTATTTTTAGACCAACTTTTTTTCTCAACTCATTTCTCGGAGATAAAAATGTGACGTGAACTGCATTCTTTATTCAGAAAGAAGCCAAAACATTTCTTAATATATCTCATATCTTTTAGGGGGCAAAATGAAAGGGAAATTTCTTTTCTTCTCTAGGGGTTGGAATTGGAGATGGAGATTTTTTTTCTCTTTCTCTTGCTCTCTTTTTTTTCTTTAGTAGGGGGTTCACTCTTAGGGGTCAAAGTTGAGAAGAAAGCGAAAGAAAGAAGGGAGAGAGAAAAAAGAGAGCAAAAGAAAAAAAACAAAGGAAAGAGAAAATGGAAAGCTGAGAAAGAAGGGAGATGAGGCATATTATCTCTCATGTCCTAAATTCAACTAGTGTTGGTTGATATAAAGATTTGAATAAATCATTTTTTTCTATGGTGAGTTCAGTTGACCAATCATGAGAGAATTATTTCATTCATAATATGTAATGCTAAATAATTTATTCTCAACTTATATTGTTCAAAATCAAGGAGGAATTATTTTTTTTCCTCAATTAAGGTTGAAAATCAAAGGGGGATTCCTTTTCACATTAGGGGTGAAAATGGAGTTGGAATACCTCTTTTTTTTTTTTTTTCTTCCCCCCACTTTTAGGGTGTCAGAATCAAAAAAGAATTTTTAATTTTTAGGGATCAAAGCTGAAATCAAAGGAATATTTTAATTTGAGGGTTAAAAATGGAGGCGGGTCACTTTCAGTGGTCAGAATTACTGGGAAGATTTTTCCCTACTTTTAGAGGTCCAAATTTCCATTTTTAGGAGTTCAAAGTTGAGGGAAATTTTCTTATTACTTTTGGGTGTCAGAATGGGGGGAATTTTTTCATTTCTTTTTTGGGGTCAAAATTGAGGTTGGGGATTTTTTTTTTTCAATTTTAGAGATCAAATTTGAGGGGAAGATCCCCCCACCCCACACACACTTTTAGAGGTCAAAATATAAGGGAATTTTTTTTCTTTTTTTTTTTTTACTTCCAAGGAATGGCCAGTTGAGAAGATTTTTTATTATTTTAGGGCACAAAATTGAAGGAACACTCATTTTTTTTTTTTTTTTTTTCTGGGGTTTAAGCCCAGAATTTTTTATTTTTTAATTCATTTTAATTTTTTTTTGCTATGTTTTATCAGTCATAATTTTGGTGGAGGAAGATTATTTTTTCATTTTCAGGGATTAAAATTAAAATTTCGGCTGAGATTTTCTTACGCACTTTTATGGATCAAAATCATGGGCAATCTTTTTTTTCACTCTTGGGGTTTAATAAAAAATTTTTGAGTAGTGAAAATTGGGAATTTTTTTTTTTCTACTTTTATAGGCCATTTTTAGGGGCAAAAAATTGAAGGGGAACTTGCATTTTTTTACTTATAGGGGTTGAAATCGGGTGGGGGAAGATATTTTTTTTTCAATTTTAGGAATTGGAATCCAAAGGATTTTTTTTCTCTTACTTTTAGGGGTCAAAATGGGGGGTGGGTGGGGTGGAGATTTATTCGCCTTAATAGGCAAAATGGTGGCGGGGGGGCTTTTAAGAGTCCTAATTGAATTGTTATCTTTTTCCACTCTTAGGGGCAAAAATCTTCCCTTACGTTCAGGGGTAAAAATGGGGGGGGGAGATTTTTTTTCACTTTTACGGCTCAAATTTTTTTTCTGTTTGGGGTCAAAAAATTGAAGGGGTCTTATACTTTTTTTTCTTCACTTCTTGGGGTCAAAATCAAGGTGATGATTTTTTTTTTCAATTCTAAGGGTCAGAATCTGGGGGAATTTTTTCAAATCTAGGGGTCAAAATGAAAAGGGGGACTTTTTTTTCACCCTTAATAGGCAAAATGGGGGGGGATCTTTTAGGAGTTCAAATTGAGAGATAATTTTTTCCTCTTTTAGGGGTCGAAAACTTTTTCCCTTTTGTTCAGGGGTCAAAATGGGGGATGGGTTACTTTTATGTACCCAAATAGGGGGTTGAAATCAAGGAATTCCTTTTACATTTAGGATCAAAATTGAGAGTGCAGTTTTTCAATTTTCAAATGGGGGTGAAATTCTTTTCTCAATTTTTTTTTCTTTCTTTTTTTCAACATAAACTCTCAACACCCTTTTTTTACTATACATATATATATATATATATATAAATAAATATTCTCCTTTTCCTTAACATTATTCCCCATTTTCAACATGCCTCTTCTTTTTTTTTTATGTCTGTCCTCGCCCAATTCAACTTAGCTGTTATGACCCCTTCTTACATTAGCCGAACCCTTTTTTCATAATAGCCGAACATCCTTTTTTACAATATTACCTAACTTATTCAATATTATCCCCCTTTTTATTTCTACCAGTGTAAAAAGTGGTATTAAATCCATTTTAGAAACAAACTGAATTAAACCCTATCTGATTTCCATTTATTTACCTTTATATCTCTTTTGGGGGTTGGTATTTAGTCTAGTTTTAATAATGCAGAAGAAAATATTTAATTTCAGATAGTAGCTTATATCTATAACTTTATAATTTTAATAGGAATGAAAGCAAACAATTATCCTTAATTTTCAAAAACTGTCCAAAAGACATGTTATCGTCTTGCTGCTGCTTTTGAATGACTGAACTGATAATTGAAGAAATAGAAAAGCAACTATTGTCTCTGCCATTATTCTTTATCATCATTTCATTCAGTGAGAAATCTCAGTATAAGACTTCAGAAATCACTTCTAATTCATTTGAGTGTTCATGGTACTTTCTCCATAAAATGCCCAAGCCGTTTTAGCATTTGAATCGGATTTTTAATTTTTAAAACTGAGCACTTTCAATACCATCTGTCAACGAAAATGTAATAAACTTTTTGAGTGACTCTATGCATTGTCATTGTTTTGGAGCCAAAAGTATTGGCCTTCATTATTTTAGTTAAAAATATTTCAGGAAGCAAATGAGTTTTACTCATTTTAGGGGGAAGATTCTGCCAGGACTGCAAAAATGCAAGCATTAAAACTTGTGTGGCATTACTGATGCTGATGGATGCTTGTATCAATTACTGTGTGACTTTTATCATCTCTGCAAAATACAGTTGTGGCATTGTTCCATTGTACACATTTGATCTTTTGGCCTTTTGATTAAAATATTGAAATTTTTTAATGATTTTTCCTCTTTTTTAACCTAGTTATTTTGATTTATTACATTTTATTGTTGTTGACTCGCAAATGTTAAATGATAAATTTAAGAATCCTACTGACATTTAATTTTCAACTGCAACCTTTTTCAGATAATCTGCATTTTGAATCAAGAGCGAGGATTATTACTCATTTGTTGGGACAAAAATCAGCTGGGGTTGAGCTGAAACAAATATAAGTAAATTAGTTATAGATTATCAACAAGTGTTTCCAGCTATAAGTTGTTTTTATAATGGACTTCTTTGCAAATATTGTTTTCTCCTTTTGTTCTTGACCAGTTACCACCATTTCATCATTGAATTTTAAAACTTTAAGTGTATTGTATTAAAATGTGACAAACAAAATTGATTTGACTAAAATTGTTTATGAAAGGGTAATAACAAGTGTTATAATTAATCATGTTGTATCATAAGTTTAAAAGGTGTTAATCAATATCTCTGAGCAATTTATTCTGCTGTATTCCTTTTTGCTTCTGGTATTGATATATTGTCTGAAGTTTTTCCCTTTGTATGAATGAGGAACTACTATCAAATATTACAAAATGGTCTTTATAAGATCAATTGTTCTATTTCCACTGCTGTTGTATTTTCAAAATATCAGTTGACCCTTGATATACTTTATAGACTGTTCATTCATCTCATGAAGAGAAACTCTAACGAATATTATATTAAATAAACACTTCTATTTTAATGAATCTTCGAACTGTTTGTTGCTAGCAAATCCTAGTTAACCATTTAATTCCAACTATGTAAATCCACGGCTTTATTTCCTCTTCAACTTCTGGGCAAGCATGTTAACTGAATAAAATTCGGTGTACTTTCTAAATATATATAACTCATATCATACTAAACATAATATTGATACATTGAATGGCATTTTTCATTTTTGTCACATGTCAACTGAAATTCATTAAGTCAGTTATTGACCTACAGTGGTTGTGAAAGTGCATTTATAAATTAATCTTGACAGATAATTTGTCAGCTATGGAAATTTTAAATAAGTAAATGACTTGAGACTATTGAGTTTTCATGATTAAAACAATGTTTTTTTACTATCAATTTTCTCGCTCTATCTAATATATGTAAGATCTTCAAGTTTGTAACTTCCAATTTGAAACTATAATTACATATTTCAAATTCAATTAATTTCAAGTTTTTGCAAGAAGCATGGTGTTGACCATTTTATTCAAGAAAAGACAAAAATTTGTTAAACATCTAATTGAAAATAGAAGTGAAAGTCTATTGGATTGTTTTTGAGTTGAGAAGTAGGCATTTAGTCTTTTAAAGTTCATGCTTTCTTCTGCCAATTTTGTTTTTGTTCTGCCTCTTGGACTTGAAAGAGAAAAATTGTATATTTTCTTTGCTTGACAAGTTGAAAATGAAATACTGAGATTTTATCAATATTGTCAAGAAATGTTTTTGCCTGTCTAGTTTTATAATTGACATTCGCTGGTCATCATCTTTCAAAAGCAACAATCTTATCAGTAAGTGTATCTTATTCATTATCATTGCTCCTGTGTGAATTGGAGATTTTTTTTTACTTTATTAAGATTGTTATTAACCGGAATATGATTAGCTTTTGTATATCATCTTGGTCATACTATATTCTTCTGAATTTTGAAAAAGTTATGTAATTGTTAGAAAGGTTAACACAGCCAAAAAGGACATTGTTCATTATATTTTCTTTCAATACTGTTGATTTGCCAATTTTCCTCTTTATTTTATACTTGAATGTTTGTAGCATAGATCAGAAATAACTGGTCTCAGTCTTTAAAACAGTGAACTCTTCGTTTCTTTTTTTCTTCCTCTTATTTTTGTCAGTTTATTTTAAGTCAAATAATGTGAATTGAATTTTTCTTCTTGTGGGAGGAAGTCCAGGCCAAATATGGTGCGAATTATAGAGTAGGAATAGTTAAGTGAGTTAATGTTGAAAGCTGTCTGTAGATGCATATTCAGTAGCCTAAAATGATGTCTGGTGTTTTGTGCAGGTATTTTTCTGGGGAAATAATGAGATCTTAAGGGCAACCGTCATGAGTCCAGATCAGAAGGTTTGATAAACTGTAGCCTGTTTTAAGTCTGGGTGAAGTTCAATTTTCAGATAAAAAATTCTGACCTTATCTCTGTCTTTTTATTTTTAGCTACTATAAAGAACAATATTTTGTAAGCTCAAGCAGTTTCAGGCGAAATTTTGACAACCAACATTGTACACATTCTGTGCAACTTGGTTGATTATAGCATCTTACATAACTATAAATTGTCTTTCTGCTGAAGATTTTTTCTGGCCTTTTCAGCAGGATCAAAGTGTAGTATCTATTCCACGGCATAGACCGAGGCGCAGGTACTGACACTTGCCCATCGAATTGGCCGGAGATTGTGTGCTGGTTAAGCTCAAAGACTGTGTGCGTTGGTGCAAGGCGTCAGCCAATGAGGTTTTACTGAGGCTGCGCTCTGCTACTTTGGACTCTTCCTTGGGCTCTCCTATTATTACTTGGCCCAGCTGTGGGGGGTCAGTTTCCCCAGGGCGGCACTACTCCATTGCACTTCATGGAGCAGGTCCCCAAGTGGACGCTTTCGTGGTGGAGGTTGCTTTGGTTGCTTAGCAAACCGAAGCTGCGTCGGCTGGAGTCATTTTTGGAAGGAGGGGTCCTATTTTCCCAACGTTGAGCCCCGATCTTGTGCTGTGGTAGGACAGTGATTAAATAGATGCTTCTACTGAAAGTGTTATGGTTCCATTCCTGATAATCATAACTACTAGAAATAAATTTCTTACTTCAATACCAAGAAATAAGTATCACTTTTATCAGTAGACAATGTCAAGTTTAACCAAATCACTTTAATGATAGAAAAAAATACTTGTGCTGCCAACTTCACTTTGTATGTTATTAATGATCATGATGACCCAAAACAATAGATTTAAAAGAAAATAAAAGCATAACTTCTTTGAAGTTGATTTTTTCTTCTCTTCTCCTTAAGTGATCATGATAAGAAAATACTTTCAAATCAATACTTTTCTTGATAATTAGAATCTAATGCAGTGGATATTAGATAAATCTTCTGGAATATAAACAAAAACTACTAGTTGCTAATTAACAATACTTGTAATCACTACAGGCTTGATGTGTTTGTTTTTTTTTATTTTGTAGTGATGCAGTTACCTACTTGGTGATGACTCTCTGAGATGTGTGTATTTTTACATACAAATATGCACATTTCATTTGTGAATTTTAGTTGAAGCATGAATAATTAGAAGAAAAAGTAGTCAATGAACATTTTCCCAAGACAGAATTTCATTTTAACCAGAATAAGGAGTACAGTAGCCCCTTGGTCTAATTGACACCAATATAATGGTATTGGGATTTAGTGGACTCTTCAACCACACATGCCATATGCTCCTGTGTGTTGTCAACTTAGATATTTCGTATCTAGATTTGGATATTTTTGTTGCATTTAGTTATGAGAAATTGCATTTAGACATTGGATATCAGTATAGATATTTTTTTCCTAATGAGGTACAGGTATTTTTAGATTTCCTTTTTTTTCCAAAATCTTGATATAAATAAGATTTTATAACTCTGATAAGGTTATGGATGTTGTCATTAAAAAACATTTTTCAAAATTATGGTTTTATCTGGAAATTTATTTGTCTCTTGATTAGTTGATGGTGGCAGGCATATTTATTTGATAGCTAATGTTTCCCATTCAACAAATTTTGTTTTACTTTTTTGAAACAAAATATTTTATTTTCAGAATAAATATCAGTCTTATATAAATTCTAAATTTTGAATTTTTTTTCTGTTTTATATCTACCAAAATGTATTAGGTTTGAAACTTTTTGGTAAGATTCAATTTTAGGTACTTTCAATTCATTAGACCCTAGAACCTTCCCAAAATATTTTAGTTTCCAGAAAGTCTTTTGAAGGTTTAATGAAGGGGATTCTTTTTACAAGGCTAAACTGAGCACCTTTTTTCCTCTATTTTTATAGAGATGGGCTTACATGAATTATTTTTAGCTTGTTTTGAATAACAGTATTAAGTCATCAATTCAAAACTTGATATTTCTCAAAAATATTAGGTACATACATTGAAGTTTGTTTTATCCCTATTAATCAATGGTACAGACCTAAACTAATGAAATTAGACGAATGATGAGCTGAGAATTTCATTTTTCTAGTTAAATTCTCATTGTTATGATGCCACCTGTACTTTTCATCTATGATTGAGAGGAAATCTTACTATTCCACTTTGAAAAGCAGAAATAGATGGAACCAGTGTCTTATCCACTTAATTTCTGTACATAATAATTTTATATGAATTTTCCACACTTCAGACCAATGGATTTCCCTACCCCTGATACTTGATAATTTTGTGCAACTTTTTGAATTCTCAGGAGGGCCTGGTCTAGGAGCAGGATTAGCCTTACTAGGCTTAATTTATTTACATTATGTAGCTGACAGTTATATTTAAGGAGTGTAGCATCAGTTACAGTTCATACAACTTTCCAAACTTGCTATTTATGCCTTACTGATGTGCCTTTAGTTGAACCAAAAGTACAAAAGAATCAAACTTGAGTTGAGTATTTGGAAATAAATACAGAAAAAAGAGAGTAATTTTTGGTACTTTCAAATACCTTATTTACTGGCAAAACCTTTTTCTCCCTGGATTCACATTCAGCAAACAATATTTTAGATACACTAAATATACAATCAATTCATGACAAAACTTCAAAGCAAACAATACTTTATTTCAATAAAAGCTATTTATTAGCAATTTTGTAATTCAATGTTTACTTTCATTGTAACTATAATCAAAAAGACATCAATGTCATATTTTTACATCCAAAAATGAGGCAAAAATAATATATAAACATTTGAACTTTTTAAAAAATGTAAAAAAAGGCATAATTAATTGATTTCATTTTTCATTTAGCTGAAATGGAAGTGATGTTTAATCAATTTTGCATTGGGAAAGAATGAAAAAAGTTTTGAAAAATGCCGTTTCTCGGGTAACATTTGATTTAATGGACATTTCAATTCAATAGACAACTGTCTGTCCCAAGTATTCTGTTGAATTGAGGGTTTACTGTGCATGAAAAAAAAGATTTAAAAATGAGGCAGTTTGTCTTCTGTTGTTAAAGTGACTTTGAATATCGGAAGAAAGTGTTATTCTCATGACTGGATTAAAAAAAAAAAAAGTTTTGTAACCCAAAAATTCAATTCAAACCGTGAAAAACTAATAAAGACACTATCCATCTTATGCAATCATAAGCAAGAAACAGTTTGTGCTAGTTCAAATACTTATGAACATGTATATACACATGGACATTACAGTGACTGTTATAATGATATGTATGCTATATTTGGTTTGTATATATATACGAAAGAGCATCACTTTTTAGATCAACAAACCATTGTTTGTTATAAAAAAAATACTGCTCATAAGTATTTGAACAGGCACAAATTGTTTCTTGCCTGTGATTGCATTCTTTCTAAAATGAGTATTGGTCTAGTTCAGTGATGGCAAATCGTTTTAGCACGGTGAGTTTGAATTTTAATCTTGTTGGTGTAATGGACTGAACAAGTTCAGAAAGTAATGGCTCTGCGATGCCCTTGATGAAGAGGTCTTGTGAATCTTGGGCAAGGTCTATGTTCAATCATGGATGCTAAAAGGCTGATTATGATAAAATGCTTATAGTAGCTTATTTTTCCAAAATATTTATAAAACCTGGAGTTTAATGAAATATAACTTGAAATGAATTTGCTTTTCTTCTCAAATTCTATTGTGTATCACCCAAAAACCTGCAACATGTTACTGCTTTGCCATCACTGGTCTATTTTAAGGCTATTTAAATAACTAGTTTGGCAACACATCCAAAAAGTTATTTTGTTTCAATTCTCTTGATCAATTTTGATCAAAATTTTAGCAGGATGGAAAAGAAAATACTTGGTTTGATTCATTTAACAATTTAATTCTATTAATAATAAATATTTCCAGAAAGTTAGCAATCAGAACAACAAAACATGCCTAAAAGTCTGCCTTGTTGTGCTGACTTCAATAAAATTTGGTTCTTTGTGCATGAAGTTCCTGCTTTTAACTCTCAAAACCAAGTCATACAGGCAAAATTTCTGTTAGTTCAAATACTTATAAGCAGTACTCTATGTATGTATTTACTTTTTGTACCACTCCCAATGTCATATCAACACACCAGTAGCTAGGTCAAATACACCATAGTTTGAATAGTTATGGAATCGTCAAAGACCTCAAAGTAGCTAGTTGTTTAACAGAAAGTGTGAGGTATGATAACACTTTCGGATGACTATTACACCATGGATCCAAGCATACGTTCTCTTGAGTGGGAACAAGAAAAATTTGATAGAAAATACAATGTTCTAGTCTGTTGTATTCAAACAGACATGCATGAATGTAGAATAACTGCCCAAGTATTACAAAAAGGTTTTATATTTGGCTACTTTAATTTTTTTTATTAAATTATTATGACCTTATTGCCTGAATCCAGAATAACTTGATATGTTGCATTGACAAATAAGAGCAGATAGTTATCAGGTTCTTGAAATTATAAGAATTAAAAAAATTGAAGTGCAGTCCTTTCTATTGGCTTAACACTAATATCTGATTATTAAGATAAACTAGAAAAAGAATGCAAAGATTTCAATTGCTTGATCATTGACCTGACCAATACTTAAACTTATTCACATAGTTTACTGTAACGTCGATATACACTGAGTAGGACAAATAAAATCTTATTAAGTGGTTATTTTCTTTTTATTGTAACTAGCTTTAAGGCTGTCTTCACCGTCCTTTAAGCTAGATGTCAAGTCCTTTCCATTCTATTGAATTAACTATATAAAAACGTAAGTTTGATGTTCATTATTACTTAAATAATTTCTGTAAGATTATGAGTTTATTCCTCAATGAATAATTGGATCAGGTGAGAATGGCATTTTCATTTTTATTGATCATTTGAACAAGTTTTAATTACCTTTGTTTTTGCTCTTCTATGTATCCATAGTTCTGATAAAAAAGGTTAAAATATTTGCACTTTACTTTTAACCCTTAAAAGAAAAAAATATTGAATCATTTTAGCCCTGATCATTGACCTGACCAAACAATAAAAAAATCATGACAAGAGTTCTGTGGGAATTTATAAATCACCACCACTCTGTGTTTAGCTGTGAAAATCAAGTCTTTGACAAAAAACAGCGCATATTGCCTCTGTGTGCCAAGTCCATATACATAGAAGACAGTGAAAATTAAGGCCTCATTAAAAAACCAATAATACCTACTACTCTACTAATCCTTCGTACGACAACAACAACTTGTGAGTCTCTGTGCTAAGTTCAGATACATAGAAGATTATTGGGCAGTGATCGCTAAGAAAGTCTGAATATTCAAAAAGCAAGTGTGTATTCAGTTGTACACAAATAAGGGATCAATTAAATTTTACTTACATTGCTGATTGAACCACCATCTAAAAAAACTATTTGATGGTTGATGGATTTTCACATGTTTGTAAGGTTGCTTGTTAAACGATAATAATCTATTGTGAAATGGACACATTAGCCAGTGCTGTGATATGGCATTCTGACGTTTAGGTGTTTGTGAAAAAGCTTTGTTGGAGGTAGTGAGAAAACGAGAGAAAGAGTGTATGAAAGAAAAAGAGACATAGAGAGTGAACAAGTGTATAGTTTGATTTTCAGTTTTTGAAGAATAAAAATTGCATCCTTATTTTTCTTACTGGTTCTGTTATATATTTTACCAAAACTGACATTGGTCATTCTCCTAAGTTGCATGTCGATGTGTCTGATCATGCCAATCCTATTGGTAGTTAGTAAAGTTTGGAGTTTGTAGAGAGAGAAGCCTACAAAATGGCGGTATGGGGGGGGGCTTGTGTTGGTTCTTAGTCTTTTAGTTCTTCCTTATCTATTCATACAAAAACAAAAATTAAATAATTTCAGTTTCAGCGACATAGGATGGTAATTGAGTCATTTTACTTTTAAACAATTATTTTCATGAAAATTTATGTGAAAATGAAAAGACAATTCTTTCAACATACAACATAGATTTAGCTGTCTTATGGTAAAGCACATACAAAACACCCTCCCCTGAAAAAATGTGTTTGGGAATGATTTTACAATGAAGTCAAGGGAGCTAAGCCATAGTTTCGTACGATGGACAGAAAAAGAGAGTCCAGTTGAGTAGCATATGTGCATAGTAAACAGAACTCTGTGCCAAGAATAGAATTTTAAAGATTTTTGTTTTTTTAGGAAAAGGATTTCTGCGATTGAGTTTTGAATTATTCAGTCTTGTTTTTGTTTTTTATACTATTTTATCTTAAGGTTCACAAAGCAAGGACGGCAAGTACATCAGGAGTGAAAGTCATGTATCATTGTGAAGGTTATAAGATATTGATTTCATTTATGGCAAAATTATACAAATATAATGGTCATGCGATCTCATGTATCCTGAATAGTTGCCATATTCAAGCATTCCGTTCATGACCTACATGCACTCCCTGCCTGAATTGGTTAATCGGAATACTTCAATGGCATAATTTCATATTATAGCTGAAAAGTGAGGGTCAGCAGTATAGTAAAATCATAAATAGACCCCCCCCCCAATTGTTTTTTAGGGGAGAATGATTTCTTAATGTAGTAAAAGTAATTAATCAAAATACTTTGGTGTCATAGTTTGGGATGGAAAGAGAGGGTCTAGTTGTGCTGCATAATTACATTGTATATAGAACCTTTCTCCCCAAGTGATATGTGTATTGGAATGATGATTTCTTAGTGAAGTCAAAGGAACTTATCACAATACTTTGAAGCTATAGTTTTGTATGATGGATGGGAAAAGTGGGTTAGCATTATATATAAATCCCTCACTTAAAACAAATAGTGTTTTAGGAAAAGGAATGCTTCAATGGAGTTCATTTTAACCTAAATACTTCAAAGGCAAAGTTTTGTATGATAGATGGAAAGTGGGGGTCCAGTTCTGTGGTATATTTAATTGTAAATACAGTGAAGGGAAACAAGTATTTGGACACTTGGAAAATATTCATTTAATCATCACCTGTGTAAATATCAAAGTAAATATGAGCGTCAGAACTATATCAAATTGATATTTTGTAACTGTCCAATTGTTTTCTCTCATGCCCCCTCCCCAATGTTTTCATAATGAAGTGAAAATAAGTAGGCCGTTGTTTGGTAGGATGGACAGAAAGAGATGATGCAGTAATAGAAATACTTTGAGGCTGTAATTTGGTAGGATGGATGGAAAGAGATGATGCAGTTCTGCAGCATAGTTACATCATATATATAACAACCCTTTAAAAAAAAAAAAGAATGAATATGTGTATTGGAACAATAATTTCCCAATGTAGTTAAGGGAACTAAGTACATTACTTCAAAGTCATAGTTTCATATGATGGATGGATGGAGAGAGGGGGTCCTCCCAGCAGTATAGTCATATCATTAATAGAATCAAGGGAACTAACAGCAACACTTCTAAGCTGTAGTTTTGTATGATATATTGCAAAGTACAGTAAACTGCTGGTTCCATGGACTAACATGGGCAAATTGACATCTGTTAATTGCAAACATCTGATGAATTGAATATTACCAGAGAAAGGATGTTTGAAAAAAAAAATCTTTCTTAATTCAAATTCAAATATTTTGATGCAAAAGCAGTTAATACATTAAAGAATATATATTGAGATCCTATGAGGAATAAACACTCCATATATGATTGCTCATATAACCTGAAAATTTCAGCTGACACTTACTTGCTGAAATAATTTCACTCTCATAAATGCTTTCACACAAGCTACCCTGCTAAATGAACTGATAACTTCTTGGTGCCAATACAACCAGTTGTATAATCAGTACTCGTGATTGCTAATTGTTATGCCGAATGTGAGCTGAATTTGGTGAGTTCTTTGTCTCTTATGATTATGAGGTTAAGTCTTCATTTTCATGGTGAAATTCGAGTTTCATTTATTTTGCATTTGTTATATATGTACTGGAATATCTAATCTGATCATCACATAATTATAGGATTATGTATGACTCTGCAAGGTTCTTTGTGTCCCTCAATATGTCTCTGCACTTGAGAATGATCTAATGAGATAAAAACCAGTTTAGTTCATTTCATTAAGTTGAATCAGAAAAAATTATTCCAGAATCTGACAAATTTATAAAATTGCTCCTTTTTCTTTTCTTTGTATCATCTACTCTGCAGTCTTCTATTATGAAAATCCTATAAATTAGTCTAGTTAGATTAACTACCATTACCTTTGGTATGTCTTTGTTAGGGTAGCTTTTGTGATCATCTATTCCAAATCAACCTTTCTTTATATGTTCAGGTACAAATGTATTCTACATTATCATAGACGACAAAAAATAGCTTTGTATGCTTCTTTCCTCTTTATGTAAGTGCAAAAGAAAGTCTTTCAAGCTGTATTCTTCACATATGGATGTTAATTTGAAAGTCCTATCTATATTCTCTTACCTGATTTTGGGTTAATCTAAGAGGTAAGTGAGATTAACAAAATCTACACTTGTGAGTCAATGTGTAGAGCTTTATATTTCTCTAACATCAGGTTTTCAAGTGTCAGTGTTGATATGAAGAAAGGTCATCTGACAGTTGAAACAAGCTGGTAATGAATTCTTGTACTTGGAGAATCCTTTAGGCTTTCCTTCTAAGGAAACAGAAAAAGCTGATATGTATTTTTAAAAATTCTACCAGAAGTGATCATTGCAATTTATGTGGTTGTGGACAGCAGCTAACAAACTTATACAAGTACAATAGTAAATTTTCTTTGTATAGATTTCACTGATAGTCCAGGCAAACTAGCCCAATTTTGGGTCAAAATTTGAAAAAAAATTACAACAATTTTTTTCTGCACAATGTATTTCTATTAAGTCTCTAGAACACCATGCTGAAAAATCAAGATGGTCACCAATTTACCCTCCCTAAGTTGTTTGTGGCCAGGAAACTCAATGTTTGCGATATATATACATATAGTGTAACATTGTAGTTTGTATCTCTTGTGCAAAAGGAGTTATAGCTGAAATTGTGAGGGTAGGTATTCTAACATATGCTGTTATTAGTCTGTCAGTAGTGGAAGTTATCATTTGGAAATTTAAAATGGACAACTGTGCTTCCTTACAACGTTACATATTCTTCGACAAATTTTCATTGAAATTCATTGTGAACTTGTTGAGATATTGTGTGGACTGACTGGAGTAAATACAGAAATGAACAAAAGAAAAAATAAGCAAAAAAATCTTCCCGTAAAAAAAACAAATTCCTGGATCTACCCCAAAATTAGATCACTTCTTCCTTAGCCCCATGACTAAACTTTCCATGGAATTTTATTGACATTCATAGGGAACTTTGAGATATTGTGTGAACAGTCAGGAGCAAATACAGAAATTTTGGAGGAAAAAAAAATAATTTCTCAGTTGAAAAATTTTTTTTTCTCCTTCCATATTCTCTCTTATTCGTCAACATAATATCTGGAATTCCCCAAAATTATGTGGAAAAGTAAGCCATGGGTTGAGGAATAGGTGATTAAATTTGGGGGCAAATCCAGGTATATGTTTTTGATAGAAAGACATTTTTCCATTTAATATTTTATACATTTCTGTATTCGTTCAAGTCTGTCTACACCAAAAGTTCTCGATGGATTTCAATTAATCTTTGTGGAAGTTGAAAAAGGAGTGATATAATTTTGGGTCAGTTCAGGAATTTATTCCATTGGGGAAAATTTTTTTTTCTAAATACATTTCTGTATTTGCTCCTGTCTGTCAATTCAACATCTCCATCAGGTTTCAATTAATTTCAATGAAATTCTGTAGAGGGTCAAGCACATTGTAAATAAGAAATAACTTAATTTTGGGTTGGATCTAGGAATTTTGATTGAGATATTTTTGCACTAGATAAAGAAAGTGATCAAATTTCTGGATGGATCCAGGAATTTGTTCCATTGGGGGATATTCATAGGCTCACTAGGCTTGTTGCTAGATTTGAAATAGTGCATCGCAACTTGCTGATGAAAGTCAGTTTCAGAATGTCTCCACATCTGAAATACAGCACACGATAAAGTATTATAATGCTAAGCAGAATGTCTCCACATCTAAAATAGTACAGTACACACTGAAGTATTTTTATGCCAAGTTTTATGCCAAGTTCATAACGATATGAGCAATTCCAACTAAATTCTATACCGCTTGCCTGGATTTTATGGGGATATGAAGAACTTTTGGCTAGTATGCGGAATAAGATGATTATTTCTTGGTTTGAAAATGTCAGATAATTGAAGAAATAACTGCTGCATTTAACTGTGCCTATGGTTTATGTACTTATCAAGAAGAAACTTTAGTCAATTACTGTGGATATATATATATATATATATATATATATATATATATATATATATATATAATGTAAAGGGCTTATTGAACAGAACAAGATTTTCAGATTGCTACCTTTTCCGTATGTTGTTTAGGTCTATCTATCTTGTACATTTTTCTTATGAATTGAAACTTGTCCTTGTGTCATCTCATATCAAATCACCCAGTTTTAGAAAGTTTTCCCAGGTCACCCTCTTGGATTACCCTGAAAAATTTCACTGGTGCTCCTATACCAAATAATGATGCTGGTGAAATACATGGTTAACAAAAATGGTCAACTGCCCACATAGTCAAATGAGGACATCAAAATTAAAAAATCAAGCATGTAAAAGGATTATTCTGACTCTCCAATAATAGTAATAAATATCGGCACTGTATATACATGGAATGTCATGAAAAACAAGAAAGAATTTCAAAATGCTTTTATAGGATATCTTCAGTGTTATAGTAGTTCTGATTGAGAAGTAGGTAGCGTAAAGATGTTGGAGACGAAGGATTTGTCTCCTCATGGTTTGGTGTTAACAGCAGCGTCACTGGAGATGTGGAAGAGAGAAGGAGATGTACAAAGAGAATGCGCGTCAAGTATGAACTTGGACGCAGAGGTGAAAAAAAGTAAAAAAGGAACGCGTACAAGTATTCGGATAAACAAATAAGACGAACATTTAATGCAAGAACATTAATGACAAATGACGAATGAAAATGAAGTACATATAATGATAACATAAATCTGATTGATCCCGTTGAGAGATGAAAAGTGAGAGCAAAAGGTAGGAGCTTTGTTCTCATTGATAGTACAGTCGTTGGAGTTGAAGCATAGTTGTCTGAACTGCTTGTGAATCCATATGGCTTGGATATGTGGAAACTGAGTTCAGTGTGTGAGCCGGAGTGCCAAGTTATGCATGTGACTTGGGGGCTATTCTCTAACGCTGATAGACACTCGAAGAACAGACTATGAAAGACAGAACACAGGGTATTACCCATGTGTGTTTCTCGAAATGAGATTTTGGAAAGATTATCGTGACTATCAGTTAGTAAAAAGCATTGCCATTTCATTCATGGAAGTGAGAGGTGTATACACGTTTGGAGCACGTGGTTAGCACATAGTAGCGTAGCTGCGATGCCTCGACATCGTTGAAGTGAAATGGGCAAAGTTAGTACGGAGTAGGTCATGGTGGAAAAATGGTTAAGATCGGATCAGCTGGGAGGTCAATGAAATAACGATCTTAGGGAGGAGGAAAGAGAGAAGGAAGAGTAGCCGGCAACAAGTGCCGGGGTCAGAAGCGTAACCAGTTAGGAGTGCTGGTGCCAATGACCATTTGACCATGTGCGTCCAGGGCTTTTATAGGGGTTGTCATCAGAAGTGACGTTTTTGATATCTAGCTAAAAGGAGGATTCTGTATTTAATTCCTAACTAAAAGCATAAGTGGTGCTACACTTTATTTAGCATATTGTTTGAGTGAAAAGCTTTCAAAGGTGGGGTTGTTTTATTAGATTTTGAATTTTTGTTTTTTTTCAAAGCCTTGTCGGGTGAAAAGGTACGCAAGATACACCTGGCCAGGTCACATTTTTGAAACCTACAGAAAAAGTTAGCCTCATTCCCAAAATTTCAAAACTATACATGCCATATTGAAGGAGCTGTAAATGTTGGAAGTTGGTTGGCCCAAAAGGCTCAACCAGCTAAATGCATGAAGTTGACATTTCAGAGGGTTTCAAAACTATTAGAGATACTGACTTTTTATGTGGGATTACTCCATAAATTTGGTTAGGAGCACCTGTGATTTTCCCCCTGAGGTATCTGGCTGATTTGATATGGAATGACCCCTTCGGACTACAAGTGCATGGAACAGTGATCTGATACATTCTCTCTGTGCTGTTCGCTCAGTTGTTTTATGATTTTTTTTGGTACGTGAATTACTAATTCAGGAGAACCAAATACTTTCATCTAAGCTTAAGTAAAGAAAAAAAGAAAAAGAGAAGATATAGTGCAGTTCTAAATACATATTTGCAGATTATCATTATTTGTTACGAATTATTCATCCTTGAAATTCCATAGCAATGGAAATAGTTTTGTCACCCCTAAACCCTGCTCCACTCCAGGGAAGAAGAAGAAAAAAAGAAAAGAGACAAAAAGAAAAAAAAGGAGCAGATTTTTGCCTAATTCATGCATTTTGTATGCTGTCTTTCTCCTTTCGTCTGGCCATGAACGGTGAGATTCATCTCAACCCTCATGAGAAAAGAAGCCTTGTTAGATTTCTGTTTTGTATTCTAGAAGTTGTCCCCATTTTTATGTGACCTCAAAGAGTTGTCTCTTCTACAAACAACCAGTTGTTGGTAGGTCATCAGTTTAGTGAAACGGGCAAGGTGGTGGGCCGGTTGGTGGTGATGCTGGTCGGGTGGTATGTCAAGAATGTTCTGTCTGTTAATTCAGTAGTAACAGGTAAAACCTACCTACCAATCTACCTACACGATTATATCGACCTAGCCCTCTCCTCACCTCTTCACCACTCGGTGTAAGACAGCAGCAGCAGCAGCCCCGAGCTACGAAGATCGAATAGTCATAACACTAGCCCTCCCTGTCTATATTTCTCATCTTCGTCCACGATTCATTCATTCATTTCAATAATTACCTGATTCTGATTAGTTGGAAGTTAATACTTTTTTTTATTTCTATTTTTGTTTTATCATTGTTGCTGACATTTTCAACACATACCGTCCACCTGAAGTCCTTAAAACTGGGCGTGCTTTTTAACTGGATTGTTATTTCATTGGATTTACTTTGATCAGCTTGGATAAGGCTTCTTCGTTTGGTGTGTTGTACTTTTTTTCAAATTTTGTCAATTGTTTACAATCTCGAACTCGTGTACATCATTTCAACTTCCCGCTACAATATTTTTTACATTTTTAAATCATTTATTTACAGATCCTTACTTCCACTTTCTGCTACTTTCTGGAAACTAAAATTATGGTTAAATTACAAAGGAAATCATTTTTCCCCCCGTAGCACTGGCAAATAAATCTCTCACTAATTTTTCGCCGGTTTTGTTGTTTACGCTCCAATACAATCGAACTTCTCCATAACGTTCGACAGTACAGCACTTTAACTTGTTCCAAGTTTTGTATTTACAGTATCTCTTTTAACCTTAGAATTATTGTATTGTACACCTTTGTATATGTCATGGGAGACTTGTTTCAAGAATTTCTCTCAAGAGTGACGAGTGTTACTGATCACTTCCGTCCTTGGTGTTCGTTTTATATTTGCCAATTATACTTGGAAAAATAGTTTTAAAATTTCCTTAACTCTGAATTGGCGTCAAAATTAAGTGATCTATTCAGATTTGGAAGTAGATTTGCTATTATCTACCTTAAAAGCATTTAAAAATAAAAGTTGCATCTGGAGTTGGGGTTACTTTTAAGCTGCTAGTACTGTCAGGATTCTTTTGATTTTTAGTCCATTCAGGTCCCACAAGTGACTGACATTAGTTTTGTCCATTTAAGTCGAATTATGGTGAAAATATATCCATGCACTAAATGCTACTGGTGACAAAAAAACTCAAATCTTGATTTGGTGACAACTTCTACACATGCAACTAACTATCGTTGCATTTATATAGAATTCCATTCATAAAATGAAGAAAAAAATGATCGTTGTCAAACTTTTTACACTGCATGCTTTCCCTCTTTTTGTCTATTAAGTAAATTAATCTTTATTCTTTGATCATTTCAACAATCATCGATCTAATTAAATTTTCTCTTTACTAGATTCTAATGACTCCCAATAGAGCCAAAAATAAATCTTTGGTAATTGCCCGTGTTCTTTTTTCCCTTACAAATGAATAAATTCATGCTTAGATTGTTTCTGTTTGAAGTGCAGTTTGATATTCAAAGTTATTGTTATATTTTATGGTAATTTTGCTATTCATATAAGCTAAATTGTGTTGAAGATACAGAAGGCGAAATTGACTATTTTCAGCAAGCTTTGAAAACTGACTGGCAAAAAATGGGGGATATTTGAACAATCTTTGATTTGCTGGTGGCAATACAATAATATCAGGAATTCCTGAGGAGATGCAAATTATACAAAATGATCTAAGTAGGCAAAGTCTCAAGGTTATTATGAACAGCATGAAGACAAAGGTGATGTTCTATATAATAAATAATGTCTTGGAAGAAGACCATAAGAATTGGGGTTGAAGATTTGGAAGAGGTTTACTTGGGTCAGCTGATAGGGAAATGCCATGTGAGTGAAATGAAATGATGATGTATTATGATTGATTGGAAAGCATTTAGTAAGTATATAGACATATTGAAGAGCCACCATGCCAATATGGTTAAAATATAGAGAGTATGATGAATGCATAGTGCTTGTTAAGAATAACACTAAGAGATGGGAAAAGGTCAAGACAGATCAGAGAATAGAACAAAGTGAAGGATACAGAAATAGAGGAAAAAATGGAGGTGGGTTTGACACATAGCAAGAAGAAAGGATAACAGATGGTGTAAAAGGTCAATAGAGGTAACAAATGCAGTAGAAGACCAGATGTAAGATGGAGAGGTGGGATAGAAAGGTTTGCTGGTAAGACATGGCACTGCTTAGCACTGTCATGGTCAACATGGAAGGAGCTGAGAAAGGCCTCTGTGCAGCAGTGGACTTATGATGGCTGATAATGAAGTTTGGTTACCCACCCCCGCCAATTAACTTCATTGAACAAGATATTTACCGTTTTTGGTTCACTGACTTCTGCCATCTTTCAAGCAACTTCATTATTCCATCATACCAGAACTTTTTATCTCTCTCACCATAGAACCGCAGTAGTTGATTTTTTTCAGTCTTGCAGAGAAAGTTTTCTTGAGGTAGGAATACAGTATCTCAAAGGTGCAGTATTAGGTGAATACAGCGTAGGAGTGAAAACTTCCAAACCAAACATGGTCACCAAAGTAATGACTGATGAAATATCAAGCTTTTCATCAATTGTTGCCTTCCAATTATGAGCAGTACTTGTTTGAATCCATTGTTTGGTTCTCTGGAAGGAGCTCATTGAGAACTACCTTCCAATGTCAGCATATATACTGCATCACCTTCTTTGGAGGAAGACCAGTCTTTGGTAGTGAATGAACACCTGAAAATACGAACCAGTGGGGTTGTTTTTTGCTCATTTGGAAGCTGCCCATCAAAGCAATTAACTTAAGTTGGTGCTGATAATTTTAGTCTAATTTAGATATTTTGAGTATATTAGTTGACTCCCACGTCACGTGACGTTGATTATTCTCAAGTAATGTTTTGATTTGATCGCTGTCAACTTCAACTGGTCTATCAAAGTGGAGCATTGTTCAGAGAGATTTCTCCACAAATGACATTTCCTGTCATCCACAGCACCTTCCTAATAGATTGTACAAATCTTTTTTTTCCGAGTTTTTCTTGAGATAAGACATATTGCCAAAAATGTAACTCATTTTCTTGAAACTAAATGCTCCTGATGCCATCAAATGACAAAGGCAGATCCAACTTCTTGATCAACCTGATAAAAACAGTACAATTATGGACTTGATGAAAGATTAGCAGATTTCAGGTAACAATTCCATATAATAGTCTTTTATAGAGAGAAGCTGTTTTTTTTTTTTTTTTTTAAGAGTTGGACTTTCTATTTTGTAAAGCTGGTGGACTGAGATGATTTGAATCATAAGCGCATATAATAGTCTCAATAAAGTTTTGAGTTTGGTATTTGTAAAGGATTTTTCTGAATGCTTTTTATAATTGAGTCATTAGAAATCTTTATAGCTTTACACTGAATAGCTAATTATGAACAATACTGGCTGAAGTACCAGTCTTGAAGAGAGAAGGTTCTCTTTCACTTGTGACCCCTTGAAGAGAGAAGGTTCTCTTTCACTTGTGACCCATTGAAGAGAGAAGGTTTTCTTTCACCTCTTGAAGAGAGAAGGTTTTCTTTCACCTCTTGAAGAGAGAAGGTTTTCTTTCACCTCTTGAAGAGAGAAGGTTTTCTTTCACCTCTTGAAGAGAGAAGGTTTTCTTTCACCTCTTGAAGAGAGAAGGTTTTCTTTCACTTCTTGAAGAGAGAAGGTTTTCTTTCACTTCTTGAAGAGAGAAGGTTTTCTTTCACTTCTTGAAGAGAGAAGGTTTTCTTTCACTTCTTGAAGAGAGAAGGTTTTCTTTCACTTCTTGAAGAGAGAAGGTTTTCTTTCACTTCTTGAAGAGAGAAGGTTTTCTTTCACTTCTTGAAGAGAGAAGGTTTCCTTTCACTTGTGACCCTTTAAAGAATTATTGAACAGAAAGTAAGGATGCTGTTTAGCACTAAAGATACATTGTAAATTGAACCTTCCCCCCTACTTAAACTTTTTTTTTCTCTCAAAATCTTTGTACTTTGAAATCTTACCCCAGCTTCATCATATATGCATGCCAAATTTGGTTAGGCTGCACCAATGTTTTGGTAGTTTCTATAACATGACAGACAGCTGGTGTGTCACCTCTCCATTATGAAGATAATGTGTGATTACATAGTGCAATTGATCTCGACACTTTTCGAATGATGTGGTTTGTGTAATTGTAACAAAATTTAGAAAGTATAATTGATTTGGTATATTTTTGCTTGAAATTATTACGAAATGTAAACTATCTTTTCCTCAAGTTGGAGTGCAGAAATCATGTTAAAATTTAATTTAATTGGGTGATATAATGATTAAATATGATAAATTAAAGATTTTGTATACATATACATACCCACACTATGTATGAGTAATAAGTTTTTTTTTCTTTTTCAAATTATAAACTAGGTTAGAAAGTGAAAAACAAGATACTTGTAAAAAACATTGCTAACAAATGTTCACAGTTTGAAAAAAATAGGTACCACTGTTATTTCTCAAATAATCAAATATATATTTTTTCAATCTTATAAATTTTTTTTTCTGTAAATTTGGTATTGCTTAATATAGTAGTAACATGTTCATAACTTTAACAAAGCAGTTGAAATTAATCAAGATTTGGCTTGATATCCACGTAAGTTACTTGTTAGTAATCTAAAAGAAAAATACTTGTTTATATTGTATGACGGTTTTTCTAAAGATATTCCCATCAAATTATTTGAGACTGAAGAAAGAATTATTGAAACCATTTATGGAAAACTTGTGAATTGCAAGGAATAACTGTTAACAAATTTTAAATTTACAGAACCAATAGATGTTTAATATTGGCAGAGCATCTTATTGCAAAACTATTGAAACTGTTTTATTTGTGAAAACTATTGAAAGCTAAATTGATTCTGCAGAAGTGACTTTTTGTCAGTTTTGATTACATGTTGGGAAATGAATAAATTTGCTGAAAAACTTTGAATATGTGACCCTTTCTGGAGGATGCAAATTTCTCCTTTGATGTTGATCTAGCAATAAATATCAACACAATAATATTTGAAAGCTAAAATACTTAATTTCAGTTATTGTCTGGCAGGTTGATATCATAATGACCTACCTCCCTAACATCTTAGTGAAATTGTGTTTTGTCATTATTTTCTGTTTTGAATTAGGTGAGTGTGGAAATGACCTTAGAGCTTGGCCTTCATTCCTAAGGCTTATCCCCCCCCTTCTATACTTGCAAGTATTATCTTAATCTATTTGGACTTTATCTGAAATGATTGATTGATCTATTTTTTTGAAAATCCTTAATTTTGAAAGGTTAATAGAATCTTCCTCTTATTATTTTATAAGTCATTTATTCAGTCTACCTTGATCTGAACTGTGAATTCATTTGTTTTTTAAAGCTATTTAGATGATGAATGATTCGTACGTCAGGTAGAATGGGAAAACCAACACAAGAGTTAATATTAAATAATGTCAAGCTTAAACTTGGTGGAGAAGGTTTTTGCCTTCATCTCCGTTCAAAAATACTAGCTGACATAACTGTCTATGCCTGATTAGTTATTTGAAGAGTGAAATGAATACTGAAGCTTTCTAAAGGTTTCCCTTCATTTTTGACCCCCTGAAGGATAAAAATTTCCCTTCACTTCTGATTCCCCTCATTTTTGACCCCATTGGAGGGAAAAGTTTACCTTCACTTTGACCCCTTGAATCATAAACATTTTAAATGAGTGGATGTGTATAAATGCATATTGAACAGAAAGTAAGGGTCCAGTTTAGCATTATAATTACATTGTAGATAGAACCCCCCTCGGTAAAAATTTTTCTCTTTCCCAAAGAAGGTTTACTTTGAAACCTTCTTGTAGGTTCATTGAGCATACATACAATTGGTAGGGCTTCACAAATGTTCAGATGGTTTCTATTGTGTGATTGCTAGACAGACACAGACTTATCACCAAGGTACAGCGAGTTGGAAGGCCAATCATCAAGTTGGGTGGGGGTGTCTAATTATGATAAAAACATCAAAAAGATACTAAAAGATGGTAAAAAATATCTTTAAAAATGGTCAATGTTCAAGCTTCACATCCCCAGGATGGGGGGGTGGGTATCTACTTTCCAGGAACAATCAGGTCTCTGCTTGGTATCTGGCTTGGACAGACAGTATGACACCTTTCACTTTGATATACAGAAGATGTAGAGTTCATTAAATGATATCACTGCAGCTCAAGAATTTGTTTCTCTCTCTATGGACTTGATGTCAAGTTAAATAATCAAGGCATGATTTAGGAAGATAATCATGAAACAAGACTTAGTAACCTTTCAGTAAGAATCCAACAAAATTTCTTTCTTTCAAATTTATAATTTTTTGCGTTGTGTGAATGCACCTTAAAACAGTGGAAATTATTGGATCTCAATTAGAATATTTCTTGATAGGAATGTAGTCTAAAGTTAATAATCAAGAGAAAACATTGAAAAAGAAGAATTGGAATAAACCCAATTCTATGGAATCTGTACTTCAAACTTTGTAGTATTTACTTCTGCCATGTCTTTCCATCCATTTTTCTATATGTCTGCCTGTCTATCTGTTCATTATCTCCAAAAGTTCTCAATGAATTTCAATTAATTTTTTGTGGAATGGTGGGTGGACCATAGGCGAAGGAAGTGTGAGGTTGGATTCAGCCTTTGTTCTTGATTGCAGGTGGAAAGAGGTTAAAAAACAAATAGTGAATAAGAATGCTAGATTTCAATATCAATATAAGCATCTGAATATTTGTATATATTGTGGGAATTGCTTTCTCTACCCTGTTTTTTAATATCTTATTTTCATTCAATTTTTAGTTTGTGCACAGTATGGGCAGAGGTTTGTGCTCTCTGAGTGCATTTCTGGTTCTCTACTGACTATAATTTTCCTCTAAATGAAATTTATATTAAATAGTTTAAACTTCGATGCTCATCTTAGAAAAAACTGTTATTCAACTATGTTCATGGAGGCTGTCAAATTAAAGAAAGAAAAGAAGCAAATTTGATCCTTTTTGTTGCATGAATTCAAAATGGGATGTAAAGCAGTGGAAACTACTTGCTGTCTCAACCTAATATACGGCCAGGGGACAATCAACAAATGTACTGCTCAATATTTTTTTCGATATTTCTGGAACTGAGACAAGAACCTCCAAGATGGAGAGGGTCATGGATGTATTTCTGTGATTGACGACATTCAGTTGAGAGCAATTATTAAGGTAGAATCACACAAAGCAACTAAGTGGAACTAAACGTTGACCATTCATCAGTTACTTGATATTTGCATCTGAGTGGATAAGCAAAAAAGCTAGACAGATGGTTTCTGCATGAGATGAACGAAAATCTCAGCACATCTTTTGCAACCCAAAAACAATCCATTTCTTGATAGCATTGTGACTTATGATGTCAAATGGATTCTTTACAACAATCAATGGTGTTCTGCACAGTGGTAGGACAAGGCTGAAGCACCAAAACACTTTCACCAAACCAAACTTGCATCTGAAGAAGAT
>OY735230.1:28553397-28560897 GCA_963457665.1 Thysanoteuthis rhombus | reverse complement strand
ATATATGTTTGTTTATATTTGTGAGAATAGATATGTATGTATGTTTGTATAGATTTGTGAGTATAGATATGTATGTATGTTTGTATAGATTTGTGAGTACAGATATGTATGTGTGTATAGATTTGTGTTTATGAATATGTGTGTATGTGTATATAGATTTGTGTTTATAGATATGTGTGTATGTGTATATAGATTTGTGAGAATAGATATGTATGTATGTCTGTATAGATTTGTGTTTATAGATATGTATCTATGTGTGTATAGATTTGTGTTTATAGATATGTATGTATGTGTGTATAGATTTGTGTTCATAGATATGTATGTATGTGTGTATAGATTTGTGTTTATAGATATGTATCTATGTGTGTATAGATTTGTGTTTATAGATATGTATCTATGTGTGTATAGATTTGTGTTTATAGATATGTATGTATGTGTGTATAGATTTGTGTTTATAGATATGTATGTATGTGTGTATAGATTTGTGTTTATAGATATGTATCTATGTGTGTATAGATTTGTGTTTATAGATATGTATCTATGTGTGTATAGATTTGTGTTTATAGATATGTATCTATGTGTGTATAGATTTGTGTTTATAGATATGTATGTATGTGTGTATAGATTTATGTTTATAGATATGTATGTATGTGTGTATAGATTTGTGTTTATAGATATGTATGTATGTGTGTATAGATTTATGTTTATAGATATGTATGTATGTGTGTATAGATTTGTGTTTATAGATATGTATGTATGTGTGTATAGATTTGTGTTTATAGATATGTATGTATGTGTGTATAGATTAGTGTTTATAGATATGTATGTATGTGTGTATAGATTAGTGTTTATAGATATGTATGTATGTGTGTATAGATTTGTGTTTATAGATATGTATGTATGTGTGTATAGATTTGTTCTCATAGATATGTATGTATAGATTTGTTTTCATAGATATGTATGTATGTGTGTATAGATTCGTGTTTATAGATATGTATGTATGTGTGTATAGATTCGTGTTTATAGATATGTATGTATGTGTGTATAGATTCGTGCGTATAGATATGTATGTGTGTATAGATTCGTGCGTATAGATATGTATGTGTGTATAGATTCGTGCGTATAGATATGTATGTGTGTATAGATTCGTGCGTATAGATATGTATGTGTGTATAGATTCGTGCGTATAGATATGTATGTGTGTATAGATTCGTGCGTATAGATATGTATGTGTGTATAGATTCGTGCGTATAGATATGTATGTGTGTATAGATTCGTGCGTATAGATATGTATGTGTGTATAGATTCGTGCGTATAGATATGTATGTGTGTATAGATTCGTGCGTATAGATATGTATGTGTGTATAGATTCGTGCGTATAGTTATGTATGTGTGTATAGATTCGTGCGTATAGATATGTATGTGTGTATAGATTCGTGCGTATAGATATGTATGTGTGTATAGATTCGTGCGTATAGATATGTATGTGTGTATAGATTCGTGCGTATAGATATGTATGTGTGTATAGATTCGTGCGTATAGATATGTATGTGTGTATAGATTCGTGCGTATAGATATGTATGTGTGTATAGATTCGTGCGTATAGATATGTATGTGTGTATAGATTCGTGCGTATAGATATGTATGTGTGTATAGATTCGTGCGTATAGATATGTATGTGTGTATAGATTCGTGCGTATAGATATGTATGTGTGTATAGATTCGTGCGTATAGATATGTATGTGTGTATAGATTCGTATGTGTGTGCGTGCGTATAGATATGTATGAGTGTGTGTGCGCGCGTATAGATATGTATGAGTGTGTGTGCGCGCGTATAGATATGTATGAGTGAGTGCGCGCGTATAGATATGTATGAGTGAGTGCGCGCGTATAGATATGTATGAGTGAGTGTGCGCGAGTATAGATATGTATGAGTGAGTGTGCGCACGTATAGATATGTATGAGTGAGTGTGCGCGCGTATAGATATGTATGAGTGAGTGTGCGCGCGTATAGATATGTATGAGTGAGTGTGCGCGCGTATAGATATGTATGAGTGAGTGTGCGCGCGTATAGATATGTATGAGTGAGTGTGCGCGCGTATAGATATGTATGAGTGAGTGTGCGCGCGTATAGATATGTATGAGTGAGTGTGCGCGCGTATAGATATGTATGAGTGAGTGTGCGCGCGTATAGATATGTATGAGTGAGTGTGCGTGTGTATATATATGCATATATGTTTGTGTGTGTATAGATGTGTATAGGTATATGTATGTGTATAGATATGTATGTAAGTTTGTGTGTAGGTATGTGTATGTGTATAGATATGTTTGTGTGTGTGTATAGATATGTGTATGTGTATAGATATGTTTGTTTGTGTGTGTGTGCGTATAGATATGTGTCTGTGTAAAGATATATGCGTGTGTATAGATATGTATGAGTGTGTGTGTGTGTATAGATGTGTGTGTGTGTATACATATGTATGAGTGTTTGTGTCTATTGATATATGTGCGTGTGTATAGATATGTATGAGTGTTTATGTCTATAGATATGTATGTGTGTGTGTGTATGTGTATAGATATGTATGAGTGTTTGTGTCTACAGATATGTATGTGTGTGTATGTATAGATATGTATGTGTGCGTATGTCTAGATATGTATGTGTGTGTGTATGTCTAGATATGTATGTATGTATGAGTGTGTATGTATAGATATGTATGAGTGTGTATGTATAGATATGTATGAGTGTGTATGTATAGATATGTATGAGTGTGTATGTATAGATATGTATGTGTGTGTATGTATAGATATGTATGTGTGTGTATGTATATGTATAGATATGTATGTGTGTGTATGTATATGTATAGATATGTATGTGTGTGTATGTATATGTATAGATATGTATGTGTGTGTATGTATATGTATAGATATGTATGTGTGTGTATGTATATGTATAGATATGTATGTGTGTGTATGTATATGTATAGATATGTATGTGTGTATGTATATGTATAGATATGTATGTGTGTGTGTATATGTATAGATATGTGTGTGTGTGTATATGTATAGATATGTGTGTGTGTATATGTATAGATATGTATGTGTGTGTGTGTGTATGTATAGATATGTGTGTGTGTGTGTATGTATAGATATGTGTGTGTGTGTATGTATAGATATGTGTGTGTGTGTGTATGTATAGATATGTGTGTGTGTGTATGTATAGATAAGTGTGTGTGTGTGTATGTATAGATAAGTGTGTGTGTGTGTATGTATAGATAAGTGTGTGTGTGTGTATGTATAGATAAGTGTGTGTGTGTGTATGTATAGATAAGTGTGTGTGTGTGTATGTATAGATAAGTGTGTGTGTGTGTATGTATAGATAAGTGTGTGTGTGTGTATGTATAGATAAGTGTGTGTGTGTGTATGTATAGATAAGTGTGTGTGTGTGTATGTATAGATAAGTGTGTGTGTGTGTATGTATAGATAAGTGTGTGTGTGTGTATGTATAGATAAGTGTGTGTGTGTGTATGTATAGATAAGTGTGTGTGTGTGTATGTATAGATAAGTGTGTGTGTGTGTATGTATAGATAAGTGTGTGTGTGTGTATGTATAGATAAGTGTGTGTGTGTGTGTATGTATAGATAAGTGTGTGTGTGTGTGTATGTATAGATAAGTGTGTGTGTGTGTGTATGTATAGATAAGTGTGTGTGTGTGTGTGTATGTATAGATAAGTGTGTGTGTGTGTGTGTATGTATAGATGTGTGTGTGTGTGTGTGTATGTATAGATGTGTGTGTGTGTGTGTGTATGTATAGATGTGTGTGTGTGTGTGTGTATGTATAGATGTGTGTGTGTGTGTGTGTATGTATAGATGTGTGTGTGTGTGTGTGTATGTATAGATGTGTGTGTGTGTGTGTGTATGTATAGATATGTGTGTGTGTGTGTATGTATAGATATGTGTGTGTGTGTATGTATAGATATGTGTGTGTGTGTATGTATAGATATGTGTGTGTATGTGTATGTATAGATATGTGTGTGTGTGTGTATGTATAGATATGTGTGTGTGTGTGTATGTATAGATATGTGTGTGTGTGTGTGTATGTATAGATATGTGTGTTTGTGTATAGATATGTATAGATATGTGTGTTTGTGTATAGATATGTATAGATATGTGTGTTTGTGTATAGATATGTATGTACGTGTGTGTGTATAGATATGTATGTACGTGTGTGTGTATAGATATGCATGTATATATGTGTGTATACACATGTATGTATGTATAGATATTTATACATGTATGTTTGTATAGATATGTATGTACATGTGTGTGTGTATAGATATGTATGTATATATGTGTGTATACACATGTATGTATGTATAGATATTTATACACGTATGTTTGTATAGATATGTTTGTATATCTGTGTGCATGTGATATGTATTTACGTGTTTATAGATATTTGTGTATACATATGCACGTATGTGTGTATAGATATATGTCCGTAAATATGTGCTTATGTGTGTATAGATATAAGTCTGTAGATATGTGCTTATGTGTGTATTGATATGTGTGTGTAGATATGTCCTTATGTGTGTGAAGATTTGTGTGTGTAGATATGTGCTTATGTGTGTGTATATATTGATGTGTGTATATAGATGTGTATATATGTATGTGTATATATATACGTGTATATATGTGTGTATATATATGTGTGTATAGATGTGTGTGTATATATATGTGTGTATATATATGCGTGGATACATATGCGTGTATACATATGTATTTGTGTATGTATAAATATGTATTTGTGTATGTATAGATATGTATGTATGTGTGTATGTATAGATATGTATGTATGTGTGTATGTATAGATATGTATGTATGTGTGTATGTATAGATATGTATGTGTGTATGTATAGATATGTATGTATGTGTGTATGTATAGATATGTATGTATGTGTGTATGTATAGATATGTATGTATGTGTGTATGTATAGATATGTATGTGTGTGTGTGTATAGATATGTATGTGTGTGTGTGTATAGATATGTATGTGTGTGTGTGTATAGATATGTATGTGTGTGTGTGTGTATAGATATGTGTGTGTGTGTGTGTGTGTGTGTATAGATATGTGTGTGTGTGTATAGATATGTATATGTGTGTGTGTGTATAGATATGTATGTGTGTGTGTGTATAGATATGTATATGTGTGTGTGTGTATAGATATGTGTGTGTGTGTGTGTATAGATATGTGTGTGTGTGTATAGATATGTATGTGTGTGTGTGTGTATAAATATGTATGTGTGTGTGTGTATAAATATGTATGTGTGTGTGTGTATAGATATATATGTGTGTGTATGTATAGATATGTGTGTGTATGTATAGATATGTGTTTGTATGTATAGATATGTGTTTGTATGTATAGATATGTGTGTGTATGTATATATATGTGTTGTATGTATAGATATGTATGTACGTGTGTGTGTATAGATATGTATGTACGTGTGTGTGCATAGATACGTATGTACGTGTGTGTGCATAGATACGTATGTACGTGTGTGTATATAGATATGTATGTACGTGTGTGTATATAGATATGTATGTACGTATGTGTGTATAGATATGTTTGTATGTATGTGTGTATAGATATGTTTGTAGGTATGTGTGTATACATATGTATGTATGTATAGATATTCATGTATGTATGTTTGTATGTGCACATGATATGTATATGTTATATTTTATATTTATTTTATAGATATTTGTGTATACATATGCACGTATGTGTGTAGAGATATGTATTTGTGTGTGTATAGAAATGTGTGTGCGTATAAATATGTATGTATATGTGTGTGTATTGATATGTATGTACGTATGTATGTGTGTATAATTATGTATTTGTGTGTGTATAGATGTCTATAAGTGTGTATAGATATGTGCTTATGTGTGTATTGATATGTGTGTGTAGATATGTGCTTATGTGTGTAAAGATTTGTGTGTAGATACGTGCTTATGTGTGTATATATATATGTGTATATATAGATGTGTATATATAAGTGTGTATTGATATGTGTGTGTAGATATGTACTTATGTGTGTAAAGATTTGTGTGTAGATACGTGCTTACGTGTGTATATATAGATGTGTGTATATAGATGTGTATATTGATGTGTGTATATATATGTGTGTGTGTATAGATGTGTGTATATATATATGTGTATAGATGTGTGTATATAGATGTGTGTGTATAGGTGTTTTTTCATAGATAGGTGTGTGTATGTGTGTATAGATATGTGTGTGTATGTGTGTATAGATATGTGTGTGTATGTGTGTATATATGTATAGATATGCGTGTATAGATGTGTGTGTGTGCGTCTGTGCGTAGATATGTGTATATAGATATGTGCATATATTTGTGTATAGGTATGTGCATATGGGTGTATAGATATATGTGAATAGATATGTGCGTATGCGTGTTTAGATATGTGACTACGTGTGTCTAGAAATGTGTATAGATGTGTCTGTGTGCATAGATATGTGTATAGATGTGTCTGTGTGCATAGATATGTGTATAGATGTGTCTGTGTGCATAGATATTTGTATAGATGTGTCTGTGTGCATAGATATTTGTATAGATGTGTCTGTGTGCATAGATATGTCTATAGATGTGTCTGTGTGCATAGATATGTCTATAGATGTGTCTGTGTGCAGAGATATGTGTATAGATGTGTATGTGTGTATAGATGTGTGCGTGTCTATAGACATGTGTATAGATGTGTGCGTGTCTATAGATGTGTGCGTGTCTATAGACATGTGTATAGATGTGTGCGTGTCTATAGATGTGTGCGTGTCTATAGACATGTGTATAGATATATGTGTGGGTATAGACATGTGTATAGATATGTGTGTGGGTATAGATGTGTGTGCGTGTGTGTATAGATATGTGTGTATAGATATGTGTGTGTGTGTGTATAGATATGTGTATAGATGTGTGTGTCTATACACATATGTATAGATGTGTGTGCGTGTGTGTATAGATATGTGTGTCTATAGACATGTGTATAGATGTGTGTGTGTATAGAAATGTGTGTATGTGTTTATAGATGTATGTGTGTGTATAGATACATATGTATATGTGTATATATGAGTGTGTGTATAGATATGTGCGTATAGATACATATGTATATGTGTATTGATACAGTTTATAGATATATGCATATAGATACAGATGTATGTGTGTATGGATATGTGTTTATCTGTGTATAGATGTGTAATATGTGCGTTTTTGTGTATAGATGTGTGTGTGTGTAGATACGTGTGTGTGTGGATAGATATGAGTGTGTGTGTGTGGATAGATATGAGTGTGTGTGTGTGGATAGATATGAGTGTGTGTGTATGGATAGATATGAGTGTGTGTGTATGGATAGATATGAGTGTGTGTGTGTGGATAGATATGTGTGTGTGGGTGTATGGATATGTGTGTGTGTATATGGATATATGTGTGT
>OY735230.1:28295897-28550897 GCA_963457665.1 Thysanoteuthis rhombus | reverse complement strand
ATATAGATGTTTGTATATATATATAGATGTTTGTATATATATATATATAGATGTGTTTGTGTATATATATATTTGTAGAAGTGTTTGTGTATATGTATATATGTATACATGTAGAAGTGTTTGTATATATATAGAGAGAGAAATGTTTGTATATGTATATATATGCAGGAGTTTTTGTATATATATATATATATACATATAGAATTGTGTTTGTGTGTATATATATATGTATATATAAAACTGTGTTTGTGTATATATGTACATATATAGAAGCGTGTTTGTGTATATATGTACATATATAGAAGCGTGTTTATGTATATATATCCATATATAGAAGTGTGTGTGTGTATATATATATATATATATATATATATATATATATATATATATATATATATATATATATACATAGAAGTGTGTTCGTGTATATATATATACATACATACATCGAAGTGTGTTCGTGTATATACATTCTTACATCGAAGTGTGTTCTTGTGTATATATAATATATATATATATACAGGAGTGTGTTTTATATAGAAATGTGTTCTATATATATATATATATATATATATATATATATATATATGTACATATATATATATACACACACAAAAGCACCCTTCTATACATATAAATTTACACGAACACACTTCTATAGATACATATATATATAAACACACAAATACGCATCTATATGTATATATATATATATATAAGCCTGTTTTTATATATATATATATATATATATATATATAAGCGTGTTTGTGTGTTCATATATATACGTTTATATAGAAGTGTGTTCGTGTATATATGTATGTTTAGAAGAGTGCTTTTATGTGTATATATATATATATATATATATGTACCATTGTAGCAGTGTGCGTGTGTATATATATATGTATACATATATATATATGTATGTATAGAAGTGTGTGTGGATATATATGTTTAGAAGTGTGTGTGGATATATATGTTTAGAAGTGTGTGTGGATATATATATTTAGAAGTGTGTGGATATATATGTTTAGAAGTGTGTGTGGATATATATGTTTTGAAGTGTGTGCGGATATATATGTTTTGAAGTGTGTGCGGATATATATGTTTTGAAGTGTGTGCGGATATATATGTTTTGAAGTGTGTGCGGATATATATGTTTTGAAGTGTGTGCGGATATATATGTTTTGAAGTGTGTGCAGATATATATGTTTTGAAGTGTGTGCGGATATATATGTTTTGAAGTGTGTGCGGATATATATGTTTTGAAGTGTGTGCGGATATATATGTTTTGAAGTGTGTGTGGATATATATGTTTTGAAGTGTGTGTGGATATATACGTTTAGAAGTGTGTGGATATATACGTTTAGAAGTGTGTGTATATATATGCTTAGAAGCGTGTGTGTATATATATCTATAGAAGTGTTTGTATATATGTTCATAGAAGTATTAGTGTTCACATATATCTATAGAGTGTGTGTGTACATTTATCCATAGAGTGTGTGTGTACATTTATCCGTAGAGTGTGTGTGTACATTTATCCATAGAGTGTGTGTGTACATTTATCCATAGAGTGTGTGTGTACATTTATCTATAGAGTGTGTGTGTACATTTATCTATAGAGTGTGTATGTACATTTATCTATAGAGTGTGTGTGTACATTTATCTATAGAGTGTGTGTGTACATTTATCTATAGAGTGTGTGTGTACATTTATCTATAGAGTGTGTATGTACATTTATCTATAGAGTGTGTGTGTACATTTATCTATAGAGTGTGTGTGTACATATATCTATAGAGTGTGTGTGTACATATATATATAGAGTGTGTGTGTACATATATCTATAGAGTGTGTGTGTACATATATATATAGAGTGTGTGTGTACATATATCTATAGAGTGTGTGTGTACATATATCTATAGAGTGTGTGTGTACATATATCTATAGAGTGTGTGTGTACATATATCTATAGAGTGTGTGTGTACATTTATCTATAGAGTGTGTGTGTACATTTATCTATAGAGTGTGTGTGTACATTTATCTATAGAGTGTGTGTGTACATTTATCTATAGAGTGTGTGTGTACATTTATCTATAGAGTGTGTGTGTACATTTATCTATAGAGTGTGTGTGTACATTTATCTATAGAGTGTGTGTACATTTATCTATAGAGTGTGTGTGTACATTTATCTATAGAGTGTGTGTGTACATTTATCTATAGAGTGTGTGTGTACATTTATCTATAGAGTGTGTGTGTACATTTATCTATAGAGTGTGTGTGTACATTTATCTATAGAGTGTGTGTGTACATTTATCTATAGAGTGTGTGTGTACATTTATCTATAGAGTGTGTGTGTACATTTATCTATAGAGTGTGTGTGTACATTTATCTATAGAGTGTGTGTGTACATTTATCTATAGAGTGTGTGTGTACATTTATCTATAGAGTGTGTGTGTACATTTATCTATAGAGTGTGTGTGTACATATATCTATAGAGTGTGTGTGTACATATATCTATAGAGTGTGTGTGTACATATATCTATAGAGTGTGTGTGTACATATATCTATAGAGTGTGTGTGTACATTTATCTATAGAGTGTGTGTGTACATTTATCTATAGAGTGTGTGTGTACATTTATCTATAGAGTGTGTGTGTACATTTATCTATAGAGTGTGTGTGTACATTTATCTATAGAGTGTGTGTGTACATTTATCTATAGAGTGTGTGTGTACATTTATCTATAGAGTGTGTGTGTACATTTATCTATAGAGTGTGTGTGTACATTTATCTATAGAGTGTGTGTGTACATTTATCTATAGAGTGTGTGTGTACATTTATCTATAGAGTGTGTGTGTACATTTATCTATAGAGTGTGTGTGTACATTTATCTATAGAGTGTGTGTGTACATATATCTATAGAGTGTGTGTGTACATATTTATATCTGAGTGTTTGTGTACATATATCTATAGAATTGTATGTATGCATATACGTATAGAAATGTGTGTGTATATATACGTATAGAAATGTGTGTGTATATATAAACGTATAGAAGTGTGTGTGTGTTTATATACGTATAGAAGTGTGTGTGTGTTTATATACGTATAGAAATGGGTGTGTATGTATACCCATAGAAGTGTGTGTGTGTGTATGTATACCCATAGAAGTGTGTGTGTGTGTATGTATACCCATAGAAGTGTGTGTGTGTGTATGTATACCTATAGAAGTGTGTGTGTGTGTATGTATACCTATAGAAGTGTGTGTGTGTGTGTATATATATATATATATATATATATGTGTGTGTGTGTGCGGATATTTTGTGTACAAATTTTTATAACTTAATCAACTTATGACTGTATGTGTTGGGCGTTTTCAGTTTAGATTTTGGAATTGTATGTTGTTTAGATCCCATCATTGATATCCCTCTATAGTCCTGCTATATAGGTACTAATTGATCATTCTAACATTTTTTTTTTACAATTTGTTTCCAGTTTCAATTATTCCCTTTCTACAACCTAAATAATGGAGATCCATCCCCTAACTGCCAACACGAAAAATCGATGAATACTTATTTCATTTTCACAAATATTTTTTAGGTTCACAGATATTGTATATAAATACAATATCTCTGACCCACTGGATTGGAACCAATTCACTGAATTTTTGGAGGGGATTCTTAAGCTTCATGAATATTAGTTCAAAACTAACAGACGATGTTTTTGGAACCTCTAGGGGATGTGGTTCCCAGATTCGAGCCTCTGTGGTGAATATAATTGGTGTCTTTCTTTAGTTTGTGTGCCAAATAGTCCCAAAGACATTGCTCTCTGTTGGTTACTTTTTATCTGTAAAGTTTTTTTCCAATTTTTTTCTTTATATAATCATTAGAGGGCCTTTTGGTAGTGGTACAGTTTGATAAAATCTTAATCATAACCTTAAGATCCATTGCAATTTTGACTTTATAGTTCACTACTTGCAAACTATTGATAGTGTAAAAAAAATGTTTATATCATCAATTTCATAGAAGAAAAATTTTAACGGTGAATAGGTTACCTTCAAGCTGAAGAGTACATAATTATGGCTCCAGTGTCTCACACTGATATACAAGATGTTTTCCTCCTTTGATTGATGGCAAAATATTGTTGACTTTATGGGAAGTATCATGATGGGATTTTATTCACTTATTTTCTCAAAATTCTTATACATTCATAACCATGAAAATTATAAACGCTGAATTTTTCATTATAATGGGTGGGGAGGTTGGTGAGGGACTTTCGAAGGAAATGTATGTTTTGGTTTTGCGTTTCCACTCTTTGCATCTAGATGTGCTATTTAATGTTTAATGGTGCTGGAAGAGGCACTTGTATGAAAATGTGATTTTTAAGTATCTTTTTTTTTTTTTCTCTTCAATTGATACCAGTCTAATCTTAGTACCTTAACCAATTGTGATGTAATCAGTTTTCTAGCATAGATGGAGCAAAGTTTTTGAACATTTCCTGATACAGTCTTCCATTTTGATGAGAATGTGCCAGATTTGGAAGTAGAAATAGGAATAGATAGTATGATTGATTGAGTCTCCTAATCAGAAGACAAGTCTTTTGTGATGTTATCATATGGTATTGCTCAATTTTGCTAATTATATCCAGTAGTTACTTAAGGGAAATGATTGATTCAGGTTTCAGCCTATGAATAGCTTTTAATGAATTCTGTAAGAACCAACTTTTTAATCAGTGATCTATGATGTTCCTTACATTGAATAGTAAATTTAAAGAGAGATATTGTGTGTATCCATCAATAATACCCACACATACACATTTTTATACTGACATGCGTTTACAGTAGTGCCTCCTACAAAGTTTTCATCAAGTGAAGACCCTGGGGTCAGATATGGTATCATTGACCATGTCAATTCAACCAAATGAGTATGCATAGATTTCCTGCTAAGAAACATATCTGGACATCATTTTGATGATTTTATCTATTGAAAAGACATTTATTTATTGTGTCTTTGTTGATTTGCGAAGCTACACAAATGTATATGTAGATGTGGAGTAGTGGTCTGCCTAAATTTTGGGACAGAATTTGATATCATTTGGTTGTATTGCTAATGTACTCCTGCTAGCTGCTCTATTCAATTTTATGATAAATGCTAATCAAACAGAGTGACCCAAAATCAAGATGAATCTTTAAATTAGTGTATTTGAAGAATTATTCATTCATACATTCAAGAAGAAAAGACCAAACCCAACTTTATAAGATGAAAGCATATTTTGCATTTGTATTCTTCATGCCCTCATCTTTTGGTTTGTCTATACCACCTAAACCATCAAAAGAATGTATTCCCACCTAATTTTCATGCATTCTGTATAAAGATTGTTTCCACCTTTAAACTAGCATACACATTCCTTTTGACTTCCTAGTGTTAAGTGTTGACCACTCCCTGTTTATCAAACCATGACTATGATTTCATTGTCCAAAGTACTTCTTTTTGTTGAAATACAGTTCAGTCCTAATGAATATCATTGACTGTAACAATATTGGAATGAATAAGGTTAAGCTGCTTGCAACTTCCAAAGGATTATTGGGATTCTTACACACCTTACATTCTGAAATCTCATGAAAAGCTTTTTCTTTTGTTGTATGTAAATGATCCTTATCTTTGCGTGTGTGTGTGTGTGAGAGAGAGAGAGAGATACTTTTGGAAATGTAATTTCTATATTGGTTTTTGGATTTTTGACTTCTGCAAATAGAAATGTCAAACTGTATTTTGTATTTATGAAACGGAAATCTGATCACATAGTGTTTTATATCAAATGATGTAAGTGTAGGCTGGATATGTATTGTTTGAATAAGTGTATTATTCAAATATCAGATGATGTTTGTGCATAGTAGATTTTGTTTGAATACATTTCAACTTTGTCACATTTTGATTGTTTTCAGTTGTTTATGCCATTCTGAACTTACCCATTGTGGATTTTTTTTTTAATTATCCTGAAACAGAACTTTTTGTATACTTGGACAGTTACCTTATAATCTCATCTTAGGAAACAATGCAACTACTATCTGTCCTGTATTTTGTTTGAAAAACCTACAGATGCTCAAACAGGTTACAGTTATATCCTAAACATTTATATTTTTGCTTTACTTGTCCATTCACTGTAGTTCCACTTAACTGCACAGGAATCTGCTGGAATTTATTTTTATTATTGTAATACCAACATTGCAAAGAAAAATTCTTCAAATATCGCAGTCATTTAATCTTTCCATTAATTGGATGGGTAGTTTTTATAAGTGAAAGGATGGGGGTAATCTGAGTGAGAATAGACAGACTGAATGCTGAGAGGGCTTTAACTGAATTGGGTATAAATCAAAGCTTCACTCGGAATCATAATCAGTCCATGCTCCAGTCTTAGCTTTTGCAAAGTGAAGTTGGCGAGCAAGTTGTTTGGGTAAGTTGATGACATATAGAATGTGTCAACATCTTTGTTTCCTAATCAGAATTGTCTTTATGGAAAGAAAACTGAACCTTTGCTCGAACTTCCTTCTTTACTTCTATTGATAACCTGTTTTTGAAGACTAGGTATCCCCATAATGATTTTTTTTAGACTAAATACCAATAATTATGATACCTCTGTTTGATTTTTCAAAAAAATCCACCTATAATTATGCATTTTTCATTATCTTTTCCGACAGTTATATGTATGTAATGCATGACTCGCATCAAGAACTTCATTTCTTTTTTCTAAAACTAGCATCTGCCATCTTATCAATGCCACATTTTAAAGAGAAACCATACAATTGTCTCCAACCTATGTTATTTGTACAATTACCAATCTGAAAATATGGCTAATATGACCGAATATTCAAAAAGAAAAGCCATAATTTGTCATCTCACAGATAAGATATCAGATGTCTTATGCTAACTCTTTTGATTCTTCATAGCAACTGTATTTTTAACAGGTTTAATTGATACACTTAGGATGTTTATATAATTTGAAATTTTGCAACTCTTTGCTGGTGCACATATTGTTTAGAACTGATTGCATGTCCAATCATTATAACTAATCAGTTGAATTCAATCAAACCCTTGTAGTCATTGTTTCAGTACTTATTAATGTTACCCCCACAAAAGAAAAACTAGAAAACTTGTCATAACCAAGTCATTCAACACTAGGAGCATCTCTTGAATGATATTCTTCTTGATATTTCTGTTATATTCAGTTCATGGAAGAGTAACTAAGTATCTATGGTATGTACTTGCTTTTCAATGCATATTTATTACATCAATCAAATGTTCACTTCTCTCTCTTTCCTGTTGAGAGGTCTTTGAATATGCAATATTTATTTTGTACAATGTCTAATTAACTATCAGTATGTCTTGCCTTTCGCATCTTTTTCTTTTGAGTGAGATTGATATTCTGTTGAAAGAATTTACTTCTAGCAGCACTTCAGATTTATCTGTCCCCTTCCCTTCATTGACTGCTGCTAGCTACATTTTATGATTGAGATTGTATTATTTGGAAAAAGAAAAAAATTAAAATCATCCTGGGAGAAATTTCTGCTTTTTTCGTCAGCCATGTTGATAAAATATGCTGGTTGATTTGTTGTGTTGGCATCTAGGTCTTGGAAAATTTTATATATATATATATATATATATATATATATATATATATATATATATATATATATATATATATATATATATATATATATACTGACCATTTTTTTTTTTTTTTTTTTTTTTTTGCTTGTAAAATTTTATCCTACCAAGTGATTTATTTATATATATATATATATATATATATATATATATATATATATATATATATATATATATATATATATATAGCAATACCTCGAATCTGTGTGGTTTTGGTTGATATGGATTTTGATATAGTATGGTTAAGATGTAGCTGCACAAATTGATGTAACTGAGTATAAACTGACAACAAAAACTATAATAATGCCTTGAACTGTGCAGTTCTGAAGAGAATGGAAAATTTTGGAACAAATTAACGGCACTGATCAAGGTATAGCTGTACAGCGGTGACTCATTTAGTAAAGCTGCTTTCATTGTATTGCTCTTGAATCTATTAACATTGTCAAATGTCAAACTTTTTGAATAAGTTTTGAAATATCTTGGCACAAGGAGCAAAATATATGACTTTAAATCCTTGGCACTTTACTTGGTAATAGCTTTTTGCTTCTCTCTTTTTTGTTCACTCTTAAACTTAATTTGAGCCAATCATTATGATAGAACATACTCTTTAGACTAGATTACAGAGAACAAGATCAGCAATATGAGTATGTTCTACATTCACCTAAAGAAGGCCTGAGAATGGACTGACAGGAATTTTCAGGATAGTCAAAAATATTGATTATATATAGAATGCATTTATCACTTTATCACTAAGAAACAAAATGAAAATATTCATTGCTCTCTTGACATTTTTGCTTAAATATTTCTAAAAAGTACCCTATGATTTGAAAGAAGATTGTATGAATTAATATTTATAATTAACCAAAAATCACAAATTATTTGTGCTATGAAATTCCTATTAATCTTATAATAATTCACTTGTCTGTTCATCTTTGCATGGTATAGCTATGATCACCAAATTTTTTATGGTTACTTAAAGAAATCTGGAGCATGTTTAACCTTATAGTTTTTGAAAATTACAAAACTTATTGAGTTTTTAAAGAGGCGGTTGATTTACAATGCAAGTATCAATGTTAAACTGGATCCTTACTTTGTGTTGGGTTAGCTAAGCTGAATCTATTTAAAAAAAAACCTTATAGAGTAGATATGTAGCTGAAAATCCTGCCCATAGGACAAGTTTTCTGCTAGTCTCAATGAATAACTTGATCACCTGACAGTAGATATTTGGGTAATAGACTAGAAGCGAAAGAATATCTGCTTTCATCGACTCATTGCAGAGGAAAATTTGATTTTAAAGTAAGACAGAGACCTTTTCTAGTTGATGATTTGATCATAAAATATATAATATCAAGTTTGTGTGAATGAGGAGAGTGTGAGTTTTGTTTATTTTCTGCTACTTCCTTTTTAGAAAATGTCCAAGTAATTGTTCAAGTATTGTGGACTCTTTTCTGTGTACAGTGTCTTCTTTTTTTATCTTTCTCTTTTTATTTACTGTGCTATTTTTGTTTGTTCCACTTGTCAGTCTAGCTTATTGCTATGATTAATTCAATTACAGTGATTTTGATTTCTCCTATATCCAAATGGAAAATCTTTCCAGACTTTGAAAATTTTTAATCTAAGAGTTACTATTTATTTGTACAGCTCCATAATGGCCGTTTGTAGCTTTTTGAACATAATTTGTATTTTTGTATTTCTCACTCTTGCCATCAAAAAAAAAAGTTTTAAAATGAAATTATTATTTTTTCTCTGTATTTTTCAGGTGTGCATAGGTGCTCTGCCTAATCATGTCGGTCATGGATGAATACAATCAGCCAAGTGAGAGTTTCTGGGAGATTGGGAAATACAGCCGTTCAGTGAAACGAATAGAAAATGGTAGCAAACTCTGTGACAGTTTAAGACAATTAATTGAGACAAGGAGTGATATTGAGAAATCTTATGCCAAACAATTGTCTCAATGGTCTCGAAAATGGAATGAATTCTTGGATAAAGGTTTGTTGTATTAGTATACTTTTCCCTTGTACTAAATATGATTTGAAAAGAATGAAATTCTCAACATGCTACTTGAATGAATATTGCAACTAAAAAATGATGCGGTTATATATTTATAGATTCAAGTATTCTAATGTTAGTTTTTTTTTTCCAAGTCTCAACTTAACTCAAACTGCTTTACGGAGTATTAGGACAAGTTTTAAATTTCACCCACATGAGAAAAAATCACAACTGATATTGTGAGGTATGGAAAAAGTCATAACAGGAAACTTGTTTTATTACAACAGTTGAAAATTATTTTATTTAAAAAAAATCAGGACAAAAGTATGCCCCCCCCCCCGAAGCATTTGGCCATGAACCTTTTGGTTTTACCATTTTAAAATTTTGAGCCATTTTGACCTTGTTGCAATAGTATTTTTGATAAATTCTTTTTTCATCTTTCATTTTTCTTTTATACCTGCTGAGATTATTATGATATTTTTGGCCATCTAGCAACTTCCCCATTGTCTGTGACGTGGTCACAAAGTTAGCTATATCAAGAAAAAGATGAAAGAAAAGGAAAGAGACAGAAAGACATACTGAATCACTCTTCTCTTCCTTCAATTATTTTTTTAGCTCTGTTAATCTATTTCATGTTGACCAATCCATTAAAATTTCTTGTTCATTATAAGACTCTGACAGGCCAGACTATTATACAAATTAACAAATTAATTTGTATAGATTTTTATATGGATAGATTGGATTTTTGAGCCTTGCTTGAAACTGTACCAATTATAACCTGAATTCTATTAGAAAATTTTGAGAAAAGTTAATTTTGATAATCAGGTATAAAATACACTGAAACAATTCTATTTGGTATTACTAATTTTTAAAAAGGTTTTATTTGTGCAAAATCCTTCCTAAAGCAGAATTTCTTGAAATTCAATTTACAAAATCTTCAATCTCATCAACTTTTATGAGCTTTTAAAAGTTATTGTTTACAGAGGACGGCTAAAAAACAAGTATCAATATTTGATAGTTTTAACAGGAGTGATCTATAGCAGCTGAGTATAAACTATCACTTGCCGTAGCATTTATCGACTTCAAAAAGGCGTCTCTAAGGTCATGGAGGCCATCAGTCAGCTAGGTGTAGATCCAGTATATGTTGAAGTGTTGAAACATATATACAATCACGGCAGCTCCTTTATCAGGCTACATAAAGACTCGGACCCCTTTCAGCTCCAAAAAGGAGTAAGACAAGGTGATACCAGCTCACCTAAACTCTTCACAGCCTGCCTCGAGATGATTTTCAGAAGGCTAGACTGGGAGAGTAAAGGAATTAAGATAGACGGCGAGTATCTGAGCAACCTTAGATTTGCAGACGACATAGCCCTTTTCGCAGAGAATCTACACGACCTCCAACTAATGATAGATGAACTAAATGAAGAGAGCAAGAAAGTCGGCCTACACATGAACTTCAGCAAGATGAAGATCATGTGCAACAACTACATCGGGGATAAAAACACTAAGATCAAAATCGAGGACACACAACTGGAAGAAGTAGACCACTACATCTACCTAGGACAACGAATCTCCATGAGATCATCAAAAGAAGAAGAAATCAAGCGAAGAACCACACTAGGATGGCAAGCCTTTGGCAGAGCTAGCTCAACCTTCAAAAATAATAAGACCTCATTAATCCTAAAGAGAAGGGTGTATAACCAATGCATCCTCCCAATAGTCACTTATGGAGCTGAAACATGGAACCTAACCAAGAGACAGACCCGTAAATTGAGAACCATGCAACGTGCACATGAAAGAATAATGCTGGGCCTCACATGGAGAAACCACAAGACAGCACAGTACATCTGAGAAAAGACAAGACTTACGGACATCATAGAATCCACAAAAAATCTCAAATGGCGGTGGGCTGGCCATGTTGCAAGAATGGCAGACAATCGATGGACATCGTGACTCATAACATGGATCCCCCGAGGCCGGCAAAATGTTTGATGGAGAGATGAGCTAGACAAGTTCAGGAAGTACTGGCTCTGTGACGCCCATGATAGAGAAGTGTGGCAAATCCTGGGGAAGGTCTATGTCCAACGACGGATGCTAAAAGACTGATGATGATGATGATGAATCTATAGATGTTGCATGGATACCATTGGAAGATTGACTTGAAATAGTCATAGAATAATTTTTCTTATCAACTTCAAGGAATTAAGATATGTTGTTCTAAGGTATTCGAACACACTATTACTATTAAAGGCTAAAAGATAATTGAAATACTAATTTTATCTGTTTTTATGTTCATTATGCATTGAAATATGACATGGAGAGTACAGAGCCTTCATCCCAATCAAATAGAATTTGTGTTATGTATTTTTTAATTTATCTGAATTCATTCAAGTGATGTGTTATTTATAATTTTGTTGATTTTGAATGGGTAATTTGTTAGGATAAAACCTGGTGTTTGGATATACTCTTGATATTCATTTCAATTTTTTAAAATCAAAGATTAATCAGTATGTAATCGTTTTAATGTTAATGATATATCACGGAGCAGATGTTAGTAGATTTATAAATCATAATCTGAAAAATTCACAACAAAGCATTTTACCAATAGTATATTTTGAGGTGCAGTCGAATTCTTTTAATTGTCTGTATAGAGATAATTCTAGATGTCAGTCTCGCAGAGTTTCATTTATTTTATTTTTGTTTAAATAAACAGCTCTGAAAAGAAATGTTACATAGACCGAATGAGGAAAAAAATTACTCCAATTTGTTGCACTCAAATTCATTAGTTAGTCAGGTAAATATACTTTGAGACGAACTAATAGATTTTGTGTTAACAAATAAGAGCAAATTTTTTAATTGGTGTAACACTCATCATCTTCGGTGTGTCTGGTAGTAAATGAATGTATGCATTCCTACTTGAGATATCCACTGATTATGATGTACCTGAAGTCTTTTCAGCATTTTTTCTCGAATCTTCTTTTGGCATTCCCTCAACTTTTGAATCAGGGATTCACCATTGAAGACTAAACATCAATTGTTCAACATGAGATATTACTAGAAGCTCTTTTTTCAACTTTGACCATTGCTTTGAATCTGATTAAATTACCCAAAAATCTTATCTCTGTTCTGAATTTTATATTTTGATGGAATTAGTTCATAATTATGTTTTACTCTCCATAAAAGTGCAGAAATTGAAAATATCATTAACTGATTGATGACTAATCTTAATACAGTATCAAGTTCAATTAAGTGTTATTTGGTCAACAACTTTTGGTCTGTGAAAGAGAAGCTCCAGCATCAAACCCTGTTGGAGAAGCTTGTATTGTTCCTGCAAATTTATAAAAAAACTTTGATATCATATATACCTATGATTCAAAGTTTTGATCTTCTGTTTTCAGCACAAAAAATGTTATTTTTGATGTTTGTAAAGAGTCCTGTTTAAAAAGACTCTCCTCTTTGAATAATGTTAAAGTTTTTTGGTATCCCACCTCAGTCATTTGTATATGCTAGTTATTCCCATAAGTATGCAAGAACATAATAGTTGAAATTTTCACATTTCTAGGATATATTTTGGTTACTAATTTTTTTGTGAAGATGAAAAAAAGTCCATTGAATTTTTATACAGTTTATTTTTCTAGATGACTTCAGAAAAATATTCACTTTCCCTATTTCATCTAATGTACAGAGTTGAAAATTGTTCTGTAATTTTTTCAACTTATTCTACTGTGATTAGTGTTGAATGTTTTATTAAACAATATCTTGTAAAAAACTTCTTTTACTTCCAAATAACATTTTAGCAACCTTTTTAAGAGAAGAGAAGTTTCGAGTGAAAATTTATACCTTGTAACAGCGGATATTGGTTATTTTTTGGGAATACTAACTGTGGTTATATCTGTTCTTATAGGTCCCGATGGATTGTGTAAGTATTTTCTTTGCACAGAGTGCTAATCTGAGTGTTTCCTTTTACTTGTCATTGTATCAAGTGACATTTCTGTATATTCCTCAGTCCTTGTATTCACAGTACAACTTCCTCTTCCAATTCACATGTGTTGGTCAGTTCACTGCACATTCTCAACAACAAAAATTTCTTGGCAGATCTATACTATTAAATGTTTAGATTTTTTTCTTTACCATGGTGAATAAGAGGCTATAAGAATGGTCAAGTCTGATCTCTATCATCTTGGTTGGCTAATCTTTGGGGTTGGAAAAAATCTCTGTGGAATTTAAAAATATTCTTTTTTTGTAATACTAAGAAAAAATTCATAATTTAGTTGAGTTGTTTAAAGGGACTAGTTGAACCTTTTAATGAGTTTTTTCCTCTAAATTCTGTACCAATGTAGAATTGTGCCTATCTTGCACTTTCAAAAGTTTGTCATTTAACCATTCGTAAACCCTCTGAGCACATTTGTTAATACTTATTCTTTTAACACTGGTCTGTTAGTTTTACATCGGAATTTGTGATTAATGTCTTTTGTTAGGAAAAGTTTCTTTAGCTCAATCAAAGGATTTTTTATCATGTTCCAATTGTGTATAGATTTGTGGGAGCACACATTTTATTGATGAATACTTTGTGCAAAACACAACCGTGTGACTATTTGAATAAAGATTTGACAATTTGAGCCTCTTGAATAAGTAATCCACAGGATTTTGTGTCATTCAATATTCTTCAATTGTTATGGACAGAAGCTGTTGGGCATTTGATACAATTTCAGACTCCACTGAAGAAAATATTCGCTTATAGTCTTAAAGATTTCATGACTTTATTTTTTGTATAGCAAGAATCTCAGTATATACAGGAAAAGTACATGTATCATGATTTTTTTTATCGTATGCAAAGAAAAGATTTTCTTGAGCATTCTAAGTAAACTTACTGAATGTATCTCAGTCAGAGAATTACTGTGATTCTAAAGAAAATAAGCAATGTATTTTGTAAATAAGCATTAAAGTTTAGATTCTAATTAGCAGAAATTGATTGTAAACTATTGTCGTAGAATGAAGAAAATTATGATGAAAAAATTGATTAATCAGAAGAATGAGCTGATGAAATTTAGGATATAAAAATGAGTAGATACGCAGCCTTTTTTAATTCATTAGCATTCATTATTTATATTTATTATTTACTAGTTGATTCCATGAAAAATTCACCGATATTTGTGAATTTCTGTATGATTCAGAAAAGAAACTACGGAACTTTTGTAAGAAGAAGAGTCCACTATTTCAAATGATAAGCAGGCGATATTTTGTAAAATAATGCACTGAAATTTTTATGTACTATTGCTGCAAACTAATCTTCAACAATTATAGAATGCATGTCATTAAATAGTGCCTTTAGAATGAGTGCCATTGTGAGAGTTTACTATCATGAAATCAAATGATTTTGCACCAGATTGATACCAATTGATTTTACGAGTATCAAATAAATCTAGAATGATAATAAAGTGTAGACCTAAAAGTTTCACTGGGAATTTCAAAACTATCCATAACAATGAACTTTTAAAATCATTTTAAAAACTGAAATTAATGAACTTTTTAAATAATTTTTGTCTGTGCTTTTTTTGTTTTTATTGTAGGAACACTTTGTATAAAAAAAACACCTGGTATGATGACAAATTCGCTATAACCTCACTTTTAAATCCTGAAGGGTGCTCTGTAATACTATAGTACCAATTGAGAATACTTCTATCGACAAGTTCATTGAAATAAATATAAAAACGCCTATGAAGTTGTCAATTAAGGTGGTTTCAATTGGCAATACAGTAGACTCTCGTTATTACGGCACGTTTCAGGATTTATGAATGACATTAAATAAATATAAATTATGCAATTAATTTGATTAATGTGCAAAATTAATTGTATTGTTTATATTTGTAAATTGTAAAATTATTTTTTTGGTTAACATTACATCATGGTGTATTACTTGTGTATTTAGAAGAAATAGAATAAATCTAAACCCTGCCCACAGAGGTGTTAAACGTCTTTACTGAAGAAAAATATTCAGGTTCCTATACATGCAAGGTTTGTGAAGGCCATGTTGATAAAATTTCCTTTTATTTCATTGTAGAAGTAGGAAGTGAGAATTTTATTAAGAAGAAAAATCAGTTTGAATGTATAAAAGCATGTGACTCATTTTTGATTGTTTTATACTTGTCTCATAGGAAAGAGCCCTAGGCAAGCACCTGAAACAACTGGGTTATGCTTCTTATCTATCCACTTGATTTATAGAGTAGGTAGCCATATTCTCACCCTGTTGAACTTTCATTTTCTCAAATCTAAATGGAATTTCAGGTACTTCTAGTATTTCTGACCTTGAAAGATTTTCAGCTTAGATTTAAGATTACTATCAATTACTAATAGCACAACAGCTAATTTTAATCATTTGACCTTCATTGCTATCCATTACCAAGAGTTGGCAAAATCCTCTTTGCTATTTAGTGCATTGATGATACTGCCAGTTTAGTTTAATTCCTGTGTCTTTCTTAAATTATTAAATTATATTTTGAATTTAAATGTTTTGGACATTTCTCAGGTGAAGAATGCCTTGTAGATATTTAATATTGTAATAAAGTGAATGTTTGCAAGGATCATGCAACTGTCTGTTGAGTTAACAGAATTTTGAGAATTTGAAAAGGAATCTTTGTGCAATAATTTCAATTGATGTACATTTTGCCAAACCAGTTTCTTATTTGAAACACATACACTTAAATACACAAACAAACAAACACACACACACACACACACACACACACACACATATATATAAATATATATATATATAATTATGTAATAAAATTTTGTTCCCTCTGAACAGAGTGCAATTACATCGTCTTTGCATATTTGATTATATAAATATATGTTGATTCATTACCCAAAAAACATTTTGAATTTCTCAATCTATGTTTTTTATTCAAATTTATTCTGATTATTTTTCTTGGAATTTTTCGTCTTTTAATGGGCTTATAAAGTGTGCTATTACTCATGCGTTTTCTTCTACCTGCTTAGTGTAATTCAGTTTTATATCACTGGAAATAGTTAGCTTTGGGTACAGCCAACTTCTGGATAGTTATTGTTTATCAAAATATTTATAAGATTTAACATTGTATAACTGTACTTTTATTGTGAAAGCCTGAAAATATGCTATGAGGTCAACTGAAACAAATTTCAGTATGCATTTTTACTTTACATTCCACTTCTTTGTTACCTAAAAACCTTACTTTAAATCTTTAATTATTTATTGCCTTCTGATCTCTGTGGTACTGATCTATAAAAATCAATATCTAACTTGTGCATGATGTCACAGTTGACCATGTATGGCAGCTTTCTTTGAAAGTGATTCAGATGAAAACATTCTTGAAGTTGATTTTCCCTTGAACTCAAAATCAACTTTTTTCAAAACTGACAAATTCCCTGAGGAGAGGAAGATCTTATGTATCAAAAGCACAAAAAATTAATGGTGAAAACTTTTCAAAAAAGGGACTGATCAAAAAAAAAAAAAAAAAAATGGGACCACAAGTGCACAAATAATGTTTTTGTTCTGTAAAATGTCTCGGAACTGATTGAGAAAAGTTGAAGTAGTTATATTATCAAAAATGAACAATTAAAAGCAATATAGAATAATTTTATACAAATTTTGATACAAAATTATTCATTTTGATATGAATATTTTTTTTTAATAATAATTCCCATTGCAAATGGAATCTGAGAAGTGTAAATCAATATTTATTTACACTATACCATGATTGCCACCAACTGGAAATAGATATGAGGAATATTTGATGATTCTTAATAATGAATTAGCTATACAATGAAGAATGAATAAATGTAGAATAAAATTTTTATCAAAATTTGCTTGATTATCTTATTTATAATGATATATGATAACAAAAACTGATAATTATGAACTTACAAAATAATTTCTTATCTGAACAAATATGTTTCTTTTGCTTCAGTGGAAACTAAGGTTGATGATGATGGTAATCAACCGTGATGTCCCAGTTGACTCCCGTAAAGGAGCCCGAGACATGTATGCTTACTATCTTTTTTTTGTACAAGTGAAAACTTCGATGTTTCAGCCATTTAAGAGGATATATTGAGGAAAAAAAATTCAATATGATTTTGAACACCTTTGGGTCATCAAATGTCTGCCATTTGAAAAGAAGGAATTTTTTGTTTCAGTTGACCTTTGAATCTGTTTTGCAGAGAAAACTTTGACAGACCAACTTTGAGAAATCGGGGAAATGAAGAAAGGTAGCAATTAGAGATTCATAAGTTGCAAACTTCTCCACTTTGGAGGAGTACCAGGATAAATGTGATATTTTTTTAGGTAATTCCTTGTTACCAATAACTGTTGGCTCTCTGGTACCTTTTACCAAACTCAATAAAAGAAAAACTATCCCTCAATTATAATTTCAATTTTTTTTTTCATTAAGTGAATCAGAAAATTATTTGCTTGCTATGGAAGGTAGGAATTTCTCTATTTTCTCTATATCTTTGTTGAGCAAATGGTTGTTGAACTTAGAAAAGGTTATTTGAGGATGAGATTTCAACTATAAAAATTCTGAGCAAATTTGATTGCATAACATCCGGAGGAAATGCAACCTTTTTCTTTCATGTGCATTAAAATAAAAATAACTGCAAAAGTTTGTGGGTTGCATTACCAGAGCCTGAAATTTTCTCAAGCAACCATGTATTTGGAATTAATTGGATAATGATTTTAAAGGGTAAGGCTCAAAGTAAACATTTGCATGACATTTTCATAGCATGATAAATCCAAGTATTTAAAAGTTAAGTGAAAACAACACCAAATTTAGTAATATTCTATGCTAAATTTTTCAATTATAATATCCCTGATCAAACCTTATTTTCAAAAATCAGATGAATTATAGCATTATGAAGAAACTCAGATTTCACTATGGCAGAGTTGACTTGAAAAAGCTTGAAGTTGTCAAACGCGACCAAACTGAAATTGAACATTGGAATTTGATGAAACATTTTTCAACTTCAAACATGAACAGAGGATAGAACAAAAATTGTGATCATAGGTGAAAGTTTCAATATCATCCCAATTTTATAAGTCTCTATCCAGAATAATTGACAAGTAGTTTAATTCATTGCTTTCAACAGATTTCAGCTAGTGCATTTTCTAGCCCTTATCTACAGTTGGTAATCTTCATATGATTCATTTCATTTTTATTTATATATTGTTCAAATAAATTGTCATGATGATACTCCATCTCGGAATTACAGTCGAGCTATAAATGTCGGTTATTAGCTTTGATAATGTGCTCAATTTCTTTTAATAATTATTTTAAGAAAAAATATATGTACTTGAATATGTAAGCAATTATAAAATGCACACAATATGTAAGATATAACAAACCGTTCAAATTATCACAGGCTGGTGTTAGTTGATATTGTAATTAACAAGTCTTAATTCATTGGCCTGCCTTGAATCTTCCACTTACCATAAATAAGTAAAAAATATATAATGATAATCATCTGTATTCAAAATGAACACTTGTGAATAAAGCTTATATAAAAATGAGATCTTTATTTTTCTTCAGTGCATGTATATTCAGAAAAGTAACTAAATCAGTTGGGATTATTCAAACTTTATGTATACCTAACCCTTTTTGAAAACTGTTGCCTGACTACCACGGTTGAATTTGTCATATTGATTTGGGATTTAATATGCAATATAAAATTTCAAGATTTTTTGTAGAGCTACTGTTTACCTCATTTTTGGAGAAGGAATTTTGAAAAGAAAAAAAAAATTAGCTTTGTTCCAAGTTTAAACCAACTATAACAACATTGTATTTATGATATAGAGTTCATGTCACCCCATGATGATAATCATAAGATTGTAAACTTCTAACAGGAGGATTGGATTTTCTCGTCTCATTTGGCATTGTAATTCTAATTTTGATTATTCCTTGTTTAAAAGATTGAAAATAATATTTTCAATTCATAAAACGTCTATCAAAAATTGTGATACCAGCATAGCCCGCTCATGGAGTTAATTCTTCAGTCTCTCATTAAGTGCACTGGATAATCAGGATGATTATGCATTTCTCAAAAAAAGTATGAAATTTCTAACATTAATTTTGGATTAGTTTTTTCATCTTCCATCTTATTTTAGTTGCTTTTTATTACAGCACTTGGGTCATTTTTACATTCCACCATTGTTAAGTATGGAGCGTGTATCAGGAATGAAGACTTATCCTCCTAGAAGAGTTGAAATTTTGTGAAAAAGTATGAAATTTCTAACATATATAACATAAAAGACAAAGTGCCATCATAAGAAAGTAAAAAATATTGATGTATCTTTTTCGTTTAAAATAGTGAATATCTTTTTAGACTGAATAAGTACGGTAGTTGGTTTCCTCATTAATCACAGATGATTATAAAACCTATGATGTGCTAGGTTTTATCTCTTAAAAAAGAAATGGGTTGGACGAAAACACCCAAATCAATGCCAATTAAGCAAATGAATTACTTAAATGGCAAGTGTGCACTTTATCTGGTATCAACATTGGCTCTGCTATTTTAGTGTGTTGGGACAGAGTTGTTATTAACCTTTAAAGCAGTTGTATTTATAATCTAGCTAGGTTTAGTTTGAACCATCATAACTTTTATTCAAGAAACCTGTCTAACAGAGGATGATGGCATTAGTCATCTATTTTTTTAAATTTTTTTAAATCAATCTTGTAGGCAACTTTATTCGTCTATAGTTGAACATAACAATGAAAAGCATACTGGTCATGCAAGCCACTGAGAAGTTGGCATAATAATGCTTTTGGGGACCTGGACTGCCAAAAGATTCACATTTAGGATAACACCAGTTGAAATGTCACATGCTACTATTATGGATTTAGATACTGTTTTGTAACATGTGTTACGTGTTATTGTTAATGGTATGATTTAATCAAAACAATAATAGTTTCTTTGTACAGATTATTTAGTGTTTTTTTTTCTCTTTTGAAACAATGGAAAATGAATTTAATCAAAGCACTAACATTACCAGTTGAGTCTACATTTGATTTAGCAGCTACTTAGTTGATTGTTCTGAAAGCTGCAAAAATGAATATCTGTCCTCCAACTTACTCTATTGTTAGAATATTCTGCAAAGAAACTAATCATGTTCCTTTGATTGCTCTGGCTAGTAGCCATTATAATGATTTCTCTGCCAATTGCTTTCAATTCCCAGATATATTTAAAATAATTACATATAATGAAAACTGATAGCTAAGTTGAACTGGATAACATGAGATCTTCAGTTTAAACTTTTGTAATGGATAGGTTAATCAGCAAGATTCCATTTTGGATTATTAACTACCATATTTTGTAGCATATAAGACCCCCCCCCCGCCTGATTTCAGCTCAGAATATTTAGGAAAAAAAGTATATTTTGACATCCTGTGCTTGGTCCCAAATTTTTAACATTTTTTTCCATTGTATTCTGGTTGAAGAAAGTAAGATTTGTATGCACATTTTTATAAATCAGGTGAAATCATGGGTCTGAAAGGAGTAATTCACAATTAAAATATCATGTATGACATGTTTACTCCATCTGGTTGTGGGTATTTTACAGCATTTTTACTGATCTGAATAAAAGGTACAATAAATAATTGCATCTAAAAAATAAGATGAAATTTCTTGCTTTACTAATTTAATAATTTTTTGTTCTCATCGTTTATAGATTTAGGTGTATTCCTTCACAGATTTATTTCCTTAGAAAAAATATTTGAATCTAATAACAATGAATGAAAGGAACAAAAAGTAAAGAAATCCATAAGGGTAGAAATTTCAACTTGAATTTTCACTTACTTTTTCATTGTAACTTTTGTTTATGTCGATTAAAATAATTTTAAAAAAAAGTTAAGAGAAAGGTAAAAAGTAGTCATAAAAATTGAATGGTAATTAAATTTAGTAATAATCATAATAATATGTTTAATCAAACAATAACATTTTTATTCTGGAGTTAGGCTTGATTGAGGTTAACTGTAGCCTACTGGAGACTGTTTGGGCAATTCATTAGCCTATAAGAGATTGCAGTATTAAAATAGAAAAGAGTTGCATGTTAAATGCTGTAAAATATGGTATACCTGAAATAATATTATTGATATATTTTTTTGTAAAATTCCTGATGATGACAAATTCAGGTATATTTTTTTTTCTTGCTAAAATTATTTCCAAACTATTGTCATTAACTGTTGTGAATTCTAACTGGTAAAAGTTTATCTTCATTCTGATAATGTTTATTATAATTTTTCGCAATTGCTTCATCCATTTATTTATTTAACTATTCCAGCAGATTAATTTTATCTCTCTGTATTGTCTGAGTGAGCTTTAAAATCTCATTTCAATCATTCATGATAACGTGTTGAATGTACTAGTGTCATAGTCCTCTATTATTTTGTGTTTATACACATGAAGTTCAACTTTATTTCCACAGTTTCTCTCTCAATATACATCCACAACTCCTTAGATTTATACAATCTCATTCAACACCAACTATTATTCTCAACTGCAACATTATGTATATTTATCAGAGGAAATGCTCTGGCTGCTCTTGTAAGATTTTAAAGTATATGTAAAACAATATTAAACCCAACCTACAGATATTTTCTGGCATTTAGATAGCATACCTCATTTGCCAATTTTTAAAGGAATTCTTATTTGGTAGTTTAATTGGCTTGATTTCAGATCTCTCTTGGCTGTAGGACACTCTTTTCATGCTCACTGCTATATTTGTGAACTTGTAAAATTAGCGATGACAAGCTGCAGTAAATAACTATTTTGTATTTTCATTTTCATTCTGCTTGCAGACTGTTCAGGCTTGACATCTGTTCCTTTACAATATTGCTAACTTACTATGTGATAGATAGGATTGGAATCTTACGAGAAAAAAGGTTTCATATATTAGTATAACTAATTAGATTGCCAAGATTCTCATACTAATGCTCAAATACTTTTTCAGTTTACTGTATACCTATGATGTACTAAAATAATTAGTGTTACTCTTTTTATTATTATGTAACTTTTACGGTTATTGGAAAATGAGAAATTTTATACAGAATTTTTGGCTGTCATAACTCATTAGCTTAGGTTAAATTTATTTAATATTTTATGTGTTTATTCAGGAATCGTTTCTGCTGTCTGATTCAATTCACAGGCCAAATATTTTACATGATGTAAAATTTTGTTACTTCTATGCAAAATTTTGAATAATTTCTACTAACTAAAGGAAACTGTTAATAAAGGCCTAGTATATTTTTACAAGTTGATTTCCAATCTCATTTCAAACATTTACATGTTTTTTTTCCCAAATCTGTTTATCTGATTTCATAGCTGAATGTCTGTTGTATAGATTGTCTAGTTCAAAGTTTTCCTCAAATTCTTCCTTAACTTGATGTTCTTGAAAATTTATAAGAAATGATCCTTTGCCTGATTAACTGTTAGACACTCTTTGTATTTTTGCATTCTGCTTTGCAAATAATTCATGATTGACAGTTGATTGCTGAAGTGCAATCTGCCATTATAAAAGGATATAAAGGAAATTATATATTATAAATTATACCTCAATTGTTCTTTCCATTTTAATACTGATGACATATCATTGATATTACTTTGAAAAAAAAAAAAAAAAAAATAGATGATGATATTGAATAATTCTATACTAAATGTCTTACCATGACAGCAGATGAATTGTGAATTTCATATAGGGATAAATACACACTCTATTTATGCTATGTTGAAGCATTGAAGTTCATGATTAGTATATGAGTATTTATTAAGAATAGTCTAGTTTGGCAAAGGAAAAATAGAACGCACTACAGTACTGCAAGACTAGTTGGCCAACCTCTGGTTCACTTCGAGACACTCTTTTAAAGTTTATTACAGGAATTGGTGAAATACTGTATGACAAGGAAAGATGACTTCTAAACTGAAAATCTCTAACTCTTTTGATTGGAACCATATAACTAACCACAAGTTGATTTTACAATGACCAGGATTAATTTATTCCCAATGTTTGTTTCCAGGCCCTGAATATGGGACGACCCAAGCAGCCTGGCGAAGTGTCCTCACAGAAGCAGATAAACTGTGTGAGCTGCACACTGAAGTTGCTGAAAAGTTGATGACAAATGTTTACCTTCAGATCAAACAATGGAACAAGGAAAATTACCACAAGACAATGATAAACTTTCGAGAAAGTAAAGAAAAAGAAGACAACTTCAGAAGGGTATGTATGCATTGATATCTGTGAATCTAGTTAACTTCAGTGTCTATGTTTAGATTTTAAAAGCTTCCTTATTTTGAGTCTGGGATTTCATATTTCAAATAATGAATCAGGTTAATATGTTTGAAACTGATGTACTTATAAAACATTTATTTCCAAACTTCACAAAGTATTTTCATCTTTGTGCCATATGTTATATGCAATAATAAATATTTCACTTCTATAGAGATAGGATTATGTAGTATCATGTAAAGTGCTACTTTAAACAGAAGATTTGTTTGCTTTCAAACATGATTATTATCTTTAAAAAATTGACATGAAAACACAATCTTGAAATTCTAACGACTATCATAAGGTGGTCAGAGCTGTCTGCAGTTGCAGGAAAAATTGATACCTACAGAGTGCTAAGGATTAAGTCAGATTACTTTATCCTTTATGTTTGGTAGAAATGTATTCTGTCAAACAAAACTTAGTTGAAACAATTTAGCCTTAAGGTCCAGGCAAGCTACCCTAATTTGGGTCAAAATTGGAAAAAAAACTAAAACCTAATTTTTTTTCTTTCCCAATGTATCTCTTTGAAGTCTGTTTAACATCATATTGAAAGTACCAAGAAATCCTGGTTGAAAATCCTAGATGGCAGCCATTTAAAAAAAAAAAAAGGCCGCCAATTTGACAAATTTCTAGATCTACCTCCAAATTCAATCATATCTTCTGTATCTGTCCTACCCTTCTTTTGAATTTCATTGAAATTCGAGAAGAACATTTTGAGATATTGCATGGACAGATAGGAGCAGTTACAGAAATATATTTAAGAAAAAAAATGTAAAATTATCTCCCGATCCCAAACAAATTCCTGGATCAGCCCCAAAATTTAATTACTCCTTCCTTATAATGTGGCCCACTCCAAAAATTCCAAAAATTGAAATCACTTCTTCTTTACCCAGTGGCTTACCTTCTCCCAAAATTTAATTGAAATTCATTGTAACATTTTGAGATAAACCGACTTCTTTTTTACTACAGATACAAATTGACAAGGTATACCATTGGCAACCTAATAGAATTTTCTTCCCAATGATATATGATGTCATTTGTATGAACATAGGGTTTCCTTGAAGCAGGTCAAATTGGTGACCATCTTGAAAATGTCCACCATCTTGGATTTTCAACAAGGATTTCTTCTGACTTGGTATGGTGTTCTGGAGACTTCCTAGGAATACATTGTACAAAAAAATAGTTTTAATTTTTTCCGATTTAAACAAGTTTACCCGGACTATTTATCGTAATGTAATCAATTGTTGGGGATATTTTCATCTACTTTACTCTATGTACCATTGGATCCGAGAGGCAGAATGGTATGAAGAGCTGGGTGGGGTAGGGCTAACATGCATAATTATGCATTAGAAGGGTTTCTTACTGAGGTAAAACTGGCCTCATTGAATGACTGCATCACTATTGGATTTTTAAAGAATTTGCTTTTTGATTTGAAAAAATACAATTTTTGTTTAGGCTCAAAAACCCTGGATGAAAAGATATCAGAAAGTTATTCTTGCCAAGAAGGAATACCATGCTACCTGTAAGCAAGAAAAAAGCACGGCCAACCAAGAAAACAATGCTAAGGGAGATCCTTCAATCCCAGTAGAACAGGTAATATATAATTTTTTTTCTTAATTCTGAACTGGTTGGATAGTGGCATTTATTTCTACTGTGTAATCTCTGTTAAGGTTTTTAAAATTCAACGTTTTTATCAACATTATTCAATAACGTTGGTGTAACACTCTTTGTGCATTGCACTTGATTGGATAATATATCTGTTGTATCATAATTAACCAGTCTAAATACCCTCCCTAACGTGCGGTTTATACATATATATCTATATTGTGATTGAAAAAAGAAACAGATTGATGGAAATCAAATTGTGTTTAATTTGTTTTTAAAATTGATTTAATTCCACTTTTTACTCTGTTAGAAAAAAGAGTTGAAAAAGTGGGGTATTGATGTAGAAGAAAGAGATTGGGTTGGTATCAAAGAGAGGTTGATATTGAAAAAGGTCATGGGGCACTAAGTTAAAAAATGAAATAAATAAAAAAAGTAGGGCTGATCTCCAAAAAGAGGTGGAGCTGATGGAAAGAAAAGAGGGGTCAGATGCTTGAAAATGGTACAAGTGTAACATTGAAAATGGGGGTGTAATGTAATGTAAGGGAAAAGTGGATTATTGTTGAAAAAGGGGTTAATGTTGAAAAGTTGGGCAAGTAGCAAAAAAAAAAGGTGATGGGATGCTTAAAATGGGTGGGTATAATGTTAAAATGGGGGAGAAATTCCCACTTTATTTTGAGCCCAAAAAATGAAAGTAAATGTTCCCTCTCAATTTCAACCTCTAAAAATGAGAAAAAATTTCACCCCTCGATTTTGAAAATTTCCACTTGATTTTGACTTCTAAAAATGAAAATAAACATTCTTTCTCAGTTATGACAATCAAAAGGGTTAATCTTTCCCATATTCTGACCCCTAAAAGAACAGAAAAAAAATTCTTTTGATTTCTAGCCCTGTTTGTGGAAAAAAATCTTGCCTCTCAGCTTTGACTGTTGGAAGTCATAAGAGAATTTCCCCTCAATTTTAACTCCCAGAAGCGAAAAAATCCCCCCTCTCATTTTGACCTCTATAAGAGAAAAAAAAGAAATGTGCCCCCTCTGATTTTGATCCCTGAAGGTAAAAAAAAGAATTCCCTTTGATATCAATCGCTGAAAGTGAGAATAAAATCATCCCCTCAATTTTAAAATGAAAAAAAAGTGGATTTTGACTCCTAAAGGTGGGGAAAAAAAAATCTTCTTTTATTTTGACCTCTTGAAGTGAAAAAATCCCTTGCTCCAACTTTGTCTCCTGAAAGTAGAAAAAAAATTATCCCCTTGATTTTGACTCCTAAAGGTGGAAAAAAAAACCCTCAAAAAAAGGGGAAAATACTTCAATATAGACCCCTTGAGGTGAAAAAAAATCTCCCCCCTGATTTTGACCCCTAAAAAAAAATGAAACTTGAAAGTGAAAGATAAGTTTTCTTCCAGGTGATCGACATAACTTCTAATCCCCAAATTTTGTGTTATGGAAAAATGTACATGAACCATACTACATCAAAAACATGCAGTAATCAAAACACACCTATTCAAGGTATCCATATTCAACCAATGAACATTGCGACATGATGTATATTAGAAAATGTTTTTGCTTCTTTTGAATAAAGAACGCACCCTCTGAGAATTGAGTTGAGGAAAAAAAAAAAATTCTTTCATCATGTCATGAAAAAGTATTCCTTTACCATTGATGAATGATTGTATAAATAGACTCCACCTGATTAAAACTAATCTGCTAAAATTTCTTCCAGGGATTAAATCTGTATCCGCAGCAAATTTTTATGGATTTATATCAAGTAGTTTTTGTACGTATGTACATACATACATAAATACAGATGGATGGGTTGACTTTTGGCAAATTATAATGAGATCAATGAGTGGTAGTATGCACTTACGACATTAGTAAAAAAAGATATTTTGCGTTGTCCTTGTAAGTTTTGGAAACCTTTGGCTACTCTAAAGGTTAGGAGATCTTCCCTAGTAGATTAGTGGACAGGGCTGTTGAGTCAGTACACAAAACTTTCAACCCCAAAGCCTTGTACTGGGCTATCTATTGACTTTGGCCATTTTTTTTTCTTCTTCATAAAAAAGAAACAAACTACTGATATTCAAGTTATTAGAGTCAATACATTTTTATCAACTCCAATAACCCAAAGTTGCTTCTAACTCTAAAGCCCTGGGAGCAGGATTACTGTTTTGCTTTAAGTGATTCTAATTTTCCATTAATAATTATTTGGAGAAATTTGGGCTGTATAAATATCATCTACTAAGTTGTAATTTTGTTGGAATTTGCATTGATCCTAAATAATGTATAAACACTATTACAAACATGTTTTTATGCTAGAATTATCATGGTTGTAGTATTTGGAACAATAAAAACTGCAACTATGGGTAATTCAAAACTTTAACTTGATACTTCTGAATAGCCTAATGAGATAAGACAGCTTACCATCTCTTTACACCAGGTACTCATATAAATTTTATCATTGGGGAAATTAACTCCGTAATATCAGGTTTGTACAATAGTCCGTCGGAAAAAAATAGCACACAGTTGGATACAAACAAATGACAAATGTAACTATTTAGTGGATTGGGAAAATAAAAGGAAGAAATGAATAAAACAATGAGTTAGGCCTGCAAACTTACTGGAAAATTGACACCTCATGAAAAAAAGTAAAAATCCTGTAAAACAATTTTATTTTCAGAATTTTGTACCTTTAGTAAGAAGAAAGATTGGCAGAAATACAAAGATTATCTGTATACCTTATAGAACTGAAGATATTTTTGAATATAGATTGCGTAAATGTCATCATGTAAACATTTACTGTGGAAACTTTCAAATTTGAAAATTCATGTGCAAAAAACATGAAACACTTTTAAAAAATTGCAAACTAATTGGATTTTAATGAAATTTTCAATGCTTATCTGATTAAGGACAAAATTTATTTCAGATAAGTTTCCATCCCAAATTTTGGAAAAGAAATATTTTTCTTGGTGATTATAACCCAAATCCCCTTTATTTATTATATGAATTCTGAAAGACAAGCATGAGAACATTTCAGTAAAAATGCCTGTCTAAGGAAGTTGAAAAAAAAAAAAGAAAAATAAAATGTAAAATATTGCTTTCCTTGCAACTTTTTTTCATTTGCTAACTTATGTTTTAGGTCTATTTTTGGTAAAGAGAAGAAAATCTGAAGATATAAATAATTTTGTTGAGATTTAGAAAAAAAATTATCAAAATAATTTGATTATTTAAAAAATTTCATGTTTTATTCTTTCTCTTTTTATCCAACTCTGAGATTTTGTTAATTATAATGCAACCATCATCATCATCATCATCATCATCATCATCAGTCTTTTATTGTCCATTGTTGGACATATACTTTCCCCAGGATCCACCACAATTCTCTATCATGAGTGTCGCAGAGCCAGTATTTTCTGTAGTTCTCATCTCTCCATCTTGTATTCTATCAGTTTCGCCTGTAATCTCTGGGGATCCATGTTGTGAATTGTGATGTCCATTGGTTGTCTGCCATTCTTGCAACATAGCCTGCCCATTGCCATTCGAGTTTTTTGATAGATTCTATGATGCCTTGGACTCTCGTTTTCTTCCTGATATTATGTACTGTCTTGTGATCTCTCCATGTGAGTTTGAGCATGATTCTGATTTGCAGCTCTGTCTCTTGGTTAGGTTCCATGTTTCAAATCCATCAGTGCCTATTGGGCATTGATTATGATTAATCAAAAATTACTAATCAAAAAGAGAATGATACACTGGGAGTATTTTTTGGTGTTTTTTAATTTTTTTAAAAATCTTTTTTGTAAGTCAGCGAGGTCAACTCAAAGACACCACTGTCTTTGTTTAATTTTTTTGACTAGTTGAATGAGTCATTCTAGACATAATTTGGATACAGCCCTTCTCAAATTCTTTCATGTGTTTATTACTGTTATACTTTCTTCATTTGGAGTTTATATTCAATTTCAAGTTGATGTTTAATAACACTTCTAACTGCCATTTTTCTCAAAGATTTTGTCAATCTTCTCCTTTTCTATAAGCTGTCAACAATCATTAATGATGTTTTGCCAGTAAAATTGAAAAAAAATAAACAAACTCAGAAACAGTGAATTAAAACAGCAGGATTCTACATCATTTTTATGGAAAATTAATTCTTTTTTTAAAACAAATATTTGGACTTTTTTCTTGCTATCAAAAACAAGAAAAAAACTTGAAAAGTCCATGAGAGTAGCTTCCCTTTATTATCATTATATCCCTGAATAATCAAGTCTGCCAAATTGGACTATATTTAAAAAAAATCATTGATTTTGTAATCTAATCTTGAATCTTGATGAGCTAGATTCAAACAAAATTTTGAAAATCATGTTTTTTTTTACATATAAAGAAAAACTGCTGATGTATCATTTCAGGAAATCATTTGACTGGGTAGAATGGTACAGTGGTGCAAAAAGAGAAAAATTGCAAAAAATAGATTCTGTAAAAAATCAAAGTTATATTGCTGCTGCACACATGGATTTAAAATGTTTTTTTAACATTGCTTTTTTGTTCTGAAATTTTTAACATCATTTCTTGTTCTGAAATTTTCACTAATATGCATGTATAATTATAAAATGTGGTTTCAATAAAAAGATCATGTATTTGGGTTGAATCTGATGATTTTTTTTTCATTTTAGGTGAAAAAACTTGGAGAAAAACTGCAAAAAAATCGCACTGATGTAGAAAATGCACGTGAAAAATATACAGCTGCCTTACATGACCTCAATGGTTATAATCCCAAATACATTGAAGAAATGACATTTGTAAGTTCTATGAAATTTTCCCTCTTTTGTCTTTTCCCTCTCTCGTTCCTGTCTCTCCCTTATCCTTCTACCCAGGCTCCTACTACTCTCTCTCTTTCCTCCTCCTCCTCTTCACTTGCCACTGTCTTTCCTCCTCCTCTTCACCCGGGCTCCTGCCATTCTCTCCTTCTCCTCTCCACCAAGGCTCCTACCTCTCTCTGATCCACAAAAATGTATTAAATTTATTGTATGAATATTTGAGAATTTATCTTTTTACCTTCCTAGTAAAGAGTAGATCAACTTATTTTGCTGTTAAAAATATGTAATACCATCATAGTTGTTCATTATTGATGACAATAAATGTTGCAGAAATATCATCTAGTTCATTGAGAGGACAATATAGAAAAGAGTTGTCTTTAAATCAAGTTTATTTCATTATTTCTGCTCATGTGGTATGATATTTTGCTTGGGAAAAACAACTCCTCAATATTCTTTCATTTAAACTTTCTACTTTGACAAGGCCGGAAGTTGAAACATGTTAGTGTAAACTTGATTTAAATACTACAATTTTCCGGATTTCCACTCAATATTATATATTTTAATTGTAAAAATTGTTTTTCTCAATGTTAAGAATAATCAGACGGAATGATGAGCAACTAATTATTGTGATTGTTTATAATTTTAAGAAGTCATTTTCATATATATGTAGCTTGATCATATAATGCAAAAGATTCCAATCAAAATTATCAGCTTGATTCTATATTTTTGATATTGCCCAGCTGGGCATAAATTCTTAAATGGATATCCTATCTGATAAAAAATAATTTTGATTATATATTTTTTAATATCTCTGATTGGTACTGCATTGTATTGAATGCATCATCATCCTGTTTATTATAAGATTCAAACTATTTTTCTATTGATTTGTTTTGGAAATCTAGGTTTTTAATGAATGCCAAGAAATGGAAAGGAAACGATTAATGTTCTTCAAACAAATGCTCTTTGGAATTCACCATTGTTTGGATCTTTCTCAAGACCACCGGTAAATAAACAGATTTATTGAGTCTTATTTTTCATTTCATAATCAAGTTCAAAAGGTCATCAAAACAAGCAGATTACTTAATTTGATTATTTTGAATAATTGAAAATATTCAAGAGTATGAAAAAGATAGATGGATTGACAATCATCATCAATCATTCAATTTCTACTAATAGTTGCATGTTTTGAAATGAATTTTTAAGTATAGAATTCAAAATTTGTACTATAAATATTCTGTTAAATCTTAACAAATGCCATGCTAATCTAATTTGTATTGAATATATTCAATAAATTTTATTAACTTCTAATATGTACTTCTTCAGTGCTTTCATTATCTTGTAGAAAATCTAATTTTAGATATGTTTTATAAAATTAGTTTCAAAATAATTTTATTCTACTGTATCAATGAAATTTCATAAAGGATTCATTGTATTTAAGAAATAAAAAGCATAGTACCCATAAAAAATGACGGGATTATCAATGTATGAATAAATCATACAAATATATATTTTAGTATAAATGTATTTATTGCAAACAAATAGAATTTATTTTTATGATTTATCATTTTTAAAACAATAAAGCAATAGTATGGCTGAAAAATGAATTTCTTTTCAATATGAGAAAAAAACATTAGTTTTACTTGTGAAAAATCAGAGATGCCTGTATAGCTGTGTACACTTTGCCCTCTTTGTATCTTTCTGTATACATTTAATCTCATATTTTTTGTCACTCACTTCTTACTAATGACACAGAGATTCTGAAGATGAAATTAAGTTTTACATGATTTTGCTTTTTTTAAAAATTTGGGTAAGGAGTTGATTTTTCCGGTAAGTGTGTCCCATCTGAAGTCCAGTGTAGATGTCTAACTAGTTGTCTTGATTTCTTGTTATTTATATCTTCCTTCTATTTTCCCAATCCACAAAATAAATGACTCAATGATAACCATTGCATAAGTCAGTTGTTTGTGTCCGATTGTTCATAAGCTTTGTATAACTGAGTGGTGAATTTAGTGTGTGTTGGTTGGGGGTAGGTCAAAAGTTCTTTGTGGATTTTCAATTTCGCAAGGGGTCTGCATCTTGCGCCCCCTGTATTGATTTTCAAATTATTTTAGGTAATTGTGACAATTGTGATTGCTGAAAATTATCTTGTATTTTTGATGTAACGCCCAAAGATGGAATGTTCTAATCAGAAGCAAAAATGATAGCATCAAAGAGTTGAATAATGATATCAATAATTCTTGGAACCATTATATATATATATATATATATATATATATATATATATATATATATATATATATATATATATATATATATATATACATATATAATTCACCACGTATCAGAAATTATGTAATAGATGATCTGAGAGTAAATATAAGAAACAGCTGAATGATAAGAGTGGTTTGTAAAACACATTCTATCACAAAAACAGGAAGGGGTAAGTCGGACCGTGGGCTTTTATTTGAAGCCTAAGTTGTTATGAATAATTTCAGTCACATGGCTAAGTTACTTGATCACCTGCCTTCTTGCACTAAAAGCCTAATTAGAATAAAATATCAAAGTAATCAAAAATATGTCACTGGAAATAGATCACTTTGACAAGCCAATTATGGATGAATTGAAAAGGCATACGTGGACTTCATTTACAAAATATTAATTTATTCAACCTTTATTTTCATTAAATTAATATTTATCACTATATTTACTCGAGTATTATGCGACTTCAACTTTTGGAGCTAAAAATGAGAATATATATATTTTATCCTCTTATCACAGTAAGTTTATAACACATAATGCACATAAGCGAAAAAACTAAGACGAAAGACAAACTGGTATAGTTTCTGCTTTTGCTCAGTAACTTTTGGTTTGAATTAATGTAAAGATCTAAATCTAATATATTTGTTGGTTTACCATTATACAGCAAAAATGTTACCTGTCATTTTTGACAGGGTCTATGTTAGTACTAAATAAGTATTAAACCATAACTTTGTTTTCCTTTTCATTTTTTTGTTTTTTTTTTGTTTTTGTTTGTTTATTAGGTTTGCTGAAATCTACAGGCAATTTTATCAGCAAATCAATTGTGCAGATTGTGAGAAGGATTTGAGGTGGTGGTCCAACATTTATGGTGCAGGAATGTCTATGAATTGGCCAGAGTTTGAGGTCAGTGTTTTTTTCCCCTTTTTAGTTCAAACTGCTCTTCTACTTATTAGCCTGCATGTTTGTGCTCTTGTTGCATGCAGAATGATGCCTTTGCACTTTTTATTATCATCTTAACCTGCATTTTTTCACATTAAACAGATTCACTCTAGACAAAATTTTGGGATTTTAATTTCTTAATTCATTTATTTTTTTCCCCCAATTTTAAGATCTGAATTCTTTTTAAAACAATCTGTTGCAGTGATGAACAAGTCAATTACATCACTCAGATTTTTTGTGAATTCTACACCTGTCTACAACAGACAAAATGTATGGGGAAACATGGTTCCTACTTAATGATTATATCTTGTTCTATCGGCATTTCTTTCATCATTAATAGAGGAAGTAAAAACATTGTCTCAATCAGATTAGCCATTTGAGGTGCCAGTATGATATAAATATTGAAATGACAAGTTGTTTATATTTTTTCTCTTTGTTGATTTGAAACCATCAACCAAACCTATCGGCATAGGTTACTTTGGTTTTTAAACTGGTTTAGCTGGCTATGTATGTATCGTATCTGCAGGCCGCACCAATGGAGCTAGAGGGTTATAGATGTTAATATTTACTCTATATTGTGTTTAGAAGAAGGTTTTTTGTTTTTTTTAAAAAAACAACCTACCTTAGGTTTTTACTTGGAGGTTCCATTAGCAATGTAAGTTTATGCTAAATTTATCACTTAGTTTGTGTCTTGCAGCATTCACACTTTTTCCTGAAAATTTGGACGTGATCACTGATCAGCAAAAGATGAAAGAAGTAACTTATTGATTATCACTTTTTCCAATTTTTTCATTGATCACCCCAACACGGCATGCAGTCAAAAGATATTGGTCATGTGACAGTTTTCTATTGATTGACTAACAAGACCTCTTCCTTTATTCGTATTGTGTGCCAATGAAATATACCTATATATTGTTGAGATATTGTTCTCTTGGAGAAATTCTGGAGTTTAATGATTTTTGAACTGATTTCTTATGTTGTCCGTCGTTTTTGCTGTTTCTGCCTTTTGTCTTCCAATTCCAAGCTATTTCTGTTGACATTATTTCAAAACTATTGTTGCTGATAATATTTTTGTCTCTAGAAATTGTCTTTTATTTCATTGACTATTAGTAAGAATTAATGGAACTGTAAAATACCCATGCATATCTGTTGAAATCATTCATGAGATTTTTCTGTAAATTATCAGGACCATCTACCTAAAATTGCTCTATCACCTGATATACTGATTTAGATATTTCAATTTTTTTAAAGGACAAAAAGCTTGAAATCAATGCACCATAGGAAAATATGGCATGTGGTTGGAATCTGCTTTACTTACGAATTTGAGTGTTTGTGAAGATAGGGTTTCTACATACAACTTGGTTGAAGAGTATGAAGTCATTTTTATTCATTAGATGTGTTATAGAAAATTAACATGGATAATATTAGTTTACATTTTATAAGAAAAACTGATATTCTCATGAAAAATATGAGGCTGGGATTGAAAATCATTAGAATAACTTGAAAAAAACCCCCAAATTTATATATATATATATATATATATATATATATATATATATATATATATATATATATATATGTGTGTGTGTGTGGATCTGGCAGTCTCACATTGACAAAAAAATCATAAGATCTGGTAGAATCGTGAGGTACTGTTGGAGCCTCTCGGGTTAGTGGTCCCCAAATGATGCCTGACCCCAAAGATCATTCAATGAAAGCTTTGTTGGATGGATTGCTTCTGTTCTTGTAGCAGTTGTTGTATGAATTGATTTGTTTTATTTCTCTCCCTATTTCTCCCTATTAGAAACCATCAACCAAAACTTTTCTAAGCTGGTCTGGCTGTATATGTATTTTGCGTACATGCCATACCAATGGAGTTTGAGGGCTGAACATTTAAACACTAACTCCTTATGTCTAGATAAAAAACTCTTTCTTTGGTGTGGATATCATATAACCGGTTAGTGATACTGACTTAATGGTCTGTTATTCATTCTCTATTCAGATCTCTTTCCAATGTTTGCTGTAGAGTCTCTTTTAAATCAGAATTTGACTAAATTAGTTGTTGGGTCTTTTTTTCAATTGTTGAACTTGATATCTTTGATTAAAAGAAAAAAATCATTTTTTTCTAAAATGAATTGCAACAAATACCAAATAATTGGTTTTGTATTCTACTTTTGACCTTACGGTAAACCCTGTTAATCTCTTGCTTATCTATTTTTGCTTGTTTTATCTTTAATCCATCATCAATCCTATGTATTTTCAATTCCATTCATTGCTAAGGATTAAATTCCTACAACTGCGCATTAATCTAAAAATAGTATTTTTTTAGTGTTACAATATTCTAAAAAGTCAGTCATCCTAGAGTATTTCTGAATTATTGAAATTAAGTATGTTGCTAATTGTATCCTGATATCATACTGAAAGAACTTTCTTGCTCGCAGTTATGACTATGTATTTTATTTAAACTATCAATTGTTATGGACAATGTCATTGTTGAACTTTATTCAGCAAAAGAACTATTCTCTTTCAATGTCTCTATTCATCATAGAAAACTGATTTCCTTTTTTCCCTTTGAGACTTTCTCATCTCGTCATTATGTAATGACTTAGGTTATGAATCTTGGTTATAAATTATGATGACTGCAAGTCAGGAATTATATCTTGAAAGTTTGATTAATATTTTAGGCTGAAAATATTTTAGAACACCATACCAAGAATCATTTTATTTTAACAGTTGTTTTTCCCATGGAAAATGTAAGACCTATTTATTTATAAACTTTATTCCAATTCTATGAAAATAAGCATAACTGTATTATGTTATTATTCTAGCTTGAAAGAGCAGCTCTAAGTTGAGTTTAAAAACATGCTAGTGTAAAGGGGAGAACTATAAAGTGTCAGTTATCTACTTTATGATTATGTTCTTTATAATTGTGATTACTGCATTTTTTCATTTGAATTATGTATGGCTGCATGAGGACTATGGCTCTCTCTTTTGCACATATGCATGTTTGCATGCTTTATACTGCCAAAAGTAAATGCTTTTATCCTCCTATCTCATTTCTTTGACTAGACTATTTTCCTTTAATCCCTTGTAACATGAAATTAGCTTTGAACATTTAAAATATACCTTCACATTACAGAAATACATTGCACTCTTTTAGAATATGTAATTTCTGTACTGGAAAGTTGGTTAAAATGTTTGCTTATCAGAAGCCAAGGAGTATCTGCTGGATTGAGTACATTATAATCTAACCTGTACAAAAAATTGATTAATCAGCTTTATTTATTCAAAGATCTTTGAAGATTATGTGATGAATACCTGAGGAAGGACAGAGTGTCATAATTGACGTAGATAAAGACAAGAGTACCAGTCTGAATAAGCCATAGAATTATAACAATTTTTTCTCTGAACTTCAGACTATTGACTAATTTTGAATTTATTAGTCATCTAAAAACATCCCATTAGGTATAATGTCTTACCAACACTATTTTGCTTGTTCTTTCTTGCATTAGTTTTTTTACATGATAATCATTTTTAAAAGCTGACAATTTTGGAACCGTGATATACTTGTGGTGAATTTGTGGAACAATGAACAGTTGTATATGTATTGTTTTCATGAATGATTGATATGTTGGTGTTAGTTATTATAAGTCAGAAATTACTTAATTCTACGTGATCTGTTCTTGGATTTTGGTTAGAAAAGGACAGGTATGTTAAGTTCTTGAAAAGATTGTTTTAGTTGATCATTTGAAAAGGTCCTTTTAGGATATATAAGAGACAAAAATGATTAAAGAAATAAGAGGTTATTTTCATCTTTATTATCAAAGTATTGTAAACCATTGAATTAAGTGGGATGATTATTTTTGTTCATATTATTTTCAAATTCAAAAGCAACCTAAAACTTGAGTGAAGGTGAATAGTTGTCAAAATTAATACAATAGACAACTCAGTTGAAAGATTAATTTCATTTTCCATTTTTTTTATTCTACATTAATTATTCAATATTTTAAAAATCAATCCCGATATAAGTCAGCGAAGTAAACCTTTGTTTTTTTTTTTTTTCTAACATTGGGGATTTTTTTTCTTGTTTCCTATTTTTATTAGGACTTGGTCACTCTACTCACAAAGACCTCTCACATCTCTTCCCCTGTTTCTTCATATTTGTAACCAGACTAGTTCCCTGCTTTATCCCATCTCTTTAATTATATGTCTTCCTGATGTACAGTTGTTTTAACACCACTCTCTTATTCTTTATTAGTCAGCCAAAAAATAGATGTTTGGATTGGACACAGAAATTAAATTTATACTACAATTGTTCTATTTCACCAAAAATAAGCAAACATTATTATTATTACTGTAAATTCTCTTACTATCACTATTTTTCTGAATATAAACAAGATTGGTGAAAACCCAAAACAATTAAGAATGATCTGAAATCAAACACGAGCATATTTATACTGTTATTTATATATCACTGTGTTGAAGAATGTCAACACAGAAATATGTACAAAAAATGGAATTGAAAATGTTTTGTTTCTCTCAATGAGACATGAATGTGTTATGAATGGTGAACACAATACAAATATCCATCACTTATTTGTGTTGAGCAACTGAGAAAAAACTAAATGCAACAATAAAACTGAAATAACGGTATTCATTTGTTTGTTGACTGTTTAATCTTGATTCTTAGTTCATTTTTACTTTATTTTACCTATGCTGTTATTTCTATAAAAGCTCCAGTTATTTGTATTGAAGTTCAACAGTGGTTAATATGCAAACTAAAATTGAATTGTTGCATAAGCTATGGAAGAATGGTAAGAATACTGAGTGATACAGCAATGATGCGGTAGTTGTGACATTATAAAAAGGAATTAACAGAATTGTTCTCAAAATACATTAGCTGTTACTGAGATTTTTTATGCTCAAATGTTAATCTACTTTTGTATAATCTGCTTTTGTAATTGGTTACCAAATCCACTTTTCAAGCCCAGTCCTAGAAGTTGATGTTGAACTACAGTTACATGAAACACATAATTCAACGTTTGATAAAGATAAAGCCAATACTTTTAGTGAATTTCTCTGATCAATCAAATGAATTTAGGAATCTGAAAAATTTGATGAAAGATTTGGTTAAAAAGTAAGACTGATTATTGCAAGTTTTCAATTCTTTGAGGGATTTCCTTGTGATCTTCCAAAAAATAATTTTTTAGTATAGCTATTAAGTATAAAGTTTATACACAGTACAAAAAAATACCTCTGACTGTATTAGTGATGAAAATTAATATTGCGTTCTTGAAGTATACGTCATTTAGTATCATATATATTGTTTGAAAGATTATTTATTGTTCCAAAACTATTTGGCCAAACTAATATGGGTTTTCCCTACTGATGTATGCATTGATATTCTGTTTCCTAAAAATGAGAGCTGTGTCAGTTTTACAGAATCTAGCTTGTTTTGACTGCATAAAGATAGAATACTTGGCTCACTTTTTGCTGTAATAAAACTCTTGCCCTTCCATGAACATTCACATTAAAGCTATACAAAGAAAAAATAATATTGGAAGAACGTGTGTTACTAACAACTAACTTGAATGTCAGATGTTTATATGCTGTTTTTTCTATCACTAATGATAGTAGTAATAATCAAAAAGTCAAGTAAGATAAAAGAATTGCTTTCACCTTATATGAATTTTGACCAATTTCTCTTCAGATGCATTAATCCCAAATCTGTTTCAGACTGTCAACTGAATTACACAGGCAAATGGATGATTTTTTTTCTCTTGAGATTTCTGTTAATCTCTTGTCAAGACATGGTGAAAAGGGACTAAACTAGAATAATAATTGTATGATCAGCCAGAAAAGAGAGATATATATTATAACATATCACAGCGTCTAACATATACCTATGATTTGGCAAGGAACATTTAGGAAAAACTTGAAATGAACCATATGCTTCCGGCTTTTTTTGAAATAAAATATTTTAGCATTATTCTGATTTGTTATCATAATTCAGTCATTTATAATTATATGTATTTCAATCTGGAGTCATTGGGAACCATTGTATCAAATGGATATTCAGGTTTCCCATGCACAACCACCATAGTATAAGACTGATTTATGGAGGTGTTTGATTTTTTTTTTGTTTTTATTAAAAAAAAAAGTGGGACTTATATGGTCGGAAATACAGTATTTAAATAATGCTGCTGTACATTTGAAGAGCCAAGATTCAACCAAAATACTGCATCCATAACTTGTAACTTTTCTGAAAGGATTTATTACCTAGTCATGATAGGGTTTTTTGAATAACCTTCTGGTACTATTTTGGTGGAAAATCAGCTTTCTACATCTATGATTTCAGTTGGGTTTTCCTACCATTATTTTACTTTATTTTTAGCTTGAATTGCTACACTTGATCTAGCACTACTGGCATTTACTGATTCTTTTACAAATGAGGACAAACTTATTTTCAGATATCAATAAAATCCGCTCTTGAAATAGTTGCTTTCCTGTTCCTATTCTGCATTGGACCAGAAAAATATTTAGATTTTCCATCCAAAGAATTAGTATTTTTCTCAAAATATTAAATCATTGAAAAATCATTCTGCATAGTTTATACTTAGATATTAGTCAGGTATATTAGTTTAATAAGTAATTTTTTCTTTCTCCCCTCTTTCATTATAAATATATTCTGCTTTTGTGTAAATCAGCCTATGAAATTATGCGTAACCAACTTTTTGATATCATTTACAAGTATTAGGAATAAGTATAGTAATGTTGATAAAATTATATTAGTCGATATAATGTAGAGCAAATTCAAAACCTGTTGTATTATGAATGAGGCTGATTTTTCTTGAACAGTCAAGTTTTGTGGTAACATTTTGCACTTACAACTAGTCATTTTCAGCAAAAAAAGAAGCTTTCTAAAATGATTTTGGAAGTGAAATTAGGGAAATCATTGATTAAATTCTGCAAAATCAGCTTTTTACATGTAAAATGGAAGTTTAAACAAAGTTCTATTTAATATTTCCATGCAACAAGTAAAATAAACTTTTCAAAGATTCATCCATCTACATCTTGTGCAATTTACATGCAATGCCAATTCACTCTTTTGAAAACACCATGAAAAATATAGCAAAATAAGAATCAAGATGTGAAAAGGTTGAGTGTAATTGTACACATCTTTGTGAGGTTTTTAGATTTCCTAATTTATCAATGTGTATTAGTTTTTTTTTTATTAGAAGAGTACCACTGTCATTATTGCCACTCCTTCTATTTATTCCCTTGTTTAAATGTGATGAGAATGCACTCCTTATTCTTTAGTTAGTTATATCCTTTCCACTGTATCTAGTGTCTGCACATCTTTATTTATTCAAGTAAATACTCTTGAATCGGTGCAGGCTTTGAGTGAGCTTTTTAATCTCATTTATTCCCCTTGGAAAACCGTTGAGCTGATTAATGCTTTTCAGATTAATCTAATCTGTATAAACTTTAAATTGATTCTAATAAATTTTTATACACAACCCAATGCTAAAATAATTTGATTTTTAGCCCTGGCTAATTTCTCAGACATTTCTGATTCAATTCTAAAAACAAGAAATAGAAAATAGTATTTTATTTGAATAATAACTGAAAATGTGGAAATACTTTTGTGAATACTGCCAGAAACCTTATATTAAATATATTCTTGGATAATTGTAAGATTAGATTCCATTAGCATTCTTTCATTTTACACATTTTCCCTCCTCATACAATTCTAGCTCAGTATCCATAAAATGAAGCATGATTAACTTTGATAGCCTTTGTTTTCAAGTAATACTAATTAATTTTTCAAATTGCTTTTTTGGTTATTACTTTTAGTTCACCATATTCCTCTTGCTATCACTTTTGATTGCTTCTACTTCTACTTGTTGGTCAGTGTGTTCTCAGTGGTTATGGGTTAGTGAATTATTAGGGCACTCTTCTTATACTATTAGCTTTTATTATACTTAAAGTATTTAAATCTTGTTTTTTCTTCCTAGGGTTGGGGATCTTTTAGATTTCAGAGATCAAAGATTAAATATGCTGATACTTTTAAAGATCCTTGAAAGTGATTAATGAAAATTAGGAATAAATTATTTTTGTAGCCACTAAAAAGCATTAAAAAGACAATTTTCAACTTAGTTCTACAGGAAATAAAAAAGATGTAGATAAGATACTTCAGGTAGGAATTAGTTACAAATCGAATACAGGAGTGGAAGTAATCATGATCTCAAAGTCTGCACTGAGTTTGTAGGTTCCTTTCTGCCAGGATGACGTAGATTGTTTTTTTTCCTTCAGGACTTCAATGGACAGCAAATCGAATGAGTCTCTCATGGGCAAAGCAAAACCAAGCTAGCTTGGGATCTTATACAAAATCTTACCATGTCTCTTCAGATGAACGCTGCCTATGGAACCAATGTTTGAAAAGGACATTTTACTCTTTTTTTTAGCATTGAAAATTTCATCTAAAATTTCAAGCTATGTGCTGCCTCATGCTTTTAGAAAAGCCTGTTTTATTTGAGCAGAGTCTCTACAGATATGAGGCTTGTGAACAGAACAAATACACATCATCTTACTCGTCTTGGTCATCATGTTCTACCAACCAATCAAGAAAATGACATGAATATAAAAATATGAACTGATCAGACAAAGTGGAATTTTTATTCCAACTAGAAAAAAAAAAAAAAAAAAATTCTTTTTTAAATCTTGTCTTGCTAGCCATGTTCTGTTAATAATTATAAATGTTTCAAAAGAAAAAGAGGTTAAAAAAACATTGTTAGCTTTTTGTCATTATGAGAATACGATTGGTAGATGATTCTGTTGAGATATTTTTTCTTTTTATCGGCATTTCATTTATGTCAATTCAAATTATCTTGCATAATATCCATGTAGTTTTTGTCCAAATATTTAAATATGAATCCTAAATACATGAAAGATATCAAGAATAGATAATGTTTGTCCTATCAGGAGTAAGCTGTTTCAATGTGAATGTACTAACAATGTCCCTTAGGAACTTGTGTTAACCTTAATAATCATAGGCAAGGGTAGGAAGTGAAGGTAGGCAAAAATTCAGTAGAGCATTATCTCAGTACCCTTTTAGATACTGGCTTCTTACCAATGGGCCAAGAGAGAATATTAAAAGTGAAAACATTCTCTTTACTCTTCGTCATAGCCAAGCTGCAACTCTATAATTACTGTTGTGTGAGCAGGATGGAGGCATCTGAAATAATAGGTGTAACCTGAGCTCATTTTTAATTACTATAAAAATACCTGTGCTTCATAATAAACGCCTCTTCCAATTGCATTGGGCATAGTTTCATTGTTTCTAAATTTGTTTCCACTCTGCTTTCAAAAACAACCAATACTAAGTATTTTATTTAGTATGCTCTAGTTAAGAATTAGGATTTAGTCTTTGGAGAAATATCTTTCAAGATTGTCATCCCATTTAATTCATTCTGGATCAGTGATTACAGAGATCTAAAATGTCTAATTGAAGTTGAAACCTTGATCAGCCTTTTGTGTCCTTTACTAACAGTAATGGTTGTCTAAAATAATCAAATGAGACAAATCACCACATGAATAGACAGTCATGTAAAAATAAAAGTTTATATTCTTTTTGTAACAGTTCTTTTCCCAAGCATGCTTAATATAAAGATAGGGTTATGTTGCTATTGTATTTGTAGTTGAGAGTGACTTTTATACTAAATTTCATGGAATTTATAAACTTGCCATCCACTTTGAAAAGCCAACTTTGCCAACTTTAAAGTTCTGACTCAATCCTGTCATTTTTCATGGTTAATGAATGAATGCTCATTTTTTATTCAGTATAAGAACCACCTGTACGCTTTGCTGCAATATTAAAGAGGGAAATATTCAAGTGAATAATCATGACTGCTATTAATATTAAAATCTACCAGAAACTTGTTTAGATATAATTATTACTTGTCATGATCATGAAAAAATAGCTACATGTTCCTCTTGAAGTATTTTCTAATCAAACAAGAACATCTGTCTAGTGCTAGGCTGAGAAAGGAAGCTCAGTTATTTCATGATCTACCATTTATTTATTCTAAGAGCCTTAGATCTGTATTTTCTCCTCTCTCTCTCCCCTGTCTTGTCTTCTAACTCTCTTACTTATCTTGATTGACACAAGATTTAATAGTCCTAATTTCTAGAACAGCCATTCTTTTGTTTACATTCAAATCTCTCGGGCACTCTGTAAGCAATGCAAGATTGTAGAAGTTGAACATTTTCACTTTATTGTAGCTTGTAGATTTTTGAACTTTGACAGTTGTTTAATGATTTAATTTTGGAAGACTTTCAAGCTTTAAACTAGAAGAAAATTTTTTTCTTTGTTAAACCTCAGTCTTTAAACTGGTTTGTATATCTTTGTATAAGTTTTTAATATAAATTATTCCATTATATGGATTTCTTTTCGTGTGTAAGATGTTTCTGGGTCTATTTTTGTTAACAGATACATTTCTCTCTTCATTTATTTATTTTCCACTTTATATATTTGAAATATTTTGAATATAGCATTTATATCAGAAAATGGGATACGTCTTTTTTATTCTATTATATGTGAGACTTGTACATATAAGGAGACTAAGAATGTTTTTTTTTTTTTACATCCTGGTGCTAAAATCATTTCATCAAAATTTCACTGCCAGCTCAAAACTAATGTGCCAAGATATGCTTCATAGTGAAATACAAAATTAACTGACAGTTTATATTTTCAACAAATATTTTCAAGATGCTAGAAAGAATAATTATTTGTATCAAAAGATTTATTTTTAAAAAACATAGTAATTGTATCAATTTATACAGCAGCAATAGTTGTACAAATCTTCGATGAAATTGTGCTGTGAAGTGAACATGAATTTTCATTGATTCATAATGTAGTCTTAATTTGCTGGGGATGGGGTTTACTGATTTATTGAAGGAATGATTTTGTTTCTCATTGTTTGAAAATGCTGGGATTGGTTAAGCGATAAATTTGCACTTCAAGAAGGAAACGAAAATGAATTAGAAAATAAGTGCTTAAAATAAGCAACACTTAGGGAAAACCCACTTTGAATAATTATGCTGATTTTTCAATCATAGCCCCCAAATCCTCAATCTTTAATCTGATGGCTGTACTTATAAAAAGTTATTGTCATGTTTGTGAATATTTATTTCAACATTCTCAGATAATACAATATTATGTGCTTGATTATTTCTTTATATTCATTATATCTCAGGATTATTTTGTGATTTGATGACAAATTTAAAATGCTACAATGCTGACAATTTCTCTTATCTTTCTTTTTGCTTTTCTTTAAAAAGAAAAGGAGGAAGTTGTGCATTTTTTTAGATGATATTCTTGTTTTTTGGGAATGGTTTGGCAATGTGTAAATGTATTTACTTACCTAGATTTGAAAAACTACAAAAATATGATAAACTAATCTTTTGTGATGTAAAATGTTTTAATAAAGAATAATCCTAATTGATTTGAGTGGCTTTGTTAAATTGCATGGCAAAATTCTCACTCTTCATGTTTTGGCACTGATGTCCTTTCTTTATTTTGATATTGGCACATTTCCTTCTCCACATGCAAAATAGTATTTTTTCCATAGCCAAATGTTTGTTCAAGGTTCAAAGAACAGGCATTTGAAATCTTGTAAGTAAGGTTGAGAACATGATACTTCAGAGCAGTGGTCCCCTACCATTGGACTACAGACTGGGACCAGGTTGCAAGGAAACATGAGTTTGTTCATATTTATTTGTTAAATTGAAAAAAAAAATTAATACTTTGGATCTTAATATTAAATCTGTTAGATAAACCATTTAAGAAACAAAATTGAGTGTAATAACCACTTATAAGAGACTGGTCCACAAGAATATTGTCAATATCAAACTAGTCCGCGCTACAAAAAAGTTTGGGGACCCCTGCTTTAGAGCACTAAAGGAAAATGAGAAAACATTAAAAAAATTGACAAAATGATTACTTAGTACATTTTTCTCATCAATTTATTGCTTATCTTTTAGTTGCACTCTGAAAGTCAATATAAAATTGTTTTGAGGTCATTGGCTTGAATTTGAACTAAAAATAGACAGTTGTTTCAAAATCATTTTTTCTTTTATGAATTATCTATTCAATATATTAAATTGGACAATCTTATAAAAAAAAAATGCAAACCTTATTAATCACAGATAAATTTTGATTTGACTTCATAGGTACACTGATTGTTCTATAAAAAGGTTCTTAGATGTAGAGTTAACTATGACTAGACTGAATCATCTTTGTTATAAAGTGTTTCACAAAAAGGACAATTTATATTTAATTTGTCACTTTAATGTTTCTAGAGCTTCCCACTTGTTCAGTCCCCATATTGTTTATCTGCTTTTAAACGTCTGATTTACTTGAAACTTGGTAGAAAGGTGTCTCCTGATAAGATGATTCTTACTTATAAAAATCTTCCACTTACAGTTATGTGATCTGGCAATAATGGCGTTTAAACTTTCAAAATCCATTTCCTCAGCCATTATTAGTCAGATTTACTTGAATCCTCATAGAAAGGTGTTTCTTGATTAGATACTTCTTACCTGAGTACGAAGAAAATCTTGTGATCTGTTAAAAATGGCACTTGAACTTTGTTTTAAAATCCATTTTTCTAGATGTTTTATGTCAGATTTACTTAAATTGATAGAAAGGCATTCCTTGATAAGATGCTTCTTACCTATAATTATTTTCTACTCAGCATTTAAACTTCATGGTGGACACCTCATTGAACCTTTGGTTCTTGTTAGTAGATATTGTTGTCCTCAGTAAATTTTTTTTAAAGCTAAGACCATATCTCCTAACAGAAGAGCAATTCTCAACCATTTTCAGAAGAACTATTTTCTTGATAAATCTACTTTAATCTTTGGCTTTGCTAATCTGATTAGACTAGCAAATGGCCCAGGGAAAAATAATTTAAGTAGAAAACACAGGAAAACAAATGATATTCTGTAGAGATTTCATAAAAACGAAAAACAATTTCACCCTAAATTTTGATCCTTGAAAGGGGAAAAAGGCCCCCTCATCCCCCGCCATTTTTGACCATCGAGAGAGAAAAAATGAGAAAGTTCCCCTTTAATTTTGACTTTTAGAAGGAGGGAAAAATCCATCAGCCCTGATTTTGATCTCTAAAAGAGGGGAAAAGCCTTCCGATTTTGATCCTCAAAAGGTGAAAAGTTTCCTGTAAAAGTCTCCCATTTGGATTTTGATATTTAAAAGGGGAAAAACTTTCCCACTGATTTTGAATCCTAAAAGGGGAAAAAGTCCCCATCCCCGCATTGGAAGGTAAAAGTTTTCCACTGATTTCAAAACTTAAAAAGGACCCCCGTCCCGATTTTGTCCCCTAAAGGAGAAAAAAGTCCCTCACCAATTTACACCCCCAACTTTTGACCCCTGAAAGAGAAGTTTCTCCTCTCTTTTGACCCTTAGTGAGATTAGCCTTTTCTCCACTGCACAGATGAACTTTCTCTTTTATACATATGAAAATTCTGTCTCTATCTCATACATCTTCTTTTCAAAAACAAATATCTCTGAAGACTCATGATTACTCAGTCACAATTACTGTATACAAATTAAGTGTACAGTTTGGCATAAAACTTGCTCACTAAATACTCCAGTTGGAATTTCAAAGAAAATAGGTTATGTTTGCTCTTGAGGTCAAGTCAATATCCTTATAAAAATCAGGGCCCTAGGACTGTTTGACTGTGATGCACGAATAGTAACTCAGATGCACAAACTTTCATATAGTTTTAGAGATTAGCCACCATTAATGTTTTTGAAGTAAAAGCTGATGTTTCCCATTTTGATCTGTATCAATTATTGAAACTCACTTTTCAGAAACATCAGCCATATCTATACATTTTGAAGGCATTCTGATTACAACATATAAAGATTTTTTTCAACTTTTTGGTATGCAAGAATTGTGGGAAGAGAAAAATCATTGCTTCCAATCAATCCTCATTTTATGAAAAGAATAAATGATAGGGAAAACTGCTAGAAGCCTCACTTGATTTTTGTTGTTACATTTGATCTGAATTTTGTGTTTGATCATACAATTATCCTTTGATATTTCAAGGAAACCCAGAGGGCCAAGAATGAGAAAATCTGCGAATGATTTTCACTGCCTCCCCAACTCTTTCGGTCTCCAAAACCCATGAATCTTGTACCATAAACAATAAACAAACACTAAAACATTCTCAAATTCTAAAGATACAAATAAATAAATGAATACAGTAAAGCGTAGGGTAAAAATTTCAAATCAATCTGGTGATAGATCTTTCAATTATTGATTTTGGAATTGATTTAAAAAAAAATTTTTTTTTCTTTTATTAGTCAAAAGCATAAAAACTGCCTTAATCTGCTCAGAAATCCTTGGAGTATGCAAAAGTATTTTTTCTCTGCAGAGGGCTGACATTATGCTATGATTTTAACCAAAATTAAACTTTCAAAGAGGATATCTAAATATTGCAATATGTTTTAAAAGATTGCTAATAAAAATGTGCGGTAGATGCTAGTGAAAAAAAAAAAAGTTAATTTAATGAGAATCATATTTTGTGTAGTTATCATTATTATTATCATTTTTTTTTCATGCTACTATTTACGTTCATCTTGATGTCTTTGCTGGTTTTTGAAAATCGTATCTGAGAAAAAGTCCAATAAAAAGCTACAAAAATATTAAGATGATGGTAAACAGCAGCATAAGAATGAAAAAAAAAATTGTTAATAATGATTTATAATACTTCCTCTATTAAAAAAATTGGTTTACAGCACAGGGAATTGGTAAACAAAATTCGATGTCTGAAATACTGTTTGACCAAGCAGTTTGCAAGAGTAATCATTGTACAAGTTCAAGTTTTCAACTGAGTTCATATTGTCAACATAAAGTTATAACACAAATATGATTTCCCAAACTTATTACGCTTTGTTTATACTGCCAAGTGAATTTCTATGATGCATCTCTTTGCCATATGCTGCAGAATTCAAAAAAATTCTTATCAAATCATTAAAGATTGAAGTATGAATTATTAAAACCCATGAAGAGCAAAGGATAACTGAATATGCTTGTGGAAATTTCATGATTTGTTTCTCTTCCAAAAGTATCTACAATAGCATTTATAGCTGTTGACTTGACTTTATATCTTGGTTACCATTTCCTGACATTCAGCTGGCTTATGCACATTGACATACAAGCAAAACAACGGGTTGATATTAATGCTAATGTATGATATCAATATAGGATTCTATGGGCAAAATTCCCAATGATACAACAACTGTAGGAATCTAGAAATGGCTTATCAGTTAGAAACTAGAATACCAGAATAGAATTACTATAACTTTATGAATTACTACAGTAACAGTTTATTTTTGTGTGCTGTGAAATTCAACTATATTCCTAAGGTTTGATAAACTTTGAAAACTATAGGCACATCGTATCCTATTCCCAAAGGACAAAATTTTAGATTATCAAACAAAAAATTTGAGTTCCTGTTGTCTGTGCTTTTTTTATGTCTAGACTCTTTGAGTTTTTATCTACAATTTCCCGTTGTTATAAAAAGATGGTATCATTTTTTATTATAAACCATATTTAATCTTGAAAAAAAAAAAAAAATGACTATTGGGCTTTAATTTGATTCTACTTTGGATGGTTTTGTAATTACATATTCACAAAATTTTGTCTGGTCTGATTACTTGAATTGTAATCTGTAATATTGAGCATGTCATGTTTATATAAAACCCCTAAGTATTCGTGAAAAGGAATTAAGAGAAGTGATGAACTTCTTAACAGCAGATAGTTGCAGTGGGTGTTATTTCCTGACTGATAGTGAGGAAGGGAGTAGATAGAGATGGATAGAAACAGCTTCTGCTCCACTTCTATATGAAATTAAGATTCAGAAGGAACGAATTCATACAATTAACCTGCTTGGGACTTTATCACAATTTTAGTAAAGAAAGATTTGAATGTTGAATTCCCAACCTGATTATCAGCAGTTCACATTTACCTATTTAATATTCTCTATCTTCACTTTTAAAAAAGCTTTGCTACTGTTTGCAACATGAAGAAATGTGTACAAGATGTAAAAATAATATGTAGAAAAATATAGAAGAGAAGTATGAAATATATTTTTTTTGTAGAGGTCAGTGACCAGTAGAAGGTGAAAGTAGCATGGTGTGATAAGAAAGGATATGTAATCCAACTAGAAAGAATGGAAGGACTTGGCCAATACTGAAGGGGACGTGCCGCATCCCCCAACGTTCTCTCTAACAGAAAATTTCTTTCAAGGTTGCCGTATTAGCCATTTTCAGGCTAGACCTGGCTGATTTTAAGCTAATAAAAATCTATGATAGCGAATTAAATCCAGCAAATTTATTAAAATGAATGTTCAATTTTAACAACAATTTTTCGTGGAATCTTAGTCTATAGTTATTTTTTTGACTAATAGGCATTCAATGAGAATATGGTTGATGAAATATATAAAATTTAGTGGATTACAGCCATTTCTGAAGACAGTTTTAGCTATAAATATCAAACCATACTCGGCAACACTGATTTCTTCACTTATTTGGCCTACATGCCCACTTTGTCGGAAAATTAGTGACTTGTGCGTCCTAAATAAAAATCGTTTGGAGTTGACCTTGTTACAGGTGAAAGAAGATAGTTGATTTGGGAGTAAGATGGCCGTACTTTTTGTCTGAATTTCTGAGGAATTGTCATTATTATGCTCTGATTTTCTCAGATTAGTATCTTCAACTTGGTTGTTACAGTTGCAATATGTCTGCTGTCTTCAGGTTTTTCTTGTAGTTGGTAACCTGGCAATTTCAAACCAAACTTTCTAATTGTGCTGCTTATGCTAAACAATTTCATGCTGGTTTGTTATTAGAGAAATGTGATCATTATTTGGAGCATAAACTCTTATGTTAAGATGGTTACACTTGTACTTGATTGTAAGCCTAATTTGAAGGCAACATTGAAAAATGTATTAAGCTACTTTATATATATCTATCTTCAAATTAGAATCTTCTCTTTCGGGGACATATACATGGAGTGTTTACTTTATATTAATGGATTTTTTTTCTATCACAGTGTACTGAATGACTTACACCTTTTAGAAATTTTAAAAAATTTACCCCCAAATTCTAAAAAATAGAGAAACATTTCTCTTGAAGGTAATCTTTCATGCTTTCATTATATAGTGGCGTACAGTGGCATGATTATGTTTTAAATTTTGCAGGTTGTAACTAGTTGGGATAAAAAAATTCTGTTAAAAATCGTATATTGGACTCACGCTGTAAATTATTCATTTAAAAAAAAAAAAAAAATCCTAGAATGAGACTTGCAAGCCAAAAAATAAGCATTTGAACCTTTGACTTTTGTGAGAGGCACAAAGGAAGGATTCAGTGTATAGTCAGTCTAGTTCTGATCTTTTGGGTCAGGTTGTTTAAGGGGTGTGTCCACCTGATTCTTTTACAAAGTGCTTAGTATTCCCTTTCTATTTACTGCATAACAGCAGCATCAGTTCAAAGAGGCAAGCTGACAAATTTTTGGGTGAATAAGTCCTCAATTCCTTCGAATGAAAAGTATGTAGTAGATTTTGAATAAAACCATTTTTCTACATTTTTATTTTCTACATTATCACTGTGTGATTGAAAACATGAATGATAGAAGGTACTATTTATATCCATCAGTAGTCTTCACCTCAATAGTTATGGGAAATTAAAATGGCTATTATTGTAAGTTTTTTAGTTCATATATTCAAAACTAAACAAGGGTATATTGTTTAACAGGTTGAAATTATTCAATTTTTAAAAGAATATTCACTGCATTTATTTTGATAGGGATTCAATTCTATTTTTTTAGTATTCCTATTTTTTCTAGATTCCTTCCAAGTATGCCCATCAGCAAAGGTAATTCTCATATGTAATCAATATCAATCACAAGCTATTCCAGCCTGAGTCCATTCACCAAGCTGCTAAAACGTAAATTTTTTGATGCTGTCTAACTTGGATATATACTCCCTAATCATCATGCTTATGATTTCTTATCTACTTGCAGGAATATTCCCCTGAACTCCATAATATTACTAAATCCAAGAAAACCAATTTTGGTTCCAATGAAGGCATTACCATTACAAGTATTAAGCATTCCCGTGACAGTAGCTATGCATCCAATTCTTCTGACAACATGGTACCTCCTTCAGGACCCAATTACCTAAGGTAGGTGTTAATTTCTTTCAATACCTGTAATTTTGTTTTTTTACATTTTTTCTTTAGCTGTAATGCTGTTATTTACATTTTTTCTTTATAAATGTGACTTTTTTTTATTCTATTAATCACTTTCTCTTGCTATCAATGATCAGTATTATTAATTTGACCTTTCATGCACAGCTCTTTGTGTGTTAAACAGCCAGAAAGATTTTTCTTGTCATCTCTGAAATATTTGTTTGTTACAGATATTAAGAACAATATATATAATTTCTGTACTCATCACTTCTAGATTTTGTTTTTAATTTATGAAAAAGTTTTGGTATTCATAAACAATGTGCATAGAAATATTCAACATATTAATAATTTTTCATATAAGATCTGCAGCTGTGGTGGACAGAATCTTGCAACTTAGGATTGTCAAATAAAGTATGTCACTTGAAAATGGAGAGCTGCAAATGAAATCTATTTTATATTTAGGAGGCAATAATTCAATATTTTTGCATGGCTGCTATCTGTTCTATTGAATATGCAACCCTCTACATTAATTAGATATTATTACGTAAAAATGAACCTGTGACTTGGACAAAGTTTAGGCCTGCATTTTCTATTCATTGATGATAAAATAATCTTAAATTGCCTAAAATTGGTTTGCATGTAAATATATTTCTTTGATTTTCTGTAAAATGGCAAGAAATTTTTTAAATTTGCTCTGTATTATTTTTTAATGCAAAAATTTTTTGACACAACCTTTAAAGTCAAAGCGTATCAAAAATTTACTTGAAATTTCAAGTGTGAGTTGTTGTAAGTTATTTTTATTATCATTTCTGAATAGAAGAGAAAAAAAAATATTTATAGATTAACTTTGATAAATTATGTATAACTTTTTCTTATGGGGGGAAAAAATATAAAAATAAGGTGAATTTGGTTATACTTGATTCACATAGGAACTCAAGTAATATCAATAATTTGTGAGTGCGCCAATTTAAGAATACTTTGTCTAAGAATTATGGAATCTGCAAGAATTGGTCTGGTTTTTTACCATAAAAGATTTTTGGAAAAAAACTATCATCCCCAAAATCTGATATCAGAAAATGAAACTTATTGCCATATATTTTCCTTTGAACATTTCTCCATTCGTAATATTTCTTAATGTTTCAAATGTTTGAAGGACCTTAAATCATATTTTTTATTTCAGATCACAAGGTTATAATGAATTTTGGTTATTTATGTATTTTTAATTTCTGCTCTTTGAACTCAGATTATCAAATTCCAGATGAAGTGATAGAAGTGTGTATTTGAGTTTATATAATGGATCCTTGTTCTTATCCACATTTTTTTTTTAGATTTAAAAAAAATCTTCTATCATCTGTCCACAATTTCATCATCTCGAATGCACTGAGGATTCTAGTCTTTCTCTTCCTTGGGATGCTTTTTGTAATACAAGAAAAATATGCACTTTACTATAAAAGTAAAGATTTTAAATCATTTTATAAATGTCATAGTTTTTGTTTTGCTTCATGTATGCCAAATGATTTTGAGTATTGAAGCTTCTTGTTCATCTCTCTGACAGTGTATAGGATGGTGAGTAGCACTTGCCTGTATTGTTGTTATTCTGTTCTTGTTGGATACTTCTGGGAACATTTTTTTCTTTATTGAGTTATTCGATAACAGCAAAAGGTATTCATTCTTGTCTTCATTGTATTTGTTGTCATGATACTCTCATCAGAATGCAAGAAAGAAGTTACCTTCTATCCTTTCTAAATTTCTGTGAGCAACTGGTGGCATAAGACTATCTATATAGATATTGATAAAAATCAATGAAGATATATTCTCTCTACTTCATAGCATCCTGATTTTTTTACATCAGGAATTGTACTGTGTTATTTCATTAGCTGTTAAAGATGAATATGTATGCCAGCCAAAACAGTTTAGATGAGAATATCTTTTGTGATAAAATTTCTTTAGAAGCTGTTCTTTAAAACTAGGGAGAACTAATTTAAAATTTACTGTTAGGTGCTGTCATATATTTAATTACTCTTTTTATAAAACTATTTACTGATATTTATCTATTTGCCTATGTTTCTCTCCATGAAATCAATTACATTATCTCATTGATGAATACCAGCAAATAGATGTTGATATTTACTCTAATATTTGTGCTTCTATAGAATAAACTTTCAGTATTGAATCATTAGTCATTTGTACAAAATATCATTTCTGACAGTGTGCGCTCTTTGCTTCTTTTCCTACATTTTATACACTTGCATCATAATTCTACTATGGAAACGAGTTCATTTCATACCAGAACAGCAGGAGGGAGATAAGATATAGAATGAAGTTGGTGACAGAAAATTGGTGCCTTTCGTTAGTGTCTTGTCCTTTTACAAAAAATGTTCTTGAAAGCAAAGTGATTGTGGTGCTTAATATCAGTTTTCATTTTAGTTGCATATAAAACTATTTCATTATTTTCAACAGCCTCTACCCATGAACTGGATTGTTTCATTTTTATGAAATTAACTTGTAAAATTGAAGAAAATGGCAAGACTTTTTTCCTGTATATTTTTGAATATTTTATGTGAGGTTGAAATATCACCTTCCTAATTAGAATGTTGAAAAAGATTTCTTTTAAAAGTTAGGATACTTGAAATTATTCTGATATATTTTCAATAAAACTTACCTGGTTAACTTTTTAAAAAATTCAACTCGGCTATCATTTCTTACACTTTAAAATAGAAAATGAGTCAGCATTTTGCTCAATGTTTGTAACTTGTTTGCATCTCAAGAACTTGTATTTTTATTAAGAAATATTACACCAGTAGTGAATTACAGAAGCTGTTTCAGAAGTCATTGTATACTACTATTTATTCAGCAATGCTATATCATGAATTATATATCCTAGTTAACTCTTTTAGGAGGAACTGAATTGTTTTTTGTGCTATGTTTGTATTCAAAAGGCTATTACATCATTCTCATCACCTGTTGTGTAATTGCATCAAAAATACTTGTGACTATCCAGAAACTGCTATAGAAATGTATTCTTTCACTCTTTATTAGTAGTTTTTTCTTGTTGATCATGCCCATATGAGGAACCCTGTTTAGTCTGACTTATCTCTGCTGATATGTGCCTCTGTCATGACCAATATGCATGGATGAATGAACCAATAGTGACTCTGTTTGCTGTTGCCATGTATGGTGCATGTTAGATATTCTCTACCTTGTAAAGCTATTTGTATTTCTTAATTCAATCAAGGCCATTGATTTACTTGTATTCCTCAATGATACATTTATGCTCAGGTAATTGTTTTCATTATGGGAATCTTATCCATCCATTATGGTGTTTTGTTTTTTTTAAATTATTATTTGGCTTTTTAAAACAAAAACATTGTTTGTTTTGTACACCAATTTTGGGATTTTATGTTTTCACTAATTTGCTTGAAATACATTTTCCTTATGATTTTAAAGAAATAAACGTGGGAGGAAAAGGATTGCATTTTCCCTCAATTTGATACTTTCAACACTTCATACTTCTATGCCTCTCTCCCCCCCTCCTTTTTTTTTTTTTTTTTCAACTCATCCTCTATTTTTCACAGATTTGCTAAAGAGGTGACCTCCAAACTCGTCACTTCTGCATCCAGCTTAACAAAAGCTCTCAATGGAAAACTGAAGATGGGCCGCACAACTGAAACTATATTAAAGATATCAGAATCTTTATCTGGCCACAAGTTGTGTGGACAGCAGATTAATGATAATAATGAGTCTGGCAGGTTTGAGTCACTTCACATTGTGACAACCATGTGTCTCCAATCCGTCTGTTTGACCATAACAGTAGTGATGACTGCATGTCACTGCATAGTGCCACATAGTCACTTAGCAATGAACTTCTTTGCCATTCCTTTTCTATTTCTGTTTCTTTCATTTCATTATAAATGACCTTTTCCCACTCGTTTTGTATTCATTTTTAAAAAAATTTTTTTCATCATTATTATATGTATTCTACATAATTTTGTCTCGACTTTTTAATGTTTTGATTAAAATTGAATTAATTTTCAATTAATTTAATGACCTTTTATTAAAATATAAAAAAGAATAAAATAAAAGAAATGATCAGCTATCAAGATAGAATAAATTTAACAGTTATAGTTTTAGAATGCTCTATTAATCATGGAAAAATGTTTAAAGTGTTCATAAATGAAATCATTGAAGGATTAGTACATCACATATTCATAGTCAAGCAGAGAGTATTCTGGTCTCACAAGCTGTTGGTGCAAAGTTTGAGCCTCAGTATTTTTGCAGTCAGTCTGGCCTTGCACCAGACTTGAGCAGGATGTTTTCATCATGAATTTTTTTCCCTCCCATTTGTGAAAGATGATGGCTGTAATATTTGAAAATTTGAAAAAAACAACTCCTTGTAGTTCCTCGTGCTGTGATCGATTAAATGATTTGACCTAAATCAATAGTGATATTTTCTACATGTGCAGCAGAAAAGGGAATCAACTTTTGGATTTTACTTCTGTTGATGAAATTTAAGAGGATTCTCAAATCTAATCAAATGTAAAACCCTCTCATTTACATAAAATCCTGTCAAGACTTAATAATTTAATTGAAGATACCACAAGCATATTGAAGCTTCTATAAAGAGCACTAATCATGCAGCCTGCTAAGCTCACCAAATATATTGGAGACTGCCATTAACACATTTACTGCCACAGGACACACGTGTATGTTGTTGCATGTTGTGTATTACTTCAGATGAACTTGTGCATCCATTCAAAGGTTTTATCTAAGGCAATATAAATAGCTAGAGCAATTTTCGAGCTATTTTTTCTAAGAAAACGACCATGACATATATATGTATTAGATGGCACTTGCTAGAGGAGAACAAAGCTAGTGCAGAGGACGCACATTAGCATCATTCTTTAAAGTTTAATATATCTAACTTACCAAAATAGAATATAAGTAGTCTTATGTAGCAATTTCTAATGGTAACTTTTGACCAAAACATAAATGGCATTATATTAGGGTTCAAATATTTTAGGTGGCAGTAAAAAAAAAAAAAAAATCACTTTGCCAATCCTCGACATTAGTTCTTTCACTAAGCCATCTTAATGTATATACCAGATGACCTCCCCATCCCAACCAGCTAAGGTTTCTGGGGAGGGAAAATCCCTGTAATAATGCTTAAATGATTAGAAGAATGTAGAGAGATGAAGTCATATAAAACTCTACTTTGTATTATTAGTAAACAGCTTTAAAGGGTAGCTTTGTTGGTACTGGCACAACATTATAATTATCTCTAATGATTTTAGTGCTTAATACAAAGAAAGTCTGTAGTGTGATCTTGATTCATTTCACCCTGTGAGGTACATAGAACAGGATAGTTAGTATGTAGAAGACTTAAATTTTAGTTTTTTACTTAGATTTCTAAGAAGGACCCCGCCTGAATTTGAATTCAAGAACATTTTGATTGAAAAATATAAGATATGGTTATGGTAAATCATTTTATGAATCTTTCCCCCTCTGTTTTTAAACATATTAAATGTGTTACTAAATCAAGTCACCAACCAGATTGGGTTTCAGTAGTCATGTCCAGTTGTTATTTTTTGTTCCAAGATGTTTTACTGGATCTACATTTAAAAAAGTTATGAAAGAAAGAATTTAAGGATTTTATTCTCCATGAATTGGGCAGCTAAATACTATGAAGTCAAATATATATTTGTTAGAAAGCAGATATAATATCAAAAATGATAGATGTGCAAATTGATAAGTATCCCATAGAGATATAGAATGTGCAGATTGTCAAATTCTTTATATTTGCCACTCCCATGGGCTTGGTTCAATAGCCAGTAGACCTGCAATAAAGAAACATCTAACCATATAATGCTAAAATTCTGATTCTGTTAATCTGTAGATGACCTCCAAGTAGCCAAAATGGTGCATTGTAGTCAGAGGTTTGGAATTGAGGTACCCCTAAAAAACAGTTTTGAACTCTTCTTGGCGGCCAAAGGCTCAAGCTTGAAATCCCATCCATTGGACGTGTTTTCAGCTCATGAAAATTGATGCCAATTAACCATTATAAAACAGAATTGCTTTATAGAAAAAGTAAATGTTATTTTAGATTCTTTCTGTCCTTAGCTTCTTGGAAATCTTTCTCCCTTATGGCCAACATCTCTTCATACTATTTGTTTCCTGTCTATTTTTCTTCTATAGCTGCTACATTATTGGATGGATAACAGAACTAAAAAACAAAACAAAAAAACTTGTTTTTGGAATTAAACAAAATTCATTTACAGATCGGACCCTGTTTATTAAAGCCTGCATGATCTTTTTTTGTTTGAAGGTTTTTAATACTCAAGATAAATTTTCTTCGTTTTTTGAAATAAATTGTATTTTGCATTTAAACCAAAAAATGACATGATGACAGTACTACCTACAAATATTACTCACTTATTGTGGTTTTTTCAAAATTGGTTATGTCACCATGTCAGCTCTTTCAATCCTTGCAATTGCTTGTTGAACTTGATTGGTTTTATTGACAACAGCTTTGTTTTTTTTTTTTTTTGTACATTTGATTGTATGTTAGCACACTTCAGGATCTGTTTTGAAAATGTATAATGTGATCATTACTAAACATAATTTTTAATTTTTCTATATAGGTATAATGTTTTTCTATGATAAAGATTTTACTTTGAATGAAAGTCACTCACTCCACTTGTTAGGTAGGGATTCTCCATTTCGTATTAATTGCAACTTCTATTTATAAAATCTGTCTACCTCTAGAAAAGAAATTTATATGTCTGGTACACTGAGATCTTAAAAGTATCTGGATAAGCTTGCTGTTGTGGACATCAAATGAAAAGTATTTTTTTTACCAATGTTTAGATAGCTACTCCTTTACTTGAACTAACCATTTTGACGCATTGAGCCTTTTTTTTTCTTCTAAAAGAAAATGTTTTGTATAATTCTGCAGTTTCCATTTTCCATAATCAATTTAAAAACATTTCGTATGGCTTCTGTAAGTTGTCATGATATTCTATTTTTTTTAAAAATTTTCAAAGGGTTCATTCAGCGTAAGGTTACAGTTTTTCTCAAGCCACCAGAATGTATTTTCACTCCCAACCACAGTGACTCGGGTTTGAGCAAGGAACACTTTGCAATGAGTTTTCATGTAACAAACCTTCAATAATAATTTTGAATATTCATTATTGATAATTCTTATAAAAATGTCAATTACTTGTTGCATATTTCATTGGAGTGTCAGGAAAATCATATAATTTCAATCCATAAAGATAAGCTTTGATGGATTGATATATCTTTTGAATGATGCTAAGATATGTGATTTGGACATCTGACCAAATAACCTTGTGAATTTGGTGACTGCTTCTCTACTTTCTGACTCTCATGATTGTGAAGATCGAATATTTAAATGCTTAACTTTGCATGTGTATGTTATGAATAATTTAGAAAGGAATGAACTCTTAACTTCTTGTAAAATGTAACACAGCAGCCTGAGTCCAATGAAGACTCGCATTCCGAGGGGAATTATAATACTCTGCCACCTATATATGCTCACTTTTGTTATGTAAATTTGACATAAACCTGTATTGCAAATTTAACCCTCCACCGAAAACTTGCAGGGGGGGGGGTAAAAAATATTTTCACCAATTGAGGAGAGTGCGTGCAGAATTCAAAGTTTCTATTCTGACCAGTTAGAGTTGGACTAGGTCCAGATGCATTCTTCAGAACATATGAATGACTTGAAACCAGCAAAAGTGTTCAAACTGGTTTGTTGTGGGTAGTGGTGTTGAATAAAAAAAAAAATAACAATAATTACATGCGCATCAGATAGGATATATTTTTAGGTCTTTTGGCAGCATTGTTATTTCATTTAAAATATTCTTTTATTCAGAAAAGAATGGGGAGAGGAAATTTAAGTTGTTTGATTAAGGAGTAGGAAGAGAAAAGGGGAGAATGGGAACATTATCTAAGAGGGGAAGAAAAGAAAGTATATTATTATTATTATTATTCAGTGAAATTTTGACATATGAGTCTTATCCGTGTTTGTATAAGAATTAGAGAAAAATCATTGACTGACAAGAAAGATTGGAAGGGAAACAATGAGAAGATTCATGCATAGGTTGAGAGAAATACAAAGGCATGAGATAATACTTGGGTTTTAATTCAGTTGTCAACAACCAAGGAATTTCTCGATGAATACAGCTACTGTATGTAAATATTAGAACCTATAAATATCATGAACCCAGCAAAAGTGTTCGAACTTGTCTGCTCTCGGTAGTAATGATTAATGATTGCAACAACAATTAGGTGCATAGCAGATGAGATATATATAAAAGGTTCTGTTTTTTTCTCAACCACTTGGTGACTGTCTTTTGGCAGCATATCGTGTTGGGCTGATTAATAAAAACATTGGAAAAGGGTTATCAATGAATAAGTTATTTCTTGTGACCCCCCCCCAAAAAAAAACAGAACACCCCCCCCCCCTCTGCATTTTCCCCACTCATTAAGGGATGTGTATGTGGGTGCAAAATTTCAAGTTTCTATTACAAACAGTTACAGTTGGGCAAAGTCCAGATACATAGGAATGTAAGAACATATAAATAACCTGATTTTTAAAAAGGCTAAAAATGACCTGTGATTCTTTCCTTTTATTTAAAAAGAAAATGGTTAAACTTTAAATCCATTTAGTTTTATGATTTACCTATTTGCTAAATGGAGAAAAGAGTGCAGTGTTTTACAGTACATGAAGTTGAGAGATGAATACTAAATCAGGAATGCAAAATAACCTCATTGAAAACCTACTGCTACTCTTTTGTGTACTATTTAAAATCTTACTTTTTTTCAAAGTTTTCTAACAAAAAAAAGATTGACAATTTATCAATAAGTGATATGTTTTGCAAACAAAAGCTAAAGCTTGAGTTGAATTAGGAAGAAAAAATATAAAAAAGAACGTGTGTTGCAATTTGAAAAAGTAACAGAAATTGTTCTGTAAGGTTCTGATTCATGTATAAAATTAGGGTCTGGATATCTACTTATATCTATTGAATCTCCCTATGAGTTTGTGGAGACAATTGAAAAAGTGATAACTAAACTTTAGAAATAATTGTGATACGTGTGTGATTCTATACATAATAAATGAATATGTTATGTCGTTTGAGATTTTTCTGCATCCAATTGAAAAATATGTTGATTCATTGCTTTATGTTGATGTTGTACTTGGCTGTTTGAAAATATGGCTTGGCAAGAATTTCAATGTCCTGTGCCTTCAACATCCCTGTATGGAGTAATCAATTGTATGACCAGCCATCTAATAATGATATCTTAATCAGATTTTATATCGATACTCCTTCAGTTACTAAACACGTCATTTTAATGATAGATTTTGATTAGAGAATTAAAATTATATATGACTATTATCATATAATCAGTTTGGTGTCTGACAACAATTTGGAAAATCTTTTTATATGCACCATGATTATCAACAACTAGCTCTTGTTTGAAGTTGATATTCACCAGATATATATTTTCAGTGCACGAGGCAATGCAGTGACGAGTTTGGATCAGCGGTTCTTGAGAAATCTAATAGGAATGAATAAAAAATCACAGATTATAGATATTTCTTCAGAGTTTCTATTAATTATCTTCCTTGACTTCTGTTCTTTAGAATTATCTAAATTTAGATGTGAAAAAATCTAAATTGGCTACACTGAAGAGAAGTAACGGGAATACTGTGGAGCCATAATTTTGTATGACAATTATGTTAGGCTGTTCCACACAGCATGAAGTTAAAATGCACGTTTGGAACTGCACAGCCCTATTTATAAGGAATTCCTTTACATTAAAAAGATATAGTTCCAACATACTTTTTTTTATATTAAGAAATAATTATGGTGATCTGAAAGTCAGGACAGATTGAGTTTGTTTAGCTAAGGATAGAAGTTAATTGAAAGTGAACATAATAGGTTAAAGATTACTCTTGTTCAAAAAACAAAAAAAAATCATGTAGATAATATTAGTATGGATATATTTCATGCAGAGCTCAATGTTTGGCAACCAAGTGTCTATACAAATCACTGTAATGCATTTCCTTGTCCTTTTTGAGAAAATAATTTTCATAGAGTTTTTCCAGGTTTTCTGATCATTTTCCTCTCAAGAAAACAAATTTGTTAGGACTTGGTTTCCAAAAGTGAAATCTTATTTTTAGACTTTCATCTTGTCCATTTCGGAAAAGCGACTTCATTTTTTCTAAGAATGTCTGTACACACACAAACCTATTCAAACAAATGGTTTAACACTAAATTAATATAATAATGATTACACTTTTGAAAAAGTTTATTTATATAAACCTCTTATCATGTGGAACACACCTTGAAATTTGAGTTTCCCAAAGAATGCTTACACTCCTTAATGTCAAGTGCAGATATGATGGAATGCCTTTGCCCCTGCCTTTGATTGCAATGTGAAGATGACAAATATTGATTCTCCAAGTGAATTATACTTTGTAACTTTCATTTCAGGGTGAATGCTGAAGTTATGAAAACTTATTTATTTATTAATTTTGACTATCCTTACTCATCCTTTTCTTTTTTCCACATTTCATTTCATCTATTCTAACACAGAATCTTTTTTGAAAACTTATGCTTTATCTAGGGATTGTCCCGTTGTCTTAGTTGTTTTTGCTGTCTCAATTGGTTACTGTCATCACTCTGACAAAGGCTTGTATCCTCTGGATCGTGGGTAGGGATGAGGGATGAGCAACTCTAAAAAAGATGAATTTATTTGTTGACTATTTGAAAAAAAATCGTCTACATTGCTAATTAACATGGTTTTAAGTATGAGATGACAAAGTACTGTGACTTTTGAAGAAACAACAGTTGCAAAAATCAGACTGGTTAACTGAGAAGTAAAAAAAAAAAAAAAAAACCTGCTTAAAAACGGTTGTGTGCCGTGTTTGTCCTATTAACCCAACCATCTTGTTTTATATTGTTCATTTTGTTTTTATTCCTTTTTCCTCTCTTTACATTTTATAACACAACTAACTTGACTTGATTCTCGGTCCTCGAATTCAGAGAAACATTATGACTTGTGTAACTTTTATAGGAAAGATCGCAATTATGATGACACCTTGAACCCATTTGAGGAGGAAGCTGAAAGCGAGCACCTGGATAGCGAAGATAAACAAACAGTCACTCAGTCAGTGGAACAGAAAAAGTAATGATAGGTTTGCAGATGACAGTAAAACAAATTCTACTACACTCACTAGCCTTGCTACTACTTCTACTACCACTACTAAAAAATTGCTGCATCTTGGCCTGGAGATTCTGCTCTGCTCTCTACACATCTGCAGCCCCTACCAGTTACTCTGAGTAGTCAGAAGATAAATTCATGAATTAGTTATGTTCCTTTCATATTTCCCAAACATCTCATCAGTCTGACATTTTTGTTACTAAAAAGAAAATAAAATTTTAACAGGTTCCTAACATATGTCATTGGATGTCAAGGGGAATCAATGGATGTATATCAAGAGTGCATGAAAGGATTGCATCATGATAATTTCCTTGATTTGTTGTATAAATTTTTTACAGATAGACACACACACACACACACATATATATATGTAAAACACATATACAAAACATGCCTATTGATAAAAGCTTTGCTTCAATTTTTTTATGTTTTGTCAATGTTTTGATTCAACAGCAAAATCTATAAAGCTTCTGCTTGCTCATACACTCACCACACTGTACATTTGATACCTAGATCACCATGAACAATATTTGTTCTAAGTTTATTTTGTGTGTGTGTTCTTCCTGCTACAGATGTCTTTTAAATGCCATATTTTATTCTTTTGTGCAATTTTCTCTCTTAACATTCAATGAATTCCTGAGAGCATTTATGAATCCAGAAACTATAAAGAACTATAGAATTCATATCGGGATATCAATGAAGAGAATTTTGCTAGTGTTTGCTGTCAGTCTTCATAGTAAACTGTGGAGATGACTGGCATCTTATTCTGGCCATTAAAGCTTTTGCTTGCATGGCTAGCACAATAAACAATCTCAGTGCTTACAGAATTTTTTCCAATGTCAGTGACAAAAGTCTGCCTCACAATGCAGAAGATTTCTTGATTTGTATGCTCGTCAGAACAGCCTAAATAGTTATGTTAGTTTTTTTTTTTTTTTTCCTTAAACAAACTATTATTACTATATTTTCATGTCTTTTGTTCTTATTTCATTGAGTCTACTCAATGAGAATATCTTTTGTACTGTTCTTCTTTTTTGTATTATTTTCTAAGGTTTTATAATCTGCCATTCCAAGAATCTCTCAAGAATATTTTCCCTTTGCACTGGGTATTATGAAAATCCTTGGTGATAATTTTTGACAGCAGTAATAGTTCTTTTAGTAATAGTAAATGAACATTGAAAACTAGAATGACTAATGATGAAGGTTCTGATGTTTATTCTTGGTATCATTGAGAGTGTCTGGAAATCAGTGGAGGGATGTGTACTGGCTCATCCTCACTGTATTGTTCTGATTAGGATGAAATATCACTTCTTGGCAATTTTTAGGTTTTCTTTCTATTGAAATTTTTCATTATTTTTCCATTCATATATTTATTTCTTAGGTTTTAGAAGAACTATCAATGCTGTCAAAACTTTGAATAAACTTTGTTTACAGAGGAATATATATATTAGATAATTTTATAGATGTTGTCAGAAAGATGAATTTATGTCCTTGAAATTCCACATTTTTTCTTGGCTTATTTCTCTTTTATCCTTCTTATTAATCAACTTAAAAACTTTTTCTCTTTTTCTCTCTCAAGTCTTTTTCTCTCTAAGGTCGGTATGCATTCATTGACTACAATAAGCTTTTCTAAAAGAAATATCATTTCCCCCATTAGCAGAAGTCGACAAATGGAGTCTGATGTACTTCACCTTAACTTTTTTACTAAATGCTTGTAAAATCTTTTGCAAGTGGAATTCTGTCATGAGAAAAATATTGCTTTGCATCCAATCTAAGGGCTGACCCAAAAAAGCATTCCTGAAGCAAATTCAATTCATCTGCATACCCATTATCATTTATATACGATGTGCATTATAAAGGATGTAAAACTCCAATTGGCCTTCATTTATTGAAAAAGCCTTTATACTTTGTTAAAGTCAGTCATTTTATATCCTTACGAAGTATATGTGGGCATATTTATAAAATTTAATTTCATAAAGGCATTGTTCATTTTATCTTTATTGCTTATAGCATTTAAGGTTCATCTCAGAGTTCCAAAATATCTAACTTTTGATCAAGCAGTATACCATTTTTTCATTCTTTTCATTCAATTGATTATTATCTCAATAAAAGATACAATAAAGAAAATCAAACAATTGGAAGATTAGGGAATTTGCTCTATGAGAAGTGGATAAAAATCTTTTATAAAAGATCAATTAAACGAGCAATGGGATTTTGACCCTAAAGTCTATCCACAATCACTCACTGCAACTAATTTTGAGCTAGATGTTCATATTCCTGTGTTTGAATTTGAGGACCAGACATGGTTTCCAAAACAATGTTAACAATAATGTATTAGAATGATTAACAAAGTAGATATTCTTTCAAGTATTATCAAGAAAGATTTAGAATGTTAGAGCCTTTTTTAGACACAATGGATTCCAAGATGAAGTGTCAATGAAAGAGAGATGACAAAACAGTCAGATCAGTATGTCCATTCTTATATGTGGTAATCTTCATGTTGCACATTGATAAGTTTGCAAGTTCATAAGATTTGACATTTCTTATTCTCCAAATCTCTGTTTTTTGTTTTTCTCTTTTAGATTTTCTATTCATTCGTATTTTCTCCTTCGCTTCACTCTGATTCTAATGCCTTTCCTTCATTCATGCTTTCAAACTTATGGCTTTGCATGTGATTATTTTCTTTTTCAATTTTTCTTTTTGAATCAGTTCTTTATTGTTTGAAAACCTTGTTTGAACTATTTATGTCTATATAGTTTTATACAAGATCTTGGATTCAAACAGTATTAAGCTTACTTTTGAAATTTAGTTGAAAAAGCTATTTGCCAGATACAATCAGTTGGCTGGCAATTACCAAGTATTAATTGAAAGCAAGAAAAAGTTAGCATGATACTTTTTATCAAGAGGATACTATCACCAGAATATTAAAGCATGATAGGTAGGACCCCAAACTTGTGAAATGGGTTCCTAGGAAAGTCTATTATGCTTTTTTTTTTCTTTTTTCTTTTCCTCCAGCATTACCAAAATAGATACTTTACTTTTCACCTTGGCATTATTCACAATATGGTGCACTTAAGTGCCTTATTGAAAGGGCCAAATAGTGATGCTTCTCTAGTCAATATAAAAACTTTTTTTTTAATTTTTAGGTAATCACTTCTTAACGACCAAAAGAATCATTTTTCTGCCATTTTTAATGTATAAATGGCTTATCAACTAAAATTGGAAAATGGTATTGTTGCCTTGAATGTAGAGTTTACTTTGAAAACGCAATAGAAATTTTTGGAAAAATTGAACTTGTGATCAACAACATGAAAACAGTTATCGTAGGCTCAATGCACAGGTAATGGCATGGCTTGTCAAAATGTGAGACTTATTAGTTTGCTCATGGTTTGATTAAAGTTGCCTTCATTAGAAAAAAGTTAGTTCATTAGGTTTTGTTTTCATACTGATCTTTTGAGCTTTGATTGTCCAGCCATATAAATTTATGTTCTGTTCTATCACTGTCTATTGTTTCTCATTTTAAAATCTTATTTTGATTTACTGCAAGGTTTTAAAAAAAAACTCTTTAGTCTTAAACCTGGCAAACTGTTCAAGAAACAGTTCAATTTCTTTTATTGCACAGGAGGTGCTTGATATTTCATAAACTTCTGACTTGATGTGTGGGTCATTCTTGCTAGACACGAAGATTCACTGGACATGTCATTATTCTTGATCCTAAATCTAGTTTAAATAAGTATCCAGGACTTCTATTTAGACTGGATGTAAAAATGTTTTTTTAACATGGATAAGTTATTATAGTCCTAGCTATAAAGAATATTGTCTATCACTTGCGTTCATTCATAAAATGGTTGAGTTGAAATCTGTTCGATCTTTAGTAAGGTTTTTTTTTTTTTTCACACTACACTGATTATGTACTTAGAAAATCTGCATATAATCTGTCTTTACTAATTCTGCTTGTTGGTTCTTTGTCTTGTTTCAATTCTGTCTTTATTTCTTTGAAATTTCATGACATTTGTCTTCATAAATGAACCTATAACAGTTCTTGGTTTCTTTCTATCTTTGATGATTTTTAACAATCTTGTGTTGTCCACCAGATTTGAATCTGGCTGCCAACACAGTTCCTCCCAGATCTTCTTGTTTTCCTTTTTGACTGCCATTCATACATTCCAATTTTTCATGTCCTGAATAAATGAACAATTTAAATATGAATGTTGAATAGAATTGTTTGAAGTTTTCTTCTCATTAACTATACAGTTTCTTTATCTTAGGTCCTGATTCTGATGGCTTTGACTGCATCCATCTTTTTTTTTTTTTTTCACTTGAATCTTTGATTTCTTTGTATGAATGACTATGGTTTATTTATTGATGTACATTTTGATTATTGAAATTGTTGATACATTTTTATTATTTTTTAATTTTTTAATATAATCTTTTAATGTTGAGAAATCTTGAAAATTTTCTGAATTGAGGAATTCTTATTGTATGCTGATTTATTCGAATGGTATTATTGTTATAACGCTTCACCTGTTATACCGTCTGGCCCTCTTCATGTACCAGTCATATTTGGTAATATTCTTGGAATTACGAACAAAAGCCTTTTCTTAATGCTCTGGGGCAGATTGTTCTCAGTCCACTGTCCATGCTAAGACATTGTGTCTGTAACAACCAAAACAACAACACCAGTCAGAATAAATCAGTGTGTAATAAATTCCTAAATATTTTACATTTTTTATGTAAAATTCTTTGTTTGTTTTCACAGAGAAACCTCAATTATCCAATCATCAATTATATGAATTTTGGATTTTCCAAACAAGATTTCAAGATCCTGTACTTGTGTTCAGTATAGCTTTGTTTCAATGATCAGATCAGTTAACCAAACAGAATACTCCTCATCTGTCTCATTTGGATAATTGTGGTTTCTCTATTTATAAATGAGTTGAGCAATATTTTTAAAAAATGATTTAATATTTTCAAAGTTTTTGTTATGTAATGGAACATTCCCAAAAAATTAGATAGTTGGTATCATTTTTATTTTTTGGTTTTTATTTTATTTATTTTTTTTTTAAAGAAAACTCCATTTAATTTTTTTTTCTCTCTCTCCCTGTGCCACTGTTTCACGTGTACCATGGTGTAGTTGGTCACAAGATAGAAATAATTAAATCGGCTATATTAGTTCCCATGCTTGGACAGTGTTATGGTTTATGTAACTTTTCTAGGCCAGAAGGCTACGATGAAAGTCTCAATCCTTTTGGAGAAGAATCTGATGAAGAGGACCAGGATAGTGAGAATAAACATTTGGTGAAAGATGCACCGCAAAAGAAAAAGTAATGATAGGTTTGCAGTTTAGAGTACATAATTCTATTACTAAAATATTTTATGCATCTTGGCCTGAACAAACTGCTTGCAACTGTTCCTATGCAGATTACGATCTTCAGTTATTATTCTTATAACAATTATCATTGCTACTATTTCCGCATGGAATTAACTTCTCTTGAAAATGCATTCCTTCCTAACATTTATCATGAGTTACTGCCGTTTTGTAACCAATGATTTTGGTCTCATGGTTGAAAGAAAGAATCATGGGATGAGCCTCTTTCCAGCTCCCACCTCTTCTTTGCTAAGCCACTTTTGTTCTATATATAATTCCCAAAACATCAATACTTGTAAATTAATCAAATCACACATTCTCAGCTGTCAACATTTTATTAAAATACATTTGATGATGAAAAATCTTCTTGTAGATGTGTTACAATCTTACTACAGGCACATGAATTAGTACTAATATGTCTGTTCAACATTAGTAATGAAGTAAGAAATAGTTTTAAAACTAATTTTACTATCAAGAGGAAATATAGATGAACTAATGATTCTCCTGAACTTCATGGGTAACTCTGCTAGGCCCAATTGATGTATTAATTTATTTTCATTTCAAGTGCAAAATACTTTAATGTGAAAGGAGTTCTGTGCGTATCTTCCCCCCACCAGTTTATTTCGTATTATTGTTCAGTTTTTTATCAAAAATATTTTAGGAAATTCTTTCTCTCGTATGTCATTTAGATTTGTGTTTTTACTTGAAAAGCTAATACAGGCGTTCCCAGTTATAATGCGGTTGTAGGGGGTCTAAGAAAGCTACTAGCATTATAAATTGCAATAAGTGAAGTGGGCATAGGTGATATTTTAGGGCGGGCAATAGATGAAAGATGGAGAACATAGTCCATCATATAAAAAGTAATTGAGATTTAAACAAATAAACAAAGGTACTCTTCAATGTTTGATAACTACAATATATCACAAAGTATTTCAATATTCAAGAACAAAATATTTACATATTTACATCAGTGACTTCACCCTTTCAAACCTATAAGCTGTTGTGCCTTCAGATAACCAGTATCTGAGTTCCAGAAGTAAAAGTTCAAATTATTAAAAAATAAGTTTTTTAAAAATATTTTTTTCTTATTGACTACTGAAATACTTTTTGTCTTATTCATTTCATCTTTACAATTGGTTTATAGGTCAAAGTCAAATATATTTCTTAATTAGAGGTGGACTGGGAGTTTTATCACTCACCAAATGGGTTTATTGTATTGTAAAATAACACTTGGCTCTAAAGATCGAGCTTATGGGTTGGAGGAGAAATTCTATTTTTATTTGCAGTTTTCAGGATAAGTTGATTTTGAGAGGAAAAAATGCTAACCCTCTGCTTGATATCACTTACCGTGCAATATCAGGGGACGCCTGTACGTTGATTTTCGGAACATTATTAATGATGCTAAATATTAGATATTTTGTATATCTCAAGTTGTCAACCTCAAATTTGTACCTTCATTTATTGACTAATAGCTCAGCCAGAATGAAATCACCATCAAAGCCAGGTATGCTTTCAACAGGAGGATCTGGATTACGAAGCCCAGGCCTTGGGCCACAAGGACCTGGAATGCCATCACCTAATGCAAGACCACAAGGACCTGGCATGGGTCCACAGGGACCTGGCTTAGGTCCGCCAGGCATGGGTCCGCCAGGCATGGGTCCACGGGGGCCCGGCATGGGTCCGCCAGGCATGGGTCCACCAGGCATGGGTCCACGGGGACCTGGCATGGGTCCGCCAGGCATGGGTCCACGGGGACCCGGCATGGGACCGCCAGGCATGGGTCCACGGGGGCCCGGAGTAGGACCGCCAGGCATGGGTCCACGGGGGCCCGGAGTGGGACCGCCAGGCATGGGTCCAAGAGGCCCAGGAATGGGACCGCCAGGCATGGGTCCAAGAGGGCCTGGAATGGGTCCACAAGGGCCAGGGATTGGTCCCCCTGGAATGGGTCCACAAGGGCCTGGAATGGGTCCCCCTGGGATGGGCCCACAAGGACCTGGAATGGGACCGCAAGGGCCTGGAATGGGACCGCAAGGGCCTGGAATGGGACCACCTGGAATGGGACCACAAGGGCCTGGAATGGGTCCTAGGGCCTCAGGCCCACCTGGTTATGATATGAGTTCTGGAGCAGGTATGGGACCACGAGGTCCTGGAGGGCCTTCTCCTAGAGGCCCACCTGGTATGGGACCCCGTTCACCTTTAGGCAATGAACCAAGGTTAGGACCCTCTAATCCCATGATGCGACCATTACAAAGTGGTGCTAGATCTCCAAGAAATAATCATTCAGTGAATGTGCTTCAGGTTGATGATTATGATAACTCTCCCTCACCCTCACCCTCACCAGTTATGCGGAGAGAGTGCTCACCTTCTCCTGGCCCAGCACGGACATCAAGGCGAGGTATTCCTGAAAATTTTGACAAAGAAATCAGAGACATGATTCTTGGCAAGCCTACTGGTGGTAACAGGGGCCTTGGCCAACCTAATAACCAAAATATGCCTGAACGTGGGCGTAAGGGATTGACTGCAGTCAATAACGTTAATGCCAATTCCCCTTATCACAATCAGCAGAGCTCTCCTGCATATCAGACCCAGAGAAGAGCCTCCTTAGTCAATAACAACAATATAAGAAGTGATACTATTCACTCAGATGATGCATACTACCGCAGTGTTGACACTGAATCCTTGTCAGACTTCTCTGATTGATCAACACAAAGGTAGGTACAAGTGCTTACACTGACTGCCAACAAACACCTGTACCAGTCACTAGTTCACTTCACAATGTGTCTGCACTAGTCCCAGGTGTGTCTAATTCCCTGCAAAAACCCTCCTTGATCTCGTAGTCTGGTCACCTGATTTTTGAAAGAGAAAAAAAGCAACAAATAGATGGAAGCCAAATCGTTAAGAGATAAAGTGACAATGCTGAAATTTGCTTTCCGAAAATCTGTGGCGGGAATAAAAAATGGATTGGATCCTGGCTGTCTGCTTTTAGTCGATAAATGATATGCATTTTATGCTACCTTTTAAAAATTCAAATAGTTACATAAATTGAGTACGATATCATTCTTCAAATAATGAATTGGATTCCTTGTAAAATGCAGAACCGTTTATTCGGTATATTATGTATCTATAATAAGGTATTGAGCTGAGTTGTCAGTACAGCCCCTTAATTTTAGTATTGCCTCTTGTAACTTGAAATATTCAAGACGTTCTATTCGACCAAAAGTTTCTTGGTTTCTAAGATGTCATACAAAAACACTGTGTCATAAATCTAATTCTTAAAGAGAAAACATTTACCAAAAAAATATTGCTTGGTCATGAATGACCGATGGAAATCACATATTTCCTCTTACTTGAACTACACCACTACTCGGCTAGAGAACCCACTAGCTATAATGTGAAGATTTTACAAATCTAAGCTGTACTAACAATGAAGATGATGTCTTGAAGCTAGTCATAAACTGCATAGGAGCAGCCTCAACAGTTTTGTTATCCCTTTCTTTTTGTTTTTACTTTTGATATGCCAACCTCTGGTTTTCTCTTTCAATATTTTGTCTTTTTCTTTCAACAAAATCTTCTGTAACTTTCTAGTTTTGATTTTGTTTTGTCACTCTGGAGTGTTCATATGTGGCCCTGTCTTATCTGTTGATAGCCCACAAGACACACTCCATTCTACTCTCCCTGTCCTGTAGTTACAGCTCATAATTCAGCTGTTACTACTGCTTCTACTCTGGTTGCATGTCATCCTTTCATAGACTTCCTTGTTACTGCATGAAAATAGTTTTTCTTTGAAAAAAATCTTTTTTATGGATAACTTGTACCTCCTAATTCACTAATTTTTCTATTTTTCTATCTTGATTTTCTGTATTTTTGTGCTGATTTTGAGTTTTATTGTTTCTAACAATAGTTAACATTTTGTTTTTAATTCCCATTTATTAATCTTCAATTTTGGAAAAAGAATTTGTCCATTTTACCCGGAGACATCAACAAATGTACAAGTACTATTATTTCAACTTTTTAAACACAAGATACAGTTAAAATGGAAAAAATAATGCCCATTTTGTTTCCCTATCATTAGTCGAGTTGTAATGAAATAATTGTACTTTTGTTTTATTGTTTTTCATTGGTCTTTTTCAATTAGACTAAGGATGTATATTTTTCTTATAAAAATTTGTAAGAATTATTGATGATTTTTAGAAATAATTGTGCTTTTGTATTTGTAATGTAATTTTGACTTGTGAGAGAATATAGATTTTTAAAAAAATGACAATGTGTTTTCTGAAGATAGTATAAACCATATTCACTCCACCCTCTGCTTTTTCAGCCTGCTGGAACCACTTTTTACTCTTAAGTAATTCAAAAAATATCAGTCTTAACTATCTGAAAGGGTATTATTTTTCTTTCAGTATTAACTCCTACTTTTTACTTTTGTTTATTTTGTTCACAATAATGGAGTTTCCACTTGATAATTACAATCAGAAAATAATTGTCTGATATTTTGAAGAAGTAGAATTATTTACAAGATGACCTGAAATGGGATTGTTAACTTTTGATAAATGTGTTTCCTTTTAATCAAGTTAATAAAATTGTGTGACCCAATGTTGGGACATTTTCATGCATGTCTGCCTGGCAACACTTCATCAAAGTTTCAAATCAGTTGGGACATATTTTTCACTTTTTGAGAACTCTTAAAAATATCCTTAATTTTTGATTATATTATCATCAAAATTGCATCTTCAGTGGAATTCCTTGAGAAAAACATTGTGGCACCGCCTATACTTTTAGTTGAGAATTTGATACAAAACCCTTTTAGATATTTAACTAAAAGGATTTTGTATTAAATTCATAACTAAATGTGTAGGGTGTGCCACAGCAGCATAATTTACCATGTGAAAGAAATTAAGTATCATTTTGAAAGTGCTTTGAAAGACTCGACCAAGAATTTACCTAGAAAATAATATTGATAATTCAAAAAACCTGTTTAGGATGAAAAACTAGCCAAGATAAAATAATTAGAGCAAAAGTTTGATTATGAAACCTCATGAGAATTGCTTATTAATAAACCTGCTTTTTATTAGGATGTGTTGTGGCATTTTGTTGTCTGTATTACATCCAAGAAATCTGAAGAAAAAGTTCATTTCAGAAGATTTAAAGAAAATTGAAAATGTTGCTTGCTCTTTTTCTTTTTTCATCATTCAAAAGATCTCTCTAGGAGGCATTTATGATGAAAACTTTTAACATTGAAGAATAGTTGATTTAAAAAAAATCTTTTAGAGATGGAGAAGTTTTTATCTTGTTTATATGAAACTGTTTTGGTCTTCAATCTCCCTCTTTTCTACTAACTGTTTTTGTTATTAATCAAAACTTTGAACTTCAGCTACTTAACTTGCATCTCCACTTTTTGTTTACAATGTCTTTCTTTTGAAACTTCACAAGCTTGGCATTAAAAACAAGTGTTTGTTAATCATTTTTGTATTTCAAATTTCAGCCTAGATTGACCTATTCTTCTTGCATTGTCTCTGTCTTTTGAAACTGTATCATTTCTGTTCTTCCCCTTCCCAAACAGCTACTACTTAATTGAAAACTGGGATTTTTAGTTATAAGTCAGACATTTGGTTAGACTGGAAATGCTATTAGTGACGATGAGGGTGGGAGTAATTTTACGCATCTTTCTTCCGCATTTTCCGAATCATTTTCAGGCAGCAGCTCTATTTTGTCAAGCTTCTCAATGTCCTGTGTGCTTAATTTGGCAGCATTTTTCCCGCTTTTTGTCTTTTATGCTTCAGTAGATAAATTTTTCCTTCTACCAACCATCTTCAATGCATGATGGGAAATCCCTGATTTCCCCCCTCTTTTTCTTGTTGTTGTTATTGTAGCCCTTCACTGCATGTGCATGTCTTTTATTTATTTTAAAAAAACCTTTTAATCATTATATATATGCTCATCACACACGTGCAATCACATATGTATTGGTCATTTTGGGACTACCCATATATGCAATAAATATGTGTGTGTGTGTGTGTGTGAGTTGGTGCATTTTATCCTACCCATACCTACTTCCTTCAGTACCACACAGACCATTTCTATTGACTTTGCAGTGCTGAGACTGCTGACGATCACTTTGCTGACTCCACAAACACCAATTCTACTTCTGCTACCACTACTACTGTTCCTACCACCAATACTACCACCACCACCACTACTTCTACTACTACTACTTCTGATGAGGTAAAAGCTGCTGATGGTAAAAACCCATTTGGTGATCCAGATGGGGAAGATTGGGAAGATGAAGACTTGACACTGGTGGATGATAACCGACCTGGGGTACCTGTGAGAGCTTTGTATGATTATCATGAAACTGCTCAAGATGAGCTCACATTCAAAGCAGGTGAGCGTTGAGACTACCTTATCAAGCGTGAAGAACGATGTGAACCTGACTTAACAAAAAATATAGTTTTATTTTGAATTTTGAATTTTCTCTCTTCAAATTACCTTTGCTTCATTCCATGAAGCTTTTCAAATTAAATTCACTCATATTGAGTAAGCTTCTTTATTCAGACTCATTCTTTGCTGTTTTAGTTGACTTTCATCTTTTATTCTTCTTTGTCTTATAAGCCCAACCTAGATTTTTTCCTGAGGATTTCAGTTTTCCTATGAAAGCTACTTGACTAGCACCAAAAATTGTGAATTTGGAGCCAGCATTGCCAGCACATAAGGATGTTGGCCATGACAAGATTTTCTGATACATTAAAAACAGGTTGTTACAGAATATGTAAGGCTAGGTATGAATGTATACTTTTCCAGATGGACATACTTTTAACAATGGTGTTTATTAATTGATACTCATTTTCCAAAGTTGATATTTCTTGCAGAATGTGGTTGGTAACAAACTGGATGTCACTTACGATGTACTCATTTCCCTTCCATTGTTTTCTTCAATTTTGGAATGATTTTGTGTCTTGAGATAAAACTAAAATCAATTTAGTCCTCTGTTTGTTTTCATGTAGTTAGTCGGTTAGTAAAAACTGCTTAAACCCCCAAAAGGTTGCCAAGTTTTCACTTGTAGTCAGTTGCAGTCTCTGTATTGGAAGCACCTTCACTAATTTGTTTTTTGACAATTTGACTTTCTCGTTCTATCCGCATACTCAACCTCAGAATCAACACATTTGTGTTCTTGTGAAAGGAAATAGTTTCTTTTGTATCTCATATTGATTGACCATTAATAGTATCTCCTATTATTGTTCAGTTTCAAGGTACAGGATTTTATACGGATGAAAGTAAATAAATGTTAAAGAATATAAGCCAACAATTGAATTTGAATCTAAGCTGGAATTAACAACATTGAGGTTTTGTCTTGGAAATGAAGTTGCTTTCAAATATGTGCATCCATGCTTATTTAAAAACTTTGCTCATTTGTTGATCTTTGAGGCATTAAGAATGATGATAACTCTCAAAAACAGGCTTGTGTGCGTGTGTGTGTGCGTGTGCATATGAAATAAATGAATATATATATATATATATGAAAGGCATCCCCTGCTTTTTGAAAGTTTGCTTTACACCACATTTTCGCTTTCATGAAAAAAGAGAAAAGTGAAAGTAGCATTAAGCGTCTGTTTTGTACCAAGCCGTTGTAGAGGCAGCACACACCCATTCCCCCTCTTTCTTACACCTCAGTCTTCTGTATCTCCTAATGTCCAACAAATCAGCCTAACATACCATCTTCACCATTTTTGGGTCTGGGAATGCTCAAATTTTTTTCCCATAAAAATTAATCATAATTGCTTCACTGCTCTATGGTATTTCGGCTTAAAGAAGAGATTTTATAGAAACCCTCTACTTTGGATGGAGAGGGAAGCCTTTGTGTGTGTGTGTGTGTGTGTGTGTATATATATATGTATATGTGTGTGTATATATACATATATATATATATATATATATATATATATATATATTATTATTATTATTATTGTTTATAAATTAATTATTGGTTGCTTGCAAGAAGCATGTGTTTTTTGTTACTTTCATCCTTTATGCTTATTTGAAGGTGCTGTGTTTCTCTTCCAATGAAAGGGATGTATAATTTTGGTCATATCCTTTTCTTTCTCATTTTTCTTTTAAGCAGTTTAAAGTTGATGTCTACTGATTTTTTTCTATAAACTAGTGTTTCGCTCTTATCTTCATGGATTGTCGAATGAGTCTAAATTTCTTAAGTCAAATTTTATTCTTAATGTCAGAGTATGAAAGTTTGCCTTAAGGATTACTCTCAAATAGATGAGTCTTAATTCCAACTTTATTGGCATTTGCATATTCAATCTATTGAAATACACTAGAAACAAATCATTATTCAAGTTGACCATTGAAAATATTGAGTAGAAAGATTTTCTTCATATAACTTTTTCAGTTTTATTGTTATTCATGTTATTTCATTGTAAAGGATTTGCTTAGTAATTAGAAGCTGTCTACCAAGAATCTGCTCTCTGTGAAATTCATTCATTTCTGTTTTCTGTTCAAATTCAACTCTTCCTCATTTGAAAGTTGAAAAGGAGAAAAAATCTGCCATTTTGAAAGTCAGTGAATTGGTTACCTGCTTAATTCCATATCTTCATTTTTGTCAAGCTCCAAAATTTCAATTGATGGAAATCATCTTCAAAGACAAACTTGTACATTGCAATCTTCGTTTTCTTTTGGACTATTTATCTTTGCATTTTCCCTCTTAAATCTTCATCAAAATAATGGTAAATATCTGCTCAAGTTGGATCTCGGTTTTATAGTGGTTGTTGGATTTAGAATGAGCCACATTTACATCTTGATTGAGCTGTAGAATTAGGCCTCCCAGTTCAGTGCTCTTATTATTTAGTTATCATCTAGAAAGAATGGTGCTGCTACCAATGGTTGGTAGAACTTCTCTCATCGAGCCTTATGTAATTCATATCAACATTTGCAAAATAGAAAAGTCTTCAGTATGCAAAGAAAATGTATGATATTTAAAAAGTAAATTGTTCATCTCTTTTGTTCACTTGTACATCATTAAATTCATTCGAGAATGAATTTATTTGAACATGTTCAAAGAATGTATTGGTTCAAATGTTGATGAAGTAATAAAAATGAAAATGTTGCTCCATCTGAATTACTGATTGACAACAGAGTAGCTGATCTTCAAAATGCCATAGAAACGTATCACAACCATTTGTTCATCTGCTTTGCCAGCCAGCCATTCCTCTCAGCCTGCCAGCCTCTATCCCACTTAACATTTAACCATCTCTGTACCTGGTGGAATATTTCAGGAACCCAGGATTATTTCACCCAAAGCCATATCGGCGATTGGAGATTTATTTTCCACTTAGTGTACAGAGTCCAGGTTTGCTTTGAAATCTTTCTTTCTGTCTTTGCTGAAAAATTACAAAGAAATTCATTTCTTTCCTCAATGTTGGCAAAAGTATTTTCTCCAACCATACATTTAATAATTTGGAGAATGTTATTGCTGCCTTTGCTTGCCTGTTAAAGGGATTTTGCTTTTTAAGAAAGGTCAGAAGAGAAAGGATTTTGCTTCTTTTAGAAAGGTCAGAAGAGAAAGGATTTCAAAACAAAACAGTAATAGGTAAAGGGCAGAAATACGATACAAATGAGTGATACTAATTATAATGACTGTAAGAATAATGCAATGATGTTGGCAATGGACAGGGAATTTCTGTTTATATCTTATATTTCTTTCTAGTTTATACTTATTCTTTGTTTTTTAAGTTATTTTGTTAAAGTTATTAAAAGTGAACTTCTAAACAATTTTGTCTAATGGTACTTCTTGAATAAAATGACTTTTAAGCAGGGTTCATATCTCTGGGATGTTTATATTTTTACTCTCCCCCCCCCCAGTCTCAAAAAACTTGATTGTAATAGCTTGCTAATATACAGATTATAATCTGTATATTAGCAAGCTATTACAATCAAGCTTAGGTAAAGAAGTTCATTCATGCTAGTTTAGAGATCTTCATTATCTTTTAGTTGAGTAGCGGTAATCAAGCTTAATTTACATAACCCCATGGTTTGAAATATGACTCTTGTGATATCCAGTTCAAAACTCAGAAAGCTGTTGAGCCTCCCCCTTTTTATTTTTATTTTTTCAATAGTATTGTTCGAAGTATACACTCATTGAAAAGTGACCTTTAAAGATGACAATATTTTGATCTGAAATATCTTAAGTCTTTATCAGAGGACGGTTTCAAGTGCAAGTGTTTCAGCAAAATGAATAGAAATTAAAATCTGAACTCAAAATAAATTCGAAGGAAATATAATTTTATCTGAAATCATTTGGTTGTTCAACATGAAATTGCTGATATTTTTAGCTCTTAATACTTTTAAATAATATTTCTTTTTTGATTTATGCATTATTGGTTGATTATTTGACAGTTCTTCAAATAAGGAATTTTTTAACAAGTATGAAAATCCTTTCAGCTCATAATTTTCATATTTTATACTAGCATGAGTTGAAACGGGGCAATTTTGAAGCTGCAACTATGAGGACTAAAAATTCTGCATTTTTGGATGATGTTACTGAATGAATAGTAAGGGTTGGATTAAAAAGATTTGAAAAACAGATGAGAGGGTGGTCAAGACCATAAGGCAATGGTGGAAAATGATTAAAAATCTCCAAAACTGGTTGCAAATTTCAGTGAATTGATTGAAACCGTTTAAGAGTGATTGGCAAAAAAGAGTTTGATAATAGGTTCCATTCGTTTCAGGAACAAAAATCAGATGCACAGTGATTCGCATTATTAATGTTTAATTATATGAAATTGGTTGATTTTTGCATCCTATATTCATATGATGAAAATCAAAAATTGATACTGAATGATGACTGTGGAAGATTTGCCTAATGGCTGGATTTGGATAAGAAGCTGAAGTATTAATTGAAATGTTATCATCCATGGAAGTTCACAATGAGTGCTTGGTGAAACATGACTGGTTTGATAGAGAGAATTACTAAGAATCACTATGTTGAATCATTTGAAGATGGAGACTTCATTGCAGATAAGCACTCCATAGCACCCAGACTATTTCCTTACAGGAAAAAATCTTCTCCAATCAGGATCAAATTAAAAGTCACTTTGATCAATCTGTTTTGTAAAATATATCTCAGTGATGTTATCATCCTGGGGGATTTTGGGTCTCCCAAAATCAGAACCCCTTGTGTGGACAACTCAGTCAAAATTGATCAGACCCCAACTTATATCCCAGCAGCAATACTTGACTCCATTCTTTTTTTTTTTTTTTTTTTTTTTTTCTAAACTGATAAAAACTGTAGATGCTGCTCTTTTATACGCCTCACTGCCAAATATGACATCACGGACAACCAACTCTTCAAATGAAGAATTCTTAGGAAGAAAACTTGCTTCCAAAATGGAATAAATGTATAGAGGCTGGAGAAAACTATTTTGATTTGAAAAATCAATTTTTCCTTTCTTTTCTTTCAATATATTTTGTTTAAATAAATCAGCAAATTCATGTTGAGCAACCTAATAACAGCCAACAGATCAGTAAATAGTATCTGATTTTAGTTACAATCTAGAGATCGTGACTTCCTGATACTGTAGAATATTATTCATGACTTACACTCTCTTTGGAATAACAAGAAGCAGATCATAAATATATAAAGAATAATGATACATGTTCTCCATCTTGTTGATGTACTAAGAAAAAAAAAAGACAAGGAAAATCTATAAGTATAAAGTTTTTCATAGGATTCTCATTTTTTGACTAATACCGTTTATTTTGGTGGATAAAATGACACTTGAAGCCTCAAAAAAAAACATTGGCCAGATACAAAAACAGTGACTAACTAAACAATGAGCTAAAACCATGGAAATCAGACTGAGATTGAAGTCTTGTCTATTATGAAGGTTGTCTTACCCCCCAAAATATATAGTATATTTGCAAACAAAAAATGCTTTCAGAAGAGAAAAATGAAGATTAGTGCAAGGACATATTGTTCCATTTACATAAGAGTTAGTTGTAAATAGAAATACCTTGTTGGTCGGCCTATATTGATCTGCTGGCAAGGTACTTTTTAAAATGAAAAATTAATTTCTATCTTTATTCAAATTCTTGCAATCTCTTCTACTCTACAGTGAAGATGCTCCAAGGGATTATGAAGTTGTCATGTAATCATAATTTACTGATTTCAAATATCATCATTATTCTTGAAATAATCCTCAAGAGGCTTGTACAAAAAAAACACTTTCATTCTTGTTAATGTTGAGATTATTCTTAAAAATTTTGTTAAGCTAACTGGTATATTCTTTTTGAAAGTCTGGCCTTTTGGGGAAAATTTTTTTTTCGAAGCAGCACTAAACTGTCTTCTGTAGAAATTCACATCTGTCTGATATCAGTAGTGCAAAGAGTCTGTAATTCTGGAATAAGGATATTGTTTGGCTCAAAAGGCTGAGTTTCCATGTCCTGATGCTTCCAAACCAACAACCTCTTATTCTATCATGAGCAGACTCTCACAGCTGTGGAGACAGTTGTAACTCTAAGCAAGTTCCCATCTCACTCGTTCAAGTAAGTTTTGATGATAATAAAAGAATTGGATATAAAACATGAAAAAGCAAACTTTGCAATTCTATTGTCTATCACTTGATTTTGATGATTGTATTGTTATCTTTGCTTTTCATGTTGAATGGTGTGTGTCATATAAAGTGTTAAAGATCCTAGGGGGGATGGTTTCCTAAAATGTGCTAGATCCAAATTCACAAGAACCATTTTGAGGTTCATTCCCTAGGGTACTGCATCAAATCATCAAAAGAATGATGTGAATAAACTTCAAGAAAATCCCCTGCATTTTTTATCGCATTCTGATTATTTGAAATTGATTGTCAGAATGGCTTCCTTCCTTTATGATTCTTATGTTTAGATGATGCTCCAAAACAGGTGACTGATTTTAGTTCCTGGTTTCAGTTTTAATAATTTTGTTTATTCATATGACTTGTATTTTCCAGTGGCTTTCATTTGAATCAGAGACTTGTTTAAGGCACTGAGTTGAATGAAACTTCTGTGTCTGTTTTGTAGAAAACCTGCCTGCCTTGTTCCCCATTGATTTTAATAGTCTTTGTTTCCCCTTATTCACTAGCACATTTCTCCTTGATTGTAAGATATGAATTTTCTTTTTTTCATCGTAAATGAGAAATTATGTGATTTAAACTTTAGAGTTTATTTGGGAAAAAAATCTCTTATTTGTTTAGTTTTTCCATTATCTCCAAAACTGCCTATGATTTTTATAACCCCTTTTGTACCTGTTCAGTTTGATTTATTTGTAAGTCTGTCTCTTTTCTGTTTGAAAAAGCAATCAAATTGTATTAAGAGAAATTTACATTGATGAAAGATTGCTTTCTGTGAAATAAATCAAATGAAATGTTGTATGTTGTTGTCTGCATGTTTTTTCCTCCTCCTCCTCCTCCTCCTCGGTAACAATCCCATTAAAACTCAGGTTATAAAACTTCTTTTATTAGGTCTCCTGCCTACCAAAAATCAAAATCAATTTCTATTATTCTCTCATTTGTTACTCTATCAAACTGATCTAAAAGCTATCTCTACCAATAATTCAAAATCTAGAAAATCTAGAACCCCCTTGAACTGAATTTATGTGACAAAGAAACTTTTAGAATGTCTTTCTGTTTGCCAGACATTTTATTGTTGTTTCCGTTTTGCTCTGTTCATGTTGATTTGTCATTTAATATCAAGTGAGCCTAGGTTTATGCTTAATCTCTCTTTCTCTCTAGGTGATGTGTTTACCAAACTATCTGATGCAGATGAGTTGGGATGGTGCAAAGGTCGTAAGGATGGACGAGTAGGCCTTTACCCAGCAACATATGTGGAACCACTGTGAAGAAGAAGAAGAAGAAGAAGAAATAAAGACTGTAGATAATATTTGCTAGTGTCTGTTTGCCTTCACAAACCAGCTATTTTCCCTCCTCCTGCCCCTGATCCATTCCTTGAGGAATGTTTCTCTCTCTCTCTCACACAACAAATTATGGATATGGATGAAGACATGGCCTCTTCTGAGATTTATTATAAACCCACCCGTGACGACTGTCAGAACATGAGTGAATATTTCTCTACCCACAAACATATTAACTTTTATTTTATTGTAGAATTAATTTTACTCATTTTTGTAAAGTGTTCTTTTTGGGTCATTTTCCTCTTTGCCCCTACCCCGTCCATATTGAATGGCACATTGGATATATAATTTACAATGATAGAATTAATATTGATTATGATGATGATGATATGCCAATAATATCAGCTGTGATTATAGTTCCAAATGTACTTCAGCAATATGTATATAACTACCTAATAAATATTAATCTCCCATTGGTATTATCCAAAAAGAACCAAAATTGTTGTAGAAGACAAAAAGAAAACATATTTTGTATTCCTTGTGGATTATGAAAAGAAAAGCTATATCCGAACTTCATCTCTGAATTCAAGAGATTTGAAAAAGAAAATGATTGGCTTAATATTCTTATTTGTATACTAAAGAAAAGACATCCACCCCCCCCAAAAATAAAAGAATTAAGACAATCGACTATTTTTTAAGGAAGTAAAAGGAAGAAAAAAATATAGAAAGAATGAACTGATAATTCATGGGAATGAAGTACATTTGTTTTTAAATTTTTCTCCTTAATTCCAACAAAATCTTTTTTAAGAGGAACAAACCCCATTCAATTGTGGTCCAAATTTGAGAAACTTTTTTTATTTATTAATTTTTTTTGTCCAAAGTCAATGCCTATTCCAATTGTTTGTTTCTACTCAAAGGCACGAGCCAGAGTGCAAACTGCCAAGAATCCACAAGTTGTCATTAAATGATGAATTTGAATGTCTTGTGTTTTTAGTTGCCTGATTGAGTTGTGAGCTTTCTCACAATCCAGACATGAATCAATAAGTCTAATTTGTTATTGTACTTTTTAAAAAAAACAAAACATATATATTTTTGTTTCGACAAAGATGTAAGTATATCAATTTTTCAATTTAGTTTAGTATTTGAGTAAAGATGCATCTTTAAATTTTTCCAGAATAATTATTTTTAACCAATTTTATACATCAAGAAGAATGTAAGAATTTTACAGAACTTCATTTTTTTTCTCAGTTTAAAACATATTCTGTACAATATATTGAATTGATATCCCTAGACATTTTAATAATTTATTTGGCACATGAATATCTTCTTAGAACATTAAATGGTCACAAATATTTAATATTTTTAGTTCATTTTTTGTTCAGATCAATCAAATTCTTTATTGCATGTTCAAGATCAAAAAATAACCATCATTCAACTTTTTTTTCTTCTTTTTATGTAAAATACCTGAACACCAGTATTTGATTTTTTAAAAATCTAACTCAATTTAGGAACGTATTATCTTAAGTTACAAAAGTAGTCTTTTATGAATTCCTCATTTTCTTTTGGTGTTGTTCTTTCAAAAACTATGTTTTCTCCCCAGCCAATTTTTTTTTTACATGGAAAGTAAATCACCTTGGTAGATGTTTTAATTTGAAAATCTTTCTATATTTTGTGTCTATCAATTAATTAATAAATAAAATTTACAAAATCATCTTTCTTGAAAAAGATTTTTTTTTTTTTTCTTAGAAATTCTTTTTTGCAAGTGAAAGAAGCTAGAAAACTGACTCTTCATCAGACGTGCTCAAGAGAACTTGGGAATTTTAGAAAAATGTCATTAAGATTTTTTTTCTTGTTTTTTAGGTACAAGTCAACTATTGATAATTTTAATTTAAAAAAATGCTTAACTTGCCAAGCTAAAGCAAAACTAAGGCCACATTCATGGATCACTAATAGAGACTGAATAATGAATAACTCCAAAGACTAGCTCTGCACTTTTCATTGTACTATGAACAAATGGCTGGTGTATAATGTTTGGCACCAAACTTCTCTTTAGTCTTTGTATAGCGTGGATTTCCTCAAAGGTGAAAAGCCCAACATGCCTGCTTTGAGGTTCAGCTCAACTAACAGCAATCACCAGAGGGAAATTTTGTAATCATTTCTCCACATTAACAATTTATTTTTAAAGATGAGCTGGAGAAAAATGCATCTGTATGTATAGGTGTGTGTATAACATTCTAATTCATTATATAGAATTTAATCATTTCCCTAAAAGATAGATTCAGTTTTTTTTTTTTTTTTTTTTCTCCCCGACAGGGAGATTACCATTCTGAATCAGTTCCTGTGTTCTATTAAGTGTGAATGGTAAGGAAAGGGTCAAAGGGTAATTTCATATGTATTGCAGACATTCTCCGTTAATTACCATCAGACCATGCTTATCATTCATAATAATTTTCAAAAAATAATTAGAAATTCCTATTATGTTTCTCTTTTTTACCTTTGTCTCTGAAAAAATTCCAACTTTTCCATATATTTACTTGACCAAATGGTCATAAAGAGTTTATCAAATTTCCAGTGTTCTGTTTATATAAATCCAGTAATCTACTTATTTATTCATTATCGTTTCCATCTTTGATAATTGCTCAGAAATAGAAATTGTTTCCATTTCATGTATTTCAGGAATTTCTTGAAAGTGATGAATCGAAAGAGTCAGACAGTTAAATTTATTTAATAAAGATGGTTGTGTATAAGTGAATTCTTACAGGAAGAAATCTGGGTCATGTATTTAAGTCTTATTTCTCTTCCAACCATTTCACAGCTTTTGAGCTTCGTTCATTCATTTTCTCACAAAGTCTTCAATCCGTTAAGGATCAATGATTTCTCACTTTGGATTCATTTGGGGAATAAATCTCGAGTAATATTTTTTTTTCGTTCATTTCCTTTGCTTTTTATCACTTTGCCGCTTATTTGGTCTTTACAAATTTCACCTACATGAAAGCTTTTGTTTCGAAAACATGCAGATTATTCCCTGGCTTTTGTCATGGTTGGGTGACGCCTGTCAGACGTGTATCTAAAATTGTTCTTATTTACCTGAAAGTGATGCTATCATCCTTTCTCATCCCGAATAAGCCGCTTTTCCACCCACCTATTTCCTGACCTTCCCCTCGTCCTACCAGCTTTTTTCAAACCAAGGTCAGAATGGATACGAGCTGGTCTGTCATGACCCCCCCCCCCCGGCACCTATCATCAGTATGTTCTTTTCTGCTCTCCCCTCTTTCATCTTCCATTGATTTCTTATGGGATTTAGCAGATCAAGCATTAGTATTTATTAAATGAGATTATCTATCATTATTTTATTGCTTGTTGGCACGCATGTGAACATAAATCACGTTATTTTGAATGACTGTCTTACAGATACCAGTTTTACATTAAGGAAGAAAGAGATGGTAGGAGGAGGGTTCAGGCTTCAATAATAGGTGTAACACTGCTACAACTACCACCACGTATGGTTGGTGCATTGTTGAATTTATGATTCTTGTTCTTAGATGGCCTCAAGTTTCAACTTCATTCAAAAAGATCAATTTTGATTGTGATGTGACAACTATCATGTCAGAGTTCACTTGAAAGAAAATTTGTCAAAATTGAAGTATTTTGTTTATTGATACTGACATTGTAGATGGAAGAAAGTAAGCAACATCTTCAGTATATTAAGCTTTAAGTATTTCTTTGCAAGAAAGGTAAAAATGCAGCTCAAACACATAAAAAAATTGTACATTTTATGGAGAATGTACCTTGAAGATGTCAAAAGGGGTCTGTAAAATTTTGTGCTTGAGATTTCTTACTGAATGATGCTCCATTGTCAGACAGACCAGTTGAGGTTTATAGCAGTCAAATGAAGACTTGAAAATAACCTTATGAAATACAGAAGATAGCCAACACACTCAAAATTCATTTGCCGGTTGGGTACATTAGTTACTTTAATCCGTGGCTTTCACATGAACAGAACAAAGCCCCAAGTAGAATGAACCATTGCTAACTGTATGAGAAATGGGTTCAAATTCCAACAAGGTGATGCTGTGTATATGGTTGGATTAGAAATGAGTCCTCTACTATGAGTTTCTTCCAAAGGAACAAACAATTTATTTGAACAAATACTGCCTCTAAATAGACCAATTTCAGCTGGTAATCCATAAGTGTCTGGGATTAGTTTAGTGAAATAATATTCTATCAGGATAAGAAGGTTCTGACAAAGATTGTTTCAGCTTGGCTGGCAAGTTTTCACTCCTCCACTCTATTAACCAGATGTTGCACTTGTGGAATCCAACAAAATTCTTTTAATAAAAGAAAAAAAAAATTAACACCCTGGAAGTGTGCAAAAGGTATCTAGAGCATTTTTTCAGCTCAAGAAGATTACCAGTTCTTGGAGGATGGAATTCTACAGTTGTCTTGAAGAAAGTGGTAAATGGGTTCTTGAATAGTGATAATATTGAGAAAAAATTATCTTTTATTTTTTAGTCGATAAACTGAACAATTTGTTATCCAAAAATCGTGCCTGGCTGGGGATTCGGGCACTTGGGTCTTTTGATTTTTGATGAATTTCATTTAGGTGAACTTGGTAACGTTCTTAACATTTTTGTAATACCATGTGTGCTGTCTTCTGAAATCAGCTCAGAATTAATCCTTATCTGAAAACATGTGATACTGAATGAAGATCTTATTAAACTTTTTCGAGGGAGTTGTATTTTACAAGAAGTTATGCAGAGTTTAAATTTTCACAATTTTGTCCAATTTAATTTTTGTTGTTGCTAAATCACGTAACTTTCACCTAAAATATTTCTGGGAAATTGAACGAAACTTGAGGAATTCACATTTAGAAGTAGTTTCAGATGATTCAAACTTGCATCCCAAACTCTGGAGTTCATCTTTCAGAAACAAAATCTCAAGTAATTAGGCCACCAGAGCTGTCCTAATTAGGCCTGGTTCTCATTCCTAGTCTTTCTGCAGTTGTCTCTTCCATCTTTATTCCACTGTTGATTACTTAGTTGTAGTAATAATATTCTTCAGCTGTTTTGAGAATCTCAGATTTTCATTATTTAATGTTATATTAATTCTACTAGATGCAGAGCAGAACCTTCTGTAGGTGACACCTTGGTTTCAGCCAAACCCAAATCGCCTTAAAACTGTTTGTATCTTACTGAACAATTTTCATTGGGTCTGGTTAATAATTCCTACTTTCAGATTCCTAAGCCCCATTATCCTGCATGCTGATTGGTTGAATTCTCACTCTGTCGACTCTTCAGTTGCTTGAGAAACAAAGGGAGATAATTCGAGTTAATGAACAGGACTTTTCTTTCAAATATGATTATTTATAAAAAAATTTTTTTTCCCCCCTAATTTGTATGTTTACAATCTATGAAAAAAAAAATGAAGTACTTGTAAGATTTAGCATTGAATTATATTTGAATGTAGTACTTATATATTGTGAAAATTAAATCTTATATCGCATATATGATTATGGAGCAAGAAAAAAAAAAAAAAAGATTATTTCCTTGATTTGGTGTGTGGTTAAGATTGAGTGGGACATCTACTCAATTCCATTCAATATTTCTATAGAAACTCAAAAGCAAAATTCAGATACAAATGAAATATTTCTTTCAACTTGGTTTGTTTATTATCAATAATACTTTTTTCCATTTTACCTTTTATACAACCAAGATCATTGAAAAAAAAAAAACCCATTACAATTCAAGTTGAAAATTTCCTCATTCTCCGACAGTAAAGATTTATGAGCAGAAGTTATGCCCTGGGTGTACATTGTAATTCAGTGCTTGAAAAATCTCACCAAAAAGTGATAGTATCATTGAGAAAGTATTTATTTATTTATTTATGCTGCTTTGTGGCAGTCATACAATTTCAGCTTACAATCATAGCATAAAATCAAACATGTCCCTATGAGATTGTGGAGAATTAAGTAAATCCAAATACTGTTAATATTTCAAAACTAGAGGCTGCATCTTCAGAAGGAACTGCAGGTGTGATTGTACCATTGTTTAAACCCTCCTGAACCTTAAAGAAAGCACAGAAAAAAAAAGAAAACATATTTAGAGTATTCAGATACTTCGAAAATACTAACTGCCCAAAGTAAGGGGCTACTCTAGCATTAGAGTTTTTGTGGATAGAAACCACCGTGGAAACCTTGAAAGAAGTCCTGCTAAAATTATTGAAATAAGATCAAATATAAATTCAATTGTGTCTGTACACTCACACTACTTACGATAGTTCAAAGAATGAAAAATGACGTGGGTCGTTTTACTTACTTTAAATACTTATTACTATATGCGTTATTATTGGGGTAAATTGCCTGCGGTAACCGATTGAAAAAGGTGCTAGAAAGAGTTTTCACTCGCTGCCTAGGAAGTTACTTCCCCTGAATTCCCTTAAGATTTAAGGTAGATAATTCATACTTTCTGATGATATGAAGTAAGAGCTTCCGGGTTGCTATCTACCTTTGGTAAGATAGGAGTGGTCTCCCTTGGACACTCAAACCTTTCGATATTTCAAAAAAATATTCTATTATGTTTTCTTCCTAATGAGCAAAAGAAATTAACAAGGAAGAAAAATTGTTTAAAGATTTGCTGGGTTCAATGATAACAGGTGAGATTTTAAGTAAGTATTTAAAATTTCATAATCATCTAAATGTTAATTTATTCTGAATAATAGGATAATGTAGGTAGTTTCTTCCAGGTTAAGCTATATGTTTGGATTCTTTGCTTTAACTAAGAGTTAGAATATTCTCCCATGTGCTTTTATGTATGACTACTGAATATGGAATCCAAATTCACTGAATAATTTTTTTTTGAAAACTAGTTTGTTTCCTTTTTCACAGGAAGTATATAATCATTTTTTTTAATACATAATGCTTTAGAGTCAGATTAGTAATTCTGATGCTTGAAAGAATCTATTAGAGATCTTGCCTGAACCTTCAAAGCATCAATTGTAAATATACAGCATTGAAGGAGAGATCCCTATTGTTCTGTTAAGCAAAATCTACTGACTTTTTCTCACTTTGAAATTAGTTATTTGGTAAATTGTCATTCTTTTTTCCCTAGATATTGCATATCATCCAATGAAAGAATCCAGAAATCCATTTATGCTCATAGTTAGGCACTTTATTTTTCTAAATGAGAGATGAGAGATTTTAAAATAATTGTGCAGGTTTTTCCTGTTTATTCTTTTAACACATCATATTTTTTTAATAATGAAAACAAAGCTTTGCCATGGATTAGTTCTATAGTGCCTTGCACCAAATGAAAGTAAAATGTAAAATTCTCAATATCTAATCAATTCTATTAGTTTATATGAAATTTTTCTTCAATAATCAGTTCAGGTATTTTCCCTTAAGCATGAATTTTGCAAAAAAAACACTTGAATGAAAAAAAAAAAATGAATAAATAAAAAACGAACAACTTTATTATGCCAAAATATTAACAAATTTAGTTTTGTTTAAAGTTCTTCTTTTGGTATTTCTTTTGGTGTCTCCGCAACAACTGGTTTACTTGCTTTGTCTTTAGTAGTCCGATTGGCTGCAAAAGGAAAAATAAATCTTAGTTTTTTTTGTATAAAAGTAACAGATAAAAACTTATTACTCATTTCATTTGTTCAAAGAAAAAATTCAGATCAAATTAACTCAGAGGCCAGCAGCAAATTATATTTTTGGAAGGAAATGTCCTTCTCTTTTTGAGCATATACTTGATTTCAAGATGAGCCTGAATGCATAAGAAATTTTTTTGTCGGCATAACATTGTAAAATGAGGGGAATAGGAAATTTGTCAGCTTAAAACCATTTAGAAATACTTTTCTAATCTTACTTAGAATTAAAAAAAAAAAAAAAAAATCTGACAAAAAAGCACAGTGAATTCATTCGGATAAATTTCTGCAGTATTTAAAAAAAAAAAAAACCCTCGTGAAACAAATCTGGCATTGAATAAACTGAACCAAGTCATGCTAAAACTTGTTCAATATTATTTTGAATGCATTTGGGTGGGAAAATATGTATATTTGTCAATAAGGTTTGTGAAATTGGAGCAAATGATAAAATTATATACTTGAACATTCAGAACCTTCTACAAATATTAAATTACATAACGAGCCTTTCAAAGTACAGCTCTCTACAGAATCCGAACTCACTGTTAAGACAAGCGGACTCCCATCTATGAAATGATTTCTTCGAGAGATGAAAATAAGAATAGTACATTTTGGAATGTTCAAATAGGAATTACCTCCCTTGGGAGCTTCGAGAGAGAAAAAAAAATGACGCAATCCATTTTAAGCACTAAGTATTCACTTGCTTACGTTATTCTAGACACCCACATTTTGTCAACATAATTAACGTGGGTAATTTCTTATTCAAATTGTCCTCAAAAAGGGCCTTGGAAGTTTCTACGTGGCTACCACCTACCTTAGGTAAATGCAGATCGAGGTTGCTTCCCCTGAATCAACATGGGATATTCCAGAAAGGGGGAGATAATCGATATTATTTTCTCTATCATTCGAAAGCTTTTAACCTGATTTGAAACTGGTGACAGAATTCTACTAGAAAAAATTGCTATGTTTTTTTTTTCTCTTGCGAAAAGAATTGAGGTTAGTGATTGAGGATTCTACAATAATCAAGAAGGTAGGCTCCATTTGTGGAATGGCATTTGAATAAAACAAAAAACAATTGTGTAATTATTGCTGGTTTAAACCAGCATTTAAAAATAAATAAAATATTGATTTTCTTTTTGATCACTTGATGAAATTCTGAAAAATTCGACAAATATGAAAACAGTCAAGAGACTTATATACATTTTTTGTTTCACCTAAAATAATCAATTCTTTGACCTGTATTTAGATATCAAAAGGATTTTATATTCTGAAGTTCATCAGCAAAATCTAATCATCAACCACCTTTTTTTTAGAGTGTAGATTCCTCAAACACCATACGAAGGTGGTGGATACAAAGAACAGTTAATGTAGCCTTCAAAAAAAAAAAAAAAAAAAAAAAAAAACACTTGAAAGTAAACAGAAACAAAAAGTCTAAAAATTTCCAAATTTGAAAAAATCTTTTACTCATTGAATATATAATTCACACTTAGTAAAATTCTTGTTGACTTTGTATGAAAAGTTGTGAAGCAATGAAAGATTGCCAACTATTTTGAATAAAAGACATTAAAGGGTAAAACAAAGTGTACATTTTGGCACACTTACAAAATCACAGACACACACGTGTTGATAAATCTAACAAGATTGATATTTAAAAATATTTAATATGTACAAGGATTACAAATCAGTTTGTGCGAGAGGCTTATGAAAATCTTTGTGGGGATAAAAATGGAAAAGATCTAAAGGAAAATGAGTAACCGATATTTAAAACAGACAAAAAAATAAATGGGAAGAAGGTAAAGCAAAGAAAAATTGGTGCCTATGTGGAAGGAGGAAAAGCAAAAGTGAAGAAAAAACAAGACGGGAAGGGAAGTAAAGAAAAGAATGGGTAATGTTTTTCCCGTAGATTCTTAAATGAATGGAAGGGTGATATATGGCTGCCACATGCAACGCCAGACTTCAGTATTGGGTGAAGGTGGAAAGAAAATTCATGTCTATAAGAAAAGAATTTCTTGAAAGAAAAAAGGAAAAATACTTGATCATCAGGATTAGAAAAAAAAAAGGAAAAGGTGTATTTTCTTTGTTGCTTCCAGGAAACTTTCCAAAATAACTATAGTGAGACTCATGAATACATTTTCTATTTCACCTGAAAGGATCAATCCTTTGAAGTGTCTGAACCAAAATTTAGTCATTGAGAGGAGGGTTCAAAGAACTAAAGTCCATTTTGGGATTTTGCAGACTCAGTGTATTCTGGTTAGAATTTCAGTTGGGAGAAAGATCCAAAGATGGCAGGATGCAGTACAGAATATGAAATGGCAGATGAAAATGCAATGGATTGGCAGATTGGTTTTTAAGGATACCTTAAAAACCATTGCACAGTGATGATGGCAGGTGAAAAAAATGCTGGTAGTTGAATTAATGTATTTGAGCTTAGAGGCATTTTCTTCATTTGTAGATAACCCGGTGTTAATTAGGCATAGTTTGGTGGGAGAAAAAATAAATTCTATCAAAACAGTCCCAGAAAAACATTATAAGAAAAAAAAAATCAAATAATAGAGAAGAATCTCTTGAAAAAACAAAAAGAAAAATGAATCTATGATTAGATGTGCAGTAAGACAATTACTTCAGGGTTGGGGTTGTCCATAACAATCAAGTGTATCTACGTAGCTAAAAGAAAAAGAAAAAAGATCCCTATAATCTGATATAGCCAAGGATGGATTAAACTATAAAATGTTTCTAGGTTCATTATCATCATTGGCTGTGTGTAGGTGAGGAGGTGGTAGAATTATCTAGAATGTCAAAGATGACAGTGTGCTTGAGGGAGGATAAAATGTTCATTCCTCTAGCCATTATTTTCAAAACAGATTCTTATCAGTGACAAAAGATAGAAACATCAATCCATTTTGTATTTTTGACATTAAGAAAAAGATCTCAATATGTATCCAAATAACTTTCTAATGACATAAACTCTTGATGAGTTGAAGGTTTTTGAGTATTCAACAAATATAACTTGATTATCCCGATATGCAGAAGGTAAGATATTTTGCACGTGTCAAAATAGATGCAAAAAACAAGGCAAAGACATTTATTACCCTAAAAATTTTGTCTATAGTCATAACCATAGAAACAAATTTCACTATCCTATTTAGCATAATAAGCATTACTCATAGTTCAAAATCACTCAGGTAATTTGCTTTACAGAATGAAAAACAGATGCTAAACACTTAGGATAGAGAGAAATCAGGAGCTTACCCCAGTCTATTATCTCATTCAGAAGCCATTTGTCTACGGATACGATTTTGGGAAAAGAAAAAAAAAAAAAGATTTTCAAATTTACAATCACAATAATTGTTGTTGTGCTGTATATTCAACAGTGGAGTGAATGTCGTAGAAGTTCTTTCGAAAGATGGCCCAGATTCAGGGCTATGATGAATCATTCAAAAAAACAATTAAAAGTAAACTGTCATTGATTTGGTTACAGGAATAAAGCTTTGATTTCAATCTTGACTTTTCTTTGGTTATAAATTTATCAATATGGTAGATGCAAAGTCATGTGCAATCACTTTCCTAATCACCAGAAACAGACAGCCTTATCTACAGAACCTTAAAATGATTCAATAGCCTTGAATTCTTCAATTCCAAATTGATTTTTGACTAGTTTTTCCTTCATTTTTTGTTGCTTTTTATTGCAACTTATTTCTGTACCCAACAGCTAATAAACCGATTTACCACATCTTTTAGTCCTTTACAGCTGAAGATGAATTACTTTTCAAACGCAGTTTAATTTAATTTTGATCATTTCAATCATTCGACTTGCAAACAACAAATATCTAATCATTTTCCACTTCCTGTTATCATGGAAATAAAAAAATGCAACGTTTTCTTTCACATAAAAATCAAACCATGACATGAATTGTTTTACTAATAACAATGACAAAAGTATGAAAACGGGAAATTCATAGACAATTGGATTGATGGGGGAGGGGGGGAGCAAGCATATTCAGATTAAAAAAATTGATCTCCCCCAATTGACATTCACTGCATTTAAACAAGTTTCTAACAACAGGAATAAAAAAAGAAATCAACTGATGAACAGCTTCAAAGTCTTGCTTATCAAATGAAATGAAATGGAGTCACAAAAAAAATGAATATCCAGAAATGGCTTGACTGATTTTTTTCAATAAGTTGAAAGTCATCTTTTTCATATGATGAAGGAAATTTATTCCTATTTATCAGATGATGAGTCAATTCAGCCAAATCTGAAATTTATGACTTTTCAACTGGAATCTCTTATCTGCTTTATATAACAGATTATTCAAGATCCAATTAAGGCTTTTGGTGACCAAATATCAAAGGTTACAAGTTGACCCATAAAAATCAGATATCAAAGATGGAAATATCAATTTTCTCTAAAAAAAACAAATACAGAGTACAAAAAAAAAAAAAAAAAAAAAAAAAAGGAAATTAAAATACATGAGTCGAACATAAGAAACTCAGGAAACTAAAAAGCTCAAACAAGTCAGCAGTTTACACATAGAAAATGTATTTGTTTAAACAATTCATACTTATGAGGCCTTTAAACCCAACATTAGCATAAATAAATCTAAATGAAGGAATTTGGGAACTAAACTAGGACAAAATAGATCTTTATTGGCTGTGGTCAGTCTGCTATGTGTAAAATCTAAAAATTATCCTGTTAGAGTGGATAGTAATGGATATGTAGCTGAAATTTTAAGACACTGGCTCATCCTTTATGTCTGATTATTCTGTATTTTCATCAATTGAAACAAAGATGCATTCAATTTATTTGGAGAAAAAACTATTTAGCTAAGAGAAGAGCAATAAAAAAAAATGTAGTTCCATTGATCATATGCTTTCAAAAGGAGTGGCCATCTAAATTTGACAGAAGTCACACAAAGATCAAACCAGAACAAAAGCAATTAAGAAAGAGAATGAAATTTCAGGTCAATAAACCAAACAATTATTTTGAATTAAAAGATTCTAGCTAGTGTGCAAGGACATTATCAAAAGAATGTGTTTATACATGTATGGAGTGTTGGCTGAATCTTCATTTTTCAAAAGGGAGCTAATTTCTTGATCAAATTCAAACCCCAACTTGATAAAAAGATCCCTCATATATATATATATATATATATATATATATATATATATATATATATATATATAAAAGAAAGGAATGAAATTACTGGAAGTTTTGTTTTGGAATCATTAAAACTTTTATTGCGACATTTAATCCATGTACTGGATCCAGACAAATAAAAGGATGTTGATAGGAATGTAACCAAAATCAGGCTAACGACATATTATTCTCTTCGTCTTCTATTAATACAAGATTCAAATTTTGAGTATACATCTTTTCCATCATAGCCACATTTCCAGTTACGTTCCAATTAATATCCAACTCAGCTCAAACACACAACTGCTCCAAAAATCTCACCCACGATTTGGATTGTACTTCAAAACAAGTGCTCTTTAATTTCTCCTTTCGTTAGCTTTTTGAAGAAGTTCAGAAAATGGACAAAATGTTGGAATAAAGATTTCAATGAGTTAAAAACAAAATTTCTGAAATTGTCATCCATTTCTCATATTGTTAGATTAACTATAATCTATATTCTTCATTTATATATATATATATTATATATCATACACATATATATATATGTATATCATACACACACACATATATATATATCATACACACATACACATATATATGTATATTATACACGTACACACTTTTTTCTCCATAGATAACAATGCTCCTATTTACCTGAACCCCTATGAAAAAAAGATATGGCACAAGATCAGTTCAGCAAAAGGAAACGTGTGCAAATGGTTTGGGCAAGTAATCCCTGAAAAGATTCTCTTTCTCAACTATTGTTGCAAGGAGGTAAGAGCACTTAGCGAACTCTGATCCCACTGATCAAGAGCAATGTGTGTGTGTGTGTGTGTCTGTCTGGTCAGAAATGATTTTCTAAATAGAAATTTCAATGATCAGAAATAACAAGGCTTATTCAATAGATTAACCAACAGAGAAATGAAAAACAAATGGAGAGAAATGGGATCAAATCAATTCATATTTTTTTTCTATGAAATGAGGTTTTTCTCTCACCTTCAAATGTACTAAACACAAAATAACCAAACAAAATACTTTGAATAAAACAGAACCAAGTTATAAAGTACTGATATATATATATATATATATATATATATATATATATATATATATTTTTCATAATTCTCTTCTATAAGCATTAATGTAAGGCATATTACTGTTACCAAAATATCACAATACAAGCCTGGCTACTGCAGGAACAAACTCAATTAAATAAGTTTGTAGATTTGTCAGTTGGTAAAAGACTATAGGGAAATGGTAATTTCATGTATCCATTTGGTTAAATGTGATAGACAAACAGTGAGAGAGTACTCCTCTAAATTTGATGTGGACTGTTCTTGTTACAAGGGGTTAATAAGGTGAACTTTGACAAGATTTTGACAATAATGTACAGAAAAACTTTTGTAAGAAAATCAGCTTCTCAAGTCCTTGAAAATACCCTACTAATGTGTGGGATGTCAAAGGGACCAACTTACTGCTGAAAAAATTATTTTGATTCTTTTATTTAAAACATTAATGTTCCATAAAAGGTATTTTTAGGAACCAAACTAATGATGGGAAAGATATTCTTGAATGTATATAGAATACGATTTAAATCACTCTCCATCTATACATGATGTGTGCATGTGTGTAGAGACACATGAAATATAAATTTGCAGGCACAGAACAGCAGAAACGAGTGGGCAAGAGAAACGAGTGGGCAAGAGAGAGGGAGAAAGAGAAAGAGGGAGAGATAGAAAAAATCTTCAGAATCATCTTGAAAGCTTTACTTATTAAAAAATCCACACCAGTCAAATTGATTATTTCTTATGTGATTCCACTTTAGGTCAATCATAGAATATGCTTCCATAAGAAACAGTCAAATTTCATTTTATTCCAAATGTTAAGAAGATTGGCAGTAGTGAAAGAAATAGTTTTTTCCTCAAAATTGTAGGAATCAGATTCTTTAGATTCTCTGCTTCAAATATTGTACAAGTCACAAATATCTCCATTCTCATGGTTTGACCTGCAATAACTTCTCAATGTTGATTTATTGAAATAAAATTTAAAAAACTAAAGATAATAGGGTGTAATTTGATGGTAGCAAAAATCTAAATCATCAGTTAGTATCAGATAATTCTGTTTCAATTAATGATTGTTAACAAAAGTAAATAGACAAAAATTGAGATAACTTAATAAAATATATGATCTGTTCCTCAGATCATCGTGGGTTTTTTAAATCTACTCAGAAAGAAAAAAAATTCCTTGATTTTATATTTTCTTTTCAATCTCCTCTTCGTAATAATGAGCTGGCTTCTAAGTTTTTTCTTCAACAGAATCAATATATCTGTACATAAATATAATCTCAAAAAGAACCAAATGAGGAATATCTTCATCTCTCAAATATATTCATTGAAAAATTTTTTTTTTTCAAAGTAAAAAATATTCTTTCCTTGTCAGTTTACTGGTACTGTTATAGTGTGTGGTTGATGCAGTAATATGCAGTCTACCAAGATCCTGACCGACCCAATTACCAAGTGTAGATCACTAGCAAGATACATGGCTTGTATATTCCAACTAAGAAATAAAATCTATTTGCCCATCTTTGAGCTTCATAAATATTTGATAGACTTTTTCAACATTTTATTCATAATAAATAAAACATTTACCTTCTATTCTTCTGAATAATTTTAGTTACAATAAGTAAGCATTAAATTATCTTCTATTTCCATTTAGTTCTATTCATTTATCAAGTATTCATATTTTCACTAATCTAAGATAATTACAAAAGTTGTAATACTACTCATGATGAAAAAATATGGAATCATCACACTCAGAGAATATTCATCCAGCTTTCTTTTTTTTTTCTTCAGAGTAAAAAAAAAAAAAAAAAAATCACAGATGACACAAAATAATTTTTGTTAAATAACTGAACATTCTGGTTTCTTGGAATTAACTTCCAACAAACTAAATTATTTGAATTAATGGTTTTCCAAACCAAGTTGAGGAAAAAGTATGGAATTCAAATATGCAAATTGGTTTACTGTCAAAGAGAGTGCTTGCAGACTATAATAACTTGTTGGACTGGGGTAATTGAAAGGAAAAGGAAAGATGGCTAGATGACTAGGAAGCTCTCAATTGACATAATGGATAGGATTATAAAACTCCTTCAAGAAGAAATCCAAGATGGAGCGTGGTAAAATACGCTGGTTGTTCCCAGTCAGCTGTGACTAAAATTTGGTGCAAGTATAAAGAAAATGGGAATGTTATGAAGGAAAACATATAGGTAGACCTCAGAAGATATCAAGGCATCAGGATAGAAAACCCAAAGCAATATGCATTGAAAATAGAAATTGCACAACAAAACAGATAAAAACAAATGGACAGAAACAGCATTCAGTGTTTGTGACAGAACTGTAAGAAACCGGATGAATAGAATGGAATTTACATAGAGAAAAGCCAAATTGAAAAGCAACACTAAGACCTAAACAGAAGAAAACAAGGTTATAATGGGCTAAAGAGAAGCAATAATGTGGAGGGTTGGATGAAAGTGATATTTCATAATAAATCATGAATTTGCATTTGCCAAGGCTGCTACAACTTTTGTCTGGTGTCATTCCAATGAAACAAAGATGACTGCCTGGAGAAAACAAGTAAATGTCCCCACCCATTCATGATATGGGATTACATGTCAGGTAAAGGGCCAGGAGAGATGCACTGTTCCACATTGAAATTTGGGACACTTTTCTCGTGCAATCAATAAAACATAGGTTTGATGATGAATTCATTTATCAAAATGATAACGTTTCTCGCCAAAGGGCAAAGAGTGTAACATCTTTTCTTCATGAAAGGCAGATTAATTCAATGATATGAAAAGCAAACAATACGGATCTAAATCCAATTGAAAATTCATGATGGAAATTTTTTTTAAAATGTCCCTGATAAGGCCCAATTCTATAAAGCCAATCTATCAACAACTATTGGGGGAAGTTGGAACTATCTTGGAGAATATTGTTTTTTGTTAGTAGAATTCAGGCTGTCATAAAAACTCCAGGAGGAGCAACAAAATGATTGTGATTTTTTTGTTGTTGATTCCACATTTTTTTTCTCCAGCATTAAATGTTTCCGTATTTTTTTCCGCTACTTATAGTGGGGAAAAAATTCAATCTACCAAAGATTGTTTTGTGTCATGTCTGTGATTTGTTTATTTGAAAAAGGAGTGAAAAAGCTGGATGAAAATCCTCCAAATGTGGTGAGTCCATATTTTTTGACACGAGTTGTAAAAGGCTTTAGATAAAAAAGATATTTGATAGACTTTTACTTCTTTTTACTAGATAAAACATTACATTATTACTTTTGAATTTTCTTCATATTTAATTGACTTTTTTGGTTGAATTTACATTAGGAATCACACTTCCAGTTTTATTTACATTAATCAAAATTCTACATTGATTAAAACTTTACTTTTTGCTTGGATTTTATTGATAAAATAAAAAGGTAAATATATAAAGATTATTGAAGATATTAAGGATAAAAAATTTCTTTTGAAATCAATAAAACTTTAAGGTAAACACATAATTTTCCATTTTAGGTAATAAACATAATCTATAAGTTATTACATTAGGTCTTAATTTAGATACAATTCATTTGTTTTTTTAATTCTAATAAATCTGGAAGGTAAATACGGTTTAATTTAATACACATACACATCAATTTTGTTATTTTTAACATCTTGCATTATAGATATTCCAAGAAGACAGCACACTAGGGTAATAAATGGCCCCGTAAACTGAATGCTATAGTATCACCTTTTTTTGTCTGCATATTTAGATTATAGTCAATATTCAAATATACCATAATGTAAATAATTGGAAATTGTATATTAAATGTTTTCAGAGCCATAAAAACTGATAATCAAATGAATAAAGCTAGGATATTTAAAGAGGTTTTAATCACAGTGAGTTGCTGTTTAAAGAGTTGTACTTACAACTCTTAAGAGAACAAATATTATGAAAGATACTAAAAAGCTGTCACATCTGTTTTCTGTTGTATTTTCCATTATATTTGGCTGCTGGTTTTGTTACTTAAATTTCTTTTCAACGAGAAAAAATGTTAAAAAAAACCCATTGAAAATCCCCATTTTTTTGGCAACAAATTAATGTTCAATCATTAACGATTGATGTATCTGTACCTCTGATTGAAATAGAAAAAAAAAAAAAAAGAAAAAGAAGAATTTGAATGTGTTATCAGGTTCATGGGATTTAGTGTTTGTTAGAGGGGCTCATTTGCCATGCCAAACCAATAAGTATAGGCTCCAAGCCAATGCAATATAACTAGAACTGCTGGGGGATAACCATGCATCAACCGTCCCATGATTCCAACACCCGTTAGTATAAGAGAGTAAATCAGCAGACCCGGTTTATTAATGTCAGTAGATTTTTTGGATTTTTTCTTTGACTTCTTTTTCTTCTGGCCTGGGATCTCTGAAAATACAGCAGAAAGTGGGCAGACGGATGTCAATACAGAAATGAAGCAAATATAGGAAAAACTGAGGTTTAGGTACACAGAAGCTGAGGTTATTATTTAGGTTACATGGCATGAACCCTCAGAGCCTCACCATATTAGCATTGTGGTGCCATTTATCAAATATTGCTTGAAATTCAGTGAAAAAAAAAAAAAGAAGAAAATTTGGCATTCCTAATCCAAATTACCATATATTCTTGAAAGTTTTTTTTTTAGTAAAAAGAAATTAAAAAAAACAAAACCTGTCTCCAAATCAACAGTTTGACTTATATCATAGTTAGTCAAAAATGTCCAATACTTTTTCCTATATGTATACAGCCTCAATAGAAACGATAAATATTAACAAGCAATAGTGCTTGCATTAACATATTTCATTATCATGGTTTTGTATGAAATGCTATGTAGGTAGAATACAGTGTGTGTTGAGTAATATCCTTTTAAAATCATTTTCAGAAGGATTCATCATCATTGCTGAGACTTTCCCTTTTATGAACAGAGAACAACAATCAATACGTTGAACTTGGAAGAAATTCATGTTTTGGTGACAACTGATAAAGTGTCATAAATAGTGTAATAATAAGAAGGGGGATATCTCTTATGATAATGCAATTGCACATTAAAGCACTCAGCTTATACTTGAATCAGTTGATTTTCTTAAATTTTATGCAAAATTCTGAACTCATCTTAACTAATGGTCATCATATTCAAAAATAGACCGTACGTGTGCCAAAGCTAATCTCTCATTTCTTTTGGAGGCTTCTACAAATCAGATAAAGTATTTCTTTTTAGTTACTGAAGCTCTGAGGGTTAATTATTAGTTGAAACACAGAAAAAGCAAAAAGAGAAAGGCAAAGGTCAGAATCCGACCAAATCAAACACTAGTGGACAGACACAATGTGTTAGTGCACTGCTGAACACATGGACAGGAATGCAAATTAACATTATCAATCAATAAATTGATTTCTCAACACACAACTGTACACGTGTGTCACTGTGTACATTTTGGAAGAGTCATATTTTGTTGAAAATACAAAAATAATTATTACATAGCCATACACATACAAACTTGCAGACTCATGGATAGAACCTTTGGAAGTAAATAAAAGTTAAAAAATGTAGTAAAAAAATTATGAAGAAGACTGGCTATGTTTCTTCCAAAATGCTCGAAGTGATTTTGATTAAAATTCATGTATTATTAGCGCATAACTCATTTTTTTCAAATTAACAAGTTTTGGAAAACTTTGACAACTCTTGAGAAGAATCAGAAACAAAATACAGATAGGATGAACTCAAAGAGAGATGATAAGAAAACTCAAAAGCCTTTGTAGGGCAATAGTTAGGGTTTAGCTATAGAATCCAGTAGAAGGATTTCTGATTGGTTGTCTAGTACCAACATTAGATTCATCTAAGAAGAAATCTAAAGGATAAAAACTTGAGTTTTATAAGAAAAAAATTTCAAATTGATAGTATCTTATGTTTGAATCAAACCTAAGAGAGAAAAAATGGCAATCAGATAAAAACAAATTCTTATCTTTTATAGTTTGATAATTCCAATTTTGTCAGTCACAAGTATTTAAAAATCATTTCTGAGAGTTGTCCAAACTTATCCAAATCCATGAGAAGAAATATAACAAGACAAAAAAAATGAGCAATGCGTAAATCATACATATTTCAATACAAAAATTGAATAAAGCATAAAAAAGACCAATTGACAAAATCTAAATAGCACAAAATAAAAATCAATACATTAATAATAGCATAGAGAAATTTTAAGCAAGAAACTAAGCATTTTTCAATTCTCTTTCATTGAAAGAGAAAAGCAGGCAGCATTTGAAGAATAAGAACAGAGTAGCCCCTAATGTTCATGTGATCAGCAGAGACATGAATAAGAATTTTAAGGAAATGAGAGAGTGAGAAGTCATTATAAGACTCTATAAAACCAACAATGTTTCAATTCATTAAATTAGTTAAGTTAAGTTTGTTTAGAGGATTAAAATTATAACTGAGAAGCATTTAGTTCATAATAATTTATTCAGTTTTTTATGCGATAGAAATTGAATAAAGTGCAAATCAACTCATGACACAATTCTCTCTCATTAAATCAGTTAAAAAAAAATATATACCAAGAATGCTATAATTTCACTTTTGCATTGGCAAATATTGGGTTTGTTTTATGTAGCAATTACATCAGTACATATTTTTTTCAACCCCAAATCATGTTATTTAATGTGTTTATGTACTAATTATCCGGAATACCTGGAACAAACAATTGCATTGGTTGTATCACAAAATGAACGATTAAAAAGTTAGTCTTAACTGTTTGAATTCTGAGATGAAGTATTGTCATTACTTTTAAAAAAAGTGATAAAATGCAACACCAAGTTGAAAGAAAACAGTCAAAAATCAATAAGATAATTTAGGCAAAAAATAAAATCAACTAAAATAGACAAACATCAGAGCAAGAAAGAAGAATTGAATTCATAAATTAGAGTAAAATGGTTCATTAGATTTTTTGTTTGTTTCTCCTTTTAAAATGGGTCAAGACATTCGATGGTATTTCTTCACAGAAACTAGATAAAAAGATTCTTTTTTCTAGGGTCCTCCAGATAATTTTCCACTTCAAAAGGTTAAGAATGTTTGTGAAGTCAAAAAGACTGAAAAGCATTCCCATAATTCATCATTAAAAGAATTGAATGAAAAGATTTCAAAAAATGTACTTGGGTTCAAGAAAAGAAAAAACCCTAATTAATCAACTACTAACAGCTACAAATAGAAATAGTTAGGAAAGGGTAATTGTCTTACCTTTGGGTTTCTTTACACATGCATCAACTTCGTTCTTTTCATATCCTTCATCACAAATACATCTATAACCACCCTCTGTGTTTACGCAAGACATGTGTTCATCACCACAATCATCCTTGTCTTCTGCACATTCATCAACATCTGTAGATTGTAAAGAAAAAACATAAAAGCAAGAAAAATTTAGGAAAGAAAAAAAAATCAAACAACTGAGCAGTGATGCAAATAAACAAACCATTTACAATTCCAGCTGTGGGATATAAAAGGATAAGAAACTCACCGATACATTTTCCATCCACAGGACGATAACCATCTGAACAACGAATGCAATTTTCTGGTCCTTTTCCAGTGCAGCCATCACATGCTAAATCACATCCTTGGAAAAGGGAAACAAATTTTTAGTTCTATAAGAAGCAAGTGACTCTTATAGTAAAAAAAAAGGAAGAAAATATGTTTCTTTCATTATAATGAGACATTATCATATACAATACATGTTGGCCTCTTCAAAAGATCAACAAGGGGGTAATAGTTGGAGGGAAAGGGGAAGTTGAGCTAATTGTGACAGTCACCAACGATGGGTGACATAGAAAGCAAAGGATTTTAATGATAATTTTGATGTCTCTTCCGCAGCATAAGACCATAATGAAATGTTTTATCACTTCCAGGATTCCTTATACAGAAAAAGCATATAATCATGGATAATGTTACCAAACAGTCATTGTTATCAAAATAAGTTGATTCCAAAAACTTTATTCAAAGTGATCACAATAAGTGGCTTCCTCTCAATATGTGTGTGCACTTGTGCAAGCATTTTCTGTTTTCATCAGACAGCCTGAGAACTGCTTGTGAATGTCTATGCACATACACAAGTGAAATATGATTCTGGAGTTTCACTTCATAGTATTAAAAGCTAAATAGTGCCCCAGTCCAACAGTTATTTGATATACACTGAAGTCTTCCAACAAATTTTCCAATGCATTCTAATGAGAGATACATTCTGCAATTAAGATGCCACAGAAAATAAATGGTTGTTCTTGTAATGTTTTAAACCTGTCTTCATTTCCTGCTTTGATCCAATGCACAGGACAACACAATCAGAATAGCATCGTATGTCACCCAAATTTTGTTATATTTGGAACTATCAATGGTAAAAATTTCTGCATTGTATTATATTTCATTTTCTTATTATATTTAATATTGTTCTGAACGATAGCTTGGATTTACAGTCATAGAGAGAAAAGGCCACTCATTGTGATAGATGAGTTTAAAAAACATCATCTATCTACAATACCATGATTATGATTGAAAACTATAAACCATTTTTAGCTTGAAATCAGCAGCTGTCATAATTGACAATTTAAATTTTTGTGCAAGAACGTTTTAGCTTGAGATCAGCAGCAGCTGTTGTAGCCGATGATTTGAATTATTTAAATAAATAAGAATTTGAATCGAAATAAAAACCTGTTTCACTTTGCTTGGACCAGTAAATCATAATGTTTTTGTATATTTTCTACTTTGACACACTAAGACCAAAGTACAATCATGAACAGAAATGTTATGAAACGCTATTTGTCTTGATAGTCTGGCAGCTCAAGGTTTTTTTTTACAGTATATTCCTAAGTCAATGACATATCCTATAACCTTGTCTCAATAGAAAAGCTAAAAACAATTTGTAATACTTTCATTTAAGGAATCAATATTTGGTTAACAAGAAAATGTAGCTGATTTCCATTGACATCCACAGAACATTCTTATTTATCTCGTCTCGTAAGTATTGAAAATAATAATAATACCTTCTAAGCACAGACATAATACTTTGCAAATGTAACCTGGGATTGCATGAGGAAAAAGTATGCAATTTTCTCTGAATGAAGAATGTTCAGGTTTTGTATAATAACCTAACACAAAATGATTTAGTTACCTGGGTAGGATTGAACTCAGTATCAATAACTGGGATAACTAGAACATGAATCCCTGTATCATCATGAATACTCTTGAGTAATATCAACAGAATATCAATGGTAAACAGTGCAACCTTCTTGTGCCCAGAAACCCTTAGTCATCATCTGATGGAGGCTTTCTTGGTAGCACAGCTGTTGTTCTTTTGCAGAAGCATGTGTATGAAATTATATTTCTAGCCTTAAAACATCTGCAAAAATTTTAATGAAAAATACACATGAACACAATTTGTAACAAGGGAAAATCAAAAGTTTTTAAGTAGAATTCTTTAGCAAAGGAAATTTGGTAAAGCCAATAATTTAGTAACTATTGGGACTTTACAATTATCCAGTGAATCTCAAACACTGAATTTTTGTTTCGAACAGGGGAAAAACAAATTTAAAATGCACAAGATTTTAGAATTCTTTTCAAAGAAATATGCATGGATAAAACATATTTGCACCTCAAGATTGACTGCTTCATTCGGACATCAGCCATTTTACAAACAAATCACACAAATTACTTATCCCCAGAAAAATAAGTAATTTTTTTGATCAAAAAAAAAAAAAAAAAAAAAAAAGTTCTGTACTACCAATCTAAAAAAGTCAAATTAAAAAAAAAAACACATTTTTTTCTAAGTAACAAATTTTTCTTACCACCAGAAAAACAAAAAAAATGTTCAATTTTCCATTGAAAGTAGTTTTTATAAAAACTAATACATTTTCAAAAGTTACTCACCTTAAAAAAAAAAAAAAGTTTTTTTTTATGCTTTCAATTCAGTTGCATAAAAAAGTCAATTAGGTGAAATCAGGAAAAAACAAAACAAAAAAAAACAACATAGTTTTGAAAGTTACTTACCAACAGAAAAATGAAGTAATTGAAAAAAAAAAAAAAAAATTGTACTTTCAATCAAACAGTTAAAAACTTTTAAAAATTAGTTTCTTTCAAAACTGACAAATCTATGGGGGTAACGAAGGTCTTTATGGATTGAAAGTGCAGAGAATGTCTGTCTATTCAGAATCTGATTTCATCAAATCTCGATCCAGTAGTGGAGAACCAATTTAGCATGATTTGTTGAAATTTCAATTTTTTTTTGATAACAAGACAGAGTGTCATTTACATTTATTATAGTTTTACGTATGTTTTTAGGGGTCTATTTATAAAAATGATATTTAAAATATAACTTGAAATTTCAAATTATACTTACAAGACTAGGATAATAAAATGAAACTAAAAAGTTTTCTCTTCAAATTCAATCACGTGTCCCCAAAAACCTATGCATCATAGGTTCGCCATGACTGTCTTTACCAAAATTTTTTTCTTTTATAAAATAAATAGATATGTAGTTTCAACTTGAAAATTAATTTAATTAAAACCCGGAGAAATAGTCGCACAAAATTTGAAAAAAAAACAAACTTTTGTTTGTCTTTCATGCCACGTAAATTCCTTTAAAAGGTATTCCAAATGAGATCTCCTACATCCTATAATTGATTTTATAAAGCGTTTTTGCTCATTCCAATAGTTCTCTATTGTTTATATCTGATATATCCAGGGGGGTGGGAAAGTAACTTTCGAAAATAATTAAAAAAAAAATTAAAAAAAATCACTTGTTTGTCTGAGGGTAAGTAACAATGGAAAATATATGTTATTTGTTTATATTTGAAGAATGGTTATTAGAATGACATCATGCAGTGTCAAAGTAAAATGAGTTCCAGTAAATGTTGGGTTGCAAAAAGTATCGATGGTCCATATGCACATATAAATGTTGCAAGGAAAACTCACTGTGACATTCATACCATCCTATGGTGTTCTTGCAGCGGAAGTTTCCTTTACAAGGATTACCAAATTTACATTCATCAATATCTGCAAAAATTAAAATCAAATCAAAATTAAAGCATGCTTTGATGATCAAAAGATTCAAGAACAAAATGAATATCACTTACAACTGTCACGTGACAGCAATAGCACAAGGTCTTAATTAGCGATTGACTTGGTGATTATGATTTTCAACTATATTTCTACAGAACTCACCACTTTACTATTAATTCAAGCAAAAGGAAACTTCTCGTTTCTACATATTATTCTGGATTAAAAAAAAAAAAAAACAACAAAAAACTCCTTTGTGTATGATATTAATTTTTGACTGGTATTTCTCTTCATCTTAATTCCAGTTGCTTTTTATTGCTACTATTCAGACTGTCATTCTATAGCCATTAATATACAGTGCAGATTGGAAAAAAAAGAATAAACTTCTAGCAAGACTAAGACTCGTATCCTTTTTTTTCTGGAAGCATCTCTTATGATGATAACTGCTAAATTTTGTAGATGAGCAGAACAGCAACAAATTTCCCTGCATTATAAATTTCCAGAAGACTGAAAAAGGTAGCAGTAAGATTGCAAATAAGAAATTTCTAGAAGATGAGGTTGCATTAAGATTATTACAAAATAAGATCATCATAAAATACAAACAAAATTTTATCAAAAATACTGCAAGAAATTTTGCTTGATTTCATGTTTCTGCTATTTTCCCCATAAAATTGGTGTAATTAGTCTAAAATTGTTTTCTTTTCAGGAACAACTACATGAAGCAAACAAGTTTGGTTCAAATCAGCCAAGAAAATTGAGATATACAGTTAAATTATGGATTCATGCCTGAACAACTTTTGTAAAAATCATTCAAGGTGAGAACAAGACAAAATGAAAAAAATATCCGAAAAGAATTACCTTCACATCCATATTCATCGGAATATTTCCATCCAGCACCACATTCATCACACGTGAATGGAGAACCATCCGTGCAGGAGGTTTTGCAAGATTTGTGGCAAGCTGAAATTGCAAGTAATTTTCACCTAAACCATCTCATCTTACATAAATTATAAAAGGGGAAAAAAAAAAAAAACAATCCTCCCAAACAAAAGAACCCCCCCCCCTCATCATTTTATAATAGAATTTACAATTTTCCTTGGTGTATGAGGTCAAACAAACTTTGTACCAAGAAAGGCATGTCTAATTGTATGGCTTTGCTTCAAAATGTTTGAAGCAGAAACAGCTCATATCAAGGATTAGAAGCAAATAAAAAGTTGCAATGCTTGGAAGAAATATGCACCATGACACAAAACAACAATTTCAATTTGAAAATAATCCCTGATAAAGCCCAGATTTTGGATGTACAAACTTCAAGACATTTCAAGATATACAAATAGTTTGAGACTAAATAGATCAGAAGAAAAAGTAAATCATTACTAATAATGACAGGAATACAATTACAACTGAATTATTAAGAGTGTTAAATACAAGATGAGGGATATTTTCTTGTACTGAAAGGTATGCTAATTCTAAATGTATTCTGAGTCCATTTGTAAATTGGGTTCAGTATATGAATTTGTATATTATGATTTATTTATAACTCTTTCATAAATATAAGACATGAATACACATTAATAATTCTAATTAATTGCCATCTCCAAATTTTTCTTGATCTGTTAGTGAACAAACTACGCCTGTAATACATATATAATATCACTTAATCTCTCACTAATAGATTCCAGAGAGTGAGGTGTTCAACTGAGTTCAGCTATCAACTCTCTAAATTCTCTTTCAGTGAAGATTCTAATTTTCTTTCTCTTTTTATGCTAATTATTTCCAATCATAGTGGAAAGGATAGAGCTTCACATAGCTCAATATCCTATCATGACTGTATGGTAGAGTGTCGGAGATTTACATTTTTTAAAATTTCTTTTGTGTAACATAAAACATTAAGAAGCAACTCACGGTGACAGGTTGCATGGGTTTCATTTTTAAAATAGGGATGATATCCAGTACCACAGTCATCACAAAGTTCACCAACATAACCATCTGTACAATTACAGAGGCCACTACCACCACGAGTTCCAGCACCCTATAAAAATAAAAGAAGAAAACCATTTATAGAAAAATAGACATCTTGGGTAGAAGTCATAAAAAGTCATGTAACAAACAGAGGGAATTTTTTGATTAAATGAAACTAGAAAACAAAAAAATCTTTTGTGAAAATCTGTTTTAATTTGTACATACAGAGAATAAGTTGAAAATCAGAACCTACATCCTCATGTATAACTGCTTATGGTATTTACAAAATCATGGTATTATCAATAACATGTTTGCTTTAAGCAATGAATCAGTACATTAATTCAGGTTTACCAAAAGATATGGTCACACACTGGGGACATCTTGCTTCCAGAAAGATTACTGGAAAATTTGATGCAATAAAAAGAATACTAAATGTAAGAAGCAGAATTCTTAACAAACATTCTTGTCCATAACTATGAGAAGAATCATTGACATACCAACTTTTTTTCAGATAATTTGAACTCTTTTCATCTCTGATGTAATCACAATGTTTCAGACACTTTGTTTCTATAGACAGGGCTGTAGAAATGAATTGGCCAAGACGTGACTACATTGAAGAAGAGAAGATTCCAAATTGTTAGAAAAAAAGTTGGTATCACATTTTGAAAAGTTTGTGCTAAATCAACAGAATCAAGTTCAAATTTATTGAAGAACTGGGATTCATGAAAATTCCATGGTGAATCATTGCAATTTAGGAACTATAGATGAAATTTGAATTGAATAAAAAAATTTTTTCCATTAACAATTTATATAAAACAGAATCCTTGGGGGGAAAAAAAAAAAATTCTTCTGTCTCGCTCAACTTTTCAATATTTACATTCTGCAATACCTAGAGAGAAATAAAATTTCTAGTACATAGAAGCATATTCCTTGCTTGTTGAACCTTTGGCTTTCAACCTTGATATCATTAAATTAGAAATAAAATCTCAAGAATTCAGGGAATTTTGGATAGTGCAATAACTAGCAACTGCTGGGTCAATGTGTTTTGCAGGAGTGAAGCAAACAATGTAATCAACCATATGAATTAGTTAAGGAAGAAGTATTGACATAAGATCAAAAGATAAGTTTATAGCTAGAGTCACTCTAGTAATGTTCAAAGTATACTGATTATGTTCAATGCTCATTTGTTAAGTAGGCAGAACAGCAAATTTAAATATGTTTTATAAAATATGTTCAATTTTGCCTTTGAAATATAGAAATCAAATGTTTGATCAGAAATATTTTAAAGTTCATTTCTTAGTTATTTTCATTCAGCTTTTACTGATCATTTGTCATTTCTAGAAAACTGATTTGAGAGTTGTTGAAAGATATTGAAAAGAAATAGTCAATAAATTTGAAATTTCGTTGTTATAAAAACAAGTGGAAAAAATGCTATGCTTTAAAAAATGGTAAAAAACTAATTGTGCAAGCCTAAAATGAAATTTTGGATTGAATAGAAATAGAATAAATTTCGGAATAATAATGCCAAATTATATAACAAGCTTAATGGAAGTAATATTAAATCTATGGCTTCTAACTTTTAAAAGAAGGTATCAGATTTTATTCAACACATTACATCCCACTTATGAGAGGGTGAAAGAAAAGAATTGAACTTATCATTTTTCCTATCAAAATGCTCCATTAAAAAAAAAAAAAAAAAGATTCACTTTATCTATGTCCAAACTATAGTGAGAAGGTATGCAGTTGAGAGAGGAAAAAAAATTTATTGTAACTTGTTTATAAGAATTTTTTCTTCACAAAAATGAGAAAAAAAAATACAGGTGGTCCAGAACTGAAAACCTTTTTATGAAAGTGGATTCCTGCATTTCATCAACATGAAGATTAGTATCCAAAGTCAACTTACAATACATTTTCCATTTTTCTTACATGGCCTCTCTTTGCCATTTGGACATAATGAACAGGTGGGCCCAAATGTGTTATCGGGACAGCAGACTAAAAGAAAATGGTTAATAGAAAGTCAGAAAAGTTTTTAGAGTTTAGGTACAAAAAGTTAGTCAGAAATTGAATAGGAAAATTCTGAGAAATTATTTCTCTTTAATTAGGCAAGAGAAAAAAAAATTAGACTTGAGAATGAAAAATTTTAAAATCATATTTTAACTTCAAAACACCTTCATCAAAATATGTTTTGAAAAACTATACAGATTATTTTAACATCAGTGAGTACCCTTATGCTGACTACGGCAACAGTGGTCCCAGCCTAGGTTTCACATCATCTCAGAGTTTTTCCAGGTTTTTATGACATGTAAAATAGACTTAAAGAAAGAGGCTTCACTCACTTCATCATATGCTATTTAAACCATAGCTGGGGGGAGGAGCTAGATTTATGCTTTTCCCAAAGGCACCAGTGCCTATCTCAGTCAGAGTTTGAACTCAGCTCACCCAGTCCATTTTCTGAGCTGTTAACCTATCAGCCACTGGCACTTCTTATTTAGACACAAATCCCATGAAAATCAGTTTAAATAGATAGTAGAAGTCATAGTATCAATATTATTGTAATGCAAAATTCTTTCCATGTAGTAAGCCAAGAATGAAACTATGATCATCATACAATTCAGTTTCTCTATTATAATTAGATAAAGTATTGAAACCATACTTGAAATTTTTAACTAATTGTAATACTTTACTTATACTACGTAATACTACATTAAAAATTATCTTTTCTCAAAACTGATTCAGTTCCCTCAGGGAGTCTTAAGGGAGCTAACTCTCTTGAACTTTAGAGGAAACTCAGAGGAAAATACCTTTCATTTATATTTTTATTGTAATGTAATTTTGATCCCAAATTAACCTGTAGGGAACTTGGGTAAAGTTAGCCTTAGACAAATTTCAGCTCCTAGAGTGCAGCCATATAATATTAGGTTGGTGCAAGAATAATTCAAGGCAGTACAAAAGTAATTGATCAAAATAGGAAAGTCCAGAATCTACACATTTTTGCCAACTTGAAACAAGTCCATTCAGGTCTTGGAATCAATGAATTCTTTAAAGGTGTTTTGAGTTGCTGCTTGGTTGTTGAAGACCCTCTCTTGCAGGATGTGGTTGAAATGCTTGAAAAAGTGGTAGTAGCTCAGGAAATGATCTTGTGAGTAAGTTAGGTGAGGTAGAGTTTATAGCCTAGTCTGTTGAATTCCTGCAGGGTTATTTGTAAGACATTATTAGGTGTTGTCATGAAGAAGAATTGTTCCTTTTGATAGACCAATAGTGGGCATAAACGCTGCAGTTCTTGGTGCAATTTGCCAATTTCTTAGCACTTCTTAACAATGATGATTTGGCCAGGATTCAAGGAATTGCAAAGGATGATTCCATTTGCCAACCATCAAATAGTGACTGCAATCTTCTTTTGATGCAGGTTTAGTTGGGGGAATGTATAGCTGCTTCACCTCTATCCACCCACTGCATGTAGATTGTTGTACAGAATCCTCAGAAGGATGTCCATGTTTTTAAGGCTCTCATCTTTTTACAACCAATGTTGTGCTGTACATTCATTGATGGGTCCCTGGCCATATATTTGATCAACACGGTTTCCACTGCTTTACATCCCATTTTGAACTCATGCAATAAAAATGATCAAATTTGCTTTTTGTAAATCTTTGATTAGACAACCTCAAATGAACCAGAATAGGAAAATAAATAGAGTGAAATTCATGCTTTAAAATGATATATTCCATGAACATAGTCAAAAAAATTTTTTTTCTGACAAAATAATCATTAAAAGCTAAAAGTAAAACAATCCATTATTTTTGCACCAATCTCAAAGCAAACAATCACACTAACAGGTCAACTTCATAGAATCTATCTTCAGACGAATGTCTTTCTAATAAACTCTACATCTCGTCTCCCTATGTTGGGTGGTTTTCTTCCTACTACGATTATGAAAAGCCAAAATTGTGTTAATAGAAACAACAAATACCAGTAGTTTATATAGAGAAGAGAGTTTCAAGTATTCCCAGACCCCCAAAGTAATCTTGTGTGAGGTTTTCTCTACAATTGACAATGCTTCAATGATTACAAAAAAATATCACTTAATTTTGAAGGGGCTCATAGATTTAGAGCAAGGTTTGCAGGATGTTTTGGGTGTCTACATAGAACTGTATGATGTAAAACGTATTGAGCTAAGCAGATGAGCATACTGTCATATTTCAAGCCTTCTACAGTTACAGCAGATGGCAAGCCTTAACATTGAGGCAGGCAGACAGAGAAGAAAGTTATCTTGGCTATCTGCGAATACTCAAAATTTTTCCCATATGAATTAATGGTAATTGTTCCTTCACTTTATGCCATTTCAGATAGCAGAGTCGACCTGTGCTACTATAGGTTTTTTGTTTAAGCAAAGGATGCCCCTGTGTGTATTAAAGGATAATACAACAGAATAAATCATTTGATAGATGCCAGAAGATTAGCACAGTTTTAAGAAATAATTCAAGCTGGTATTTGTTTACCTTTGGCATTTAAAATGCAAAAATATTGGAAGAAATCCACTCTGGTTTTTGTGACAAAATGCTCGAACCAAAATTTTTCAATTTTCTCTTCATGTTCTTCAAGTAAACTTTGAGCCTAGAGAAAGAAATAGAAAAAAAAAATGAAAAAAAAAAAATGAGAGTTTGCATAAACAGGGACAGAATTATTTTAAACAGCTGAAGAAAAGAAAAGAATTCATGTTTCTCTAGCACTGACATCTCTACAAGATTTACATTGCCAAACATTCCCTTTGTACTGAAATATTCTATTCTGCTAAATATCAACATTTTCAGTGCTAACATATTTTTTCAAAGTGTGTAGGCCAAAAATGGAACAATGGGAATTCCCCAGAGACTAAATGGCATCATTGCAAGCATATATTAGTCACAGCAGAGTGAGGAGCACAAATGGGTAAAGTAATGAAAACATTAATTAATGTTGTTGGGTGCTGAATTTATTGATAACTATGACACATCAATTATGCACACAGTGATTTCCATTTATAATCATGTTAAACTTTCTGATCCAGCAGCAGCTCAACCAATTTCTGTATTTCTCCTACTCCCTTTTTCTTCTCCTGCCACTGCTGAACTCATTCCAGCCAAAAGATAAAGGAAGTAGCCTTCTTAATGGAAAATGTGATTCAGTAAAGAGGAGGCATTCAGTATTTCATATTCAACAGCTATCCTTTGTTCACAGAAATTTGCCTGCTTGTCATACTTCCCTTTTAACATATATTTGTGGGTCCCTCACACCACCTTTGATTATATTCATTTTGCTCAATTCAAATACGTTGGTTGTAAACAAAACTAAAAAGTTCTCTGTAAACTGTAGAGTTGCTAATTTAATTAATCAATCAGTTACCTATCAAATTAAAAGTTCCCTATGACAGTAAAAAATATCCTTGGGTTGTAGACTAAGTCATTTGAGGACATCATCTCAAACTTTCAAGAACAGTGATAAACTATTTTCAACATTTCATAGAATACGTAGAAGACATTATACAAACAACTAATTCATTCAGAAAATATTCAACAGATTAATCAATAATGAAAGAAATTGTTAGTTGCAGCCCTAATAAACTGTATAATAACACCATCAAGAACAAATAAATTAGAGAACTCAAATTCTGTGTCACATTCTCAGTTCTTGGTCTTTGAGCCAGGGTTTCCAGATGGTCAAATATCTAAATTGTTCATAAGACACTGCAATACTGCATTTCACTTACAAAATGAGAACTAATTAAAAATTCTTCTCCAAAGAAGTTAACTTACCTCACTCAATCCTATATTTTCAAGTTCTAAAGCAAGTCTCTTTTCCAGACAATTAACCCTTTCATACTATCCTTGATCTCTCATCACCCCCCAGGCAAGGACAAAAAAAAAACATTACAACAAATAATAATCAAGTACTGTCTATAGTTTTGAGAACGATCTTTAATATTTAGAGAACTCTTTGAACAATTGAACTCCTTGTTTGTGATGTTAACATAATGTTTTGAACGATCCATGCTAAGGCCTTCTTCAGGTGTACGATCTGAATATTATGGTGGCAAACAGAAATTTCCAATGATGATGGTAAACAAAATATTCCAATGGTAACCATGCTACAAACTAAGATTCAGTTATGTCAATTTGTTTTAGACTTTAATTTCCATACTTAGTCCCTGTTAAGTAGTGGAAGCCACATCAGGTTGAACATTGTATTTGTCTGAATTATACATTCAGTCGATATGTTGATATGGGCTGCCTCTTTGATTTTCCTTGGTTTCTAACAGAGTTGCACATCAATGATGTAAACTTTTGCCCAGAGAGGAAAGTGTTTACCTTTCTCTCCTCAAACATGGTCAGCCATCCTAGATCTTTCCATCTAGTCTTTGATATACACAGAATACCGTAAATGCAGTTACCGGTCAGATTTTTCTGTCATGGAAGACTCACTTCAGTGAGTAAATTTTAGAGGGTGTTAGAACTACTAATAGTGACCCACACACTGTGGGTCATACAGGCTTTCTGTATCTTCTCTGCTGTACCTTCAATATAAGTGATGATGATGTTAGGGGTGAAGGGGAAAGACTTTGTAGAGTATCCCCCTTTTTTTTCCCCCTGGCAATGACATAGGGTGGATAGCCATTATTTCAGGACAATTTTTTTTCATTTCAAAAACTAACTGCTGATAACTGATGTTCTTTTTTTGAGACAGCTTGAAATATTCTGATCACCACTATCATTGGAAAATTCAGTTTATTACCATCACAATCGGATAATGCACCTGAAGAAGGACGTTGAATGGATTGGTCGAAACATTGTGTTAACAACAGGTACAAAAAAAAGGAGTTCAATTGTCTGAAAAACTCTTTGAAAATAATTAAGCAGATGAGCAGTTTGAGACACAAATTTGTTTTGTAATTTTAAGAATTGAAATGTTTATCAAAAAGGCCAAATTTATCAATTAGATGGCCAAAATGGAAATCCTGCTTTGAACTTAGGTCTCTATGTCTTGCGCCACCCCTCTACCATTGCTTTCACAGTGTCGTTATATACATAGGAAGTGGGAAGTATATGTGTTTCTGACTGGATATTTTAAACTTTTATATCCTTCTACCCCAATTCAGTTAATAATTTGTCAAAGTGATAGTTTTTTTTTTTTTAAATTCTCTTGGTTCCGGAAACGCCCCAAAGACGATCTTTTAAAGTTCTGAACATATTATTTACCAACTTGTGAGGGTGGTAATTTTGAGCCCTGATTGAACACTAAAAGGACTTTCACACTGAGCTAAACCAACGTCTCAGTTAAAGGACAATCCAATACAAAGCAGAAAACCAACTTTGAAATTAAAATATGAAGGAGGTTGACACAACCCACATTTCCTGTTGATATGAAATGAGAGATACTTCCATAGAAGGGCCCCACTAAAAATTTGTACCTGGTTCAATTAGGCCTGTCTTACCTCAAAACACCCAGAAGTATCAAGCATATTGAAAACTTACTGAAGAAAAAGAATAAAAGGTATTTTAAAAAGAGCAAATCATGTTCCAAATGCACTGCAATAGTCACACAGAGCAACAAAGAGCAGATTCACTAGGAACAACTCTGATGCAGATGAACCTCTAATCTTCATTTGTTCTTGGTGAGAGTACCAGCAGTTATTTGGTTTATTATCCAGTTGATTCTGGAGAGAATTAGGGATGTCAATGCATCATGACAGCTTATAGAATACCAAGAGGGAAATTTTAAAAAGAAATGTTCAGAACCAAGCAGTGTTTCTGGAATCTAGAAAGTCAAAACTTGTAGCACTTTTGTTGATTTAATATGATGAGAGTGTATTAAGGATGTTATTAAACATTATGGGCCATTACTCTGTGGGTCTTTGCAATAAAGTCATTGAACCACATCAGATAGAAAAAAATGGTTAGTCAGCATCTCCTCTGTTTGTTTGGATGTTTGGCTTATTAAATCACAAATTCATATTTAATTGATTTAAAAGTAGCATTTATGTTATTCTATCAAAACAAGGATTTTAAATGTGGTTGATGAATTTTTTTTACTTACAGTTTTATCTTCCAATTTATATAAGTGCTCAATAATTTCTGTTAGTCGAGTTTCACTGAAATAGAAAAACAGAAAAAGGAACATTTTTATGCATGAAATAAAAGCATATAATCATATCATTCACTTGTTCATCTACAACAATAATAGCCTAAATTCGATAACAAAATTAGAAAAATATGGAAAGTTCCATGTAGTAGAAGTTAAGCACTTACACAGCATATTTGCATGAATTAGATATTACTACCACAAAAGAATTTCAAAATACAAATTAAACAGGGTTTCCACCCACAGCAATTTGATGAATTGATGTTTAGTGTATATCTATTATATTAACATTTTTGTATTGTAAAAATGGTCTTCCTGCTCTTCTTTCCTTTCTAATCTCGTTAATACCTGGTATACATGATTGAACAGATTTTTTTTTACATACAAGCAGAAAACACATTCTATAAGTGAGTATACTATAAATAGAATGATATAGATATTTGTAAAAATGAACTAATTCCAGCACAAGGCTACATTCATGAAACACCAAGTGAGATACTTCACTAAAAATAGCTTGTAAGCCTGCCTAGTATGTAAAAACTTCATATTTTTTCACTGTCATGAATCACCTATATTTACCCAAGTGATATTATTTAGCAACCAGCAGAGATATAATGGAGAAGGGTATTCGCTGAGTTTCATTAAAGATGGAATATTCTTAGTTCAATTTCCAATGTCAGCATTAAACAGACATTAACAAAGAATATCTAAAATACTTTACAAAAAAAAAAAAAGAAAAAAAAACACAATTAGGTTTGAAAAAAGTAATAGCAATTCAAGTACAGCAACTTTTATTTCACAGTAAATATATGAACTGGAAGACCGCGATCTATTGCCAAAAATTCTCTCTATGCAGCCAATGATACTCCCAAGTTGACAGCTTGAGAAATCATAACACTTAATACAACAATCATAACTCATTTTCAGCTAACTCTAATTGTATTGACATCCTTAATATCAATGGATGTCATACGGTTTTCTTTATACAATTGAATGGATAATGTTTATACATTTTAAAATTATTTTGGTCTTAATTTTTTTAGAAAGAAATTGGTTTGTAATAATCTCCAAGCAGGATGGTTTGTCATATATAGTATTTCGAAAAGTTGATAGAATTAAATAAAACAAATAAAAACCGTTTCTGTACTCACCTTGTGGCATAGGTACCTAATTTTTTCTCTTCCCAGTTCGTATTTCCACCTCCATAATTCCCTTTAGCAGTTTTTTTCAAACCCTACGAAAAAAATAAATATGGATTCCAATTGTAGATGATACGTGAACATGAAATAAACTTCAAAAACATGATAAAAAAAATTCAGAGTTATGGCCCTTTACTGAATTCAAAGCATTCAAACAAGTTGAATTACATTAAATGCAGGAAAAATAATTAAACGGTCACGGTTTTACATGCAAGTCATGACGTCCAGCGATTTGTCTGCCAATCTCGCAACATGACCAGCCCATTGCCATTTGAGTTTACTAATGGATTTTATAATATATCGGACTCCTGTTTTCCCTCAGTATATCGTGTTAGCTTGTGATCTTTCCATGTTGAGTTGAGCATGAATCTCTCCTGTGAACATTGTGTGGTTCTGAGTTTGAGGGTCAATATTTTGGTTAGGTTTTATGTTTCCACTCCATAGGTGACTATTGGAAGGATGCATTGGTTGTATACCCTTCTTTTTAGGACAAGTGGGATTTTCTTGTTCTTGAAGGTTTCTACTCAGAGCTTGCCATTTGTTGTCCTAGGTAGATGTAGTGGTCTACTTTGTCCAGTTCTGCATTTTTGATTTGATTGTTGTCTCTTTGTCTACGTTTGTGGTTTATGACATTTGTCCTTTTGAAGTTCATGTGGAGACAGATATTATTGCTTTCTTCATTCAGTTCGTCTAACATTATTTGGAGGTCATGAAGGTTCTCAGAAAAAAAAAAAGGACGATGTTGTCTGCAAAGGTTGCTTAGGTATTTGCTGTCTATTCTGATTCCTTTATTCTCCTAGTTAAGATTTCGGATGATCATCTCAAAGCAGGCAGGTATCTCTTTGTCTTACCCTTTTTTCCAGCAAGAAGGGATGTTTATGTGGCTAGATAAAGGAACTGCGGTGTCAGTAGATATGTTGCAATACTCTGACATATACCGGGTTTATACCTTGTTAAAGATAGCATCAATAACCTTAGGGATTTCCACAGAGTCAGAGGCTTTCTTGAAGTCAACAAATGCTATAGTGAATGGCATTTTATATTCTGATGCTTTCTCTTTTAGATGATTTACCTTATGGAGATGGTCAGAAGTTGAATAGCTTCTTCTGAAGCCAGCTTGTTTCTGTGGTTGGTTTTCATCTAGTGCTTTGGTAGAAAAATTTGTAGATGCAGTTAAGTAAGCTTACAGACCAATAAACCTACTCACTGCATCTACTAATTTTTACCGAAGTAATCACCAAGGTGAACTAGTCGGATATTAACTTGGTGTAAGGGGCGTAACTCAGGAAGGATAAGAACTTGGTTTATGTTGAGTGTTGAAACTTCATTGTTGCAATTAAGAAAGATTTTTTCTAATAAATGAATCAATTTTGTCAAAACCAAAATACAAATACACTAACCCAGCATAACGTTTTATATAAAACATCAAGAAAATGTATTAAACATCACAAATAACCAATCAGTTTGTGAATATTGTCATGCATTTGCTATTGAATGTGTTTGATAGATATAAGATGAAACTTACTATTACTAAAGCAATAGTGATCAATAAAAAGAACTATATAATAGAGATCAATAATATTCAAGAATTTTTCAGTGAAATAATTCACATTTTATTGAGAGCAATGTGAGAATACAAAGAATGTTTGCTCTAAGAATTATTTCATTTCTTTTATATATTTCATGAATAAAATTAGATATTTGAATTAGCTTGTGTGAGCATTATAATTTTACAAATTTTTTACAATGCAGAAATAGTTGCACCAGGTCTCAAACTGGACAATTTCAGTACAATCAACATTTCATAGTACAAAAAAATGTTTAGTAAAAATCATACTATTATAAATCCAGGGAGGGGGGCATATAATGCATAAAAAGAAGTCAATTATGTTCAAGAGAGTCATGATAATTTCAGGAAGCTATTGATAACAAGTCTGAAACTTCTTTTCTGATGCTCCATCAATGTAGCCTTACTCAAACTTTGAAAGCATTCAATGCACAAATACAATCACCATGAATACATCTTGATTTGAATAGTCAGCAAGACACACAAATGAGATTGTTTACTCAAAGACCTAGAAAAATATTCTTTGTTATTCATGAGATAAAAAACACGACCAACATTCATGAATTTATTTGAATGATATCCTGATTACTCTTGTTTGTAAGAAACAAACTGATCATTGAAAACATCTCAGAGAAGTTCATGATGGTTTCTTAGGACTAATTCGAGATTCAAAATAGAGATAGAAAAATACAAAAATGACAGATCATCCAAATATAGCATGAATACATACCCAGTCAATATATTTTGTATTTTAAAAAAGGGATAATCCAAACAAGTCTGTGAAGACTCAAATAAATCCCTTTATACATGAAACAAGTAGGACCAGCAGATTGGTCTGATTGAAGGTTCAAATCCTACTAAGAGCTGTATTATCAGAGTGATCAAAAAATAATTAGAAATATGATTAATAGATATCTGTACCACACATAATTAGATCACTAAAGCTTGCATGTATACCAGAAGTAGTTATCTAAATAATTATCTAAAATTGATCTTTTATCTAATTTTATCAAAAAATCTTAAATACCAGCACAGGATTTGGACATTGTGGGTCTGAAATGAATACAGAGACGCCCCCCGCCTCGTAAAAAAAGTATTTTTCAAGAAAAAAAAACAAAAAAAAATTTTAAGATGGTGCCTAGTGGTGAATTTATGCAAATTTTCAAGTGACCAGGAGTTATTGGACACACACACATACATAGACATTCGAAGAGAGAAGAATTTAGGCTGGTAGGTTGGTCCATAGTGATTTGATGAAATCATGATAACACTCAACAAATGAAATATTATTACCATCTTCCTTTGTTATTCTAATATAAAAATGATAATCTTAAAAATAGAAAAGTAATCTGAATAAATTTACAAGTTGTAGACAGAAATCTGAGAACATACAGAGGTTCTTCACCAAGACAGGTTAGATATATTGTTACTTAATAACAAAAACAAACTATGGATGCAAAGAATGAAATGGCAGTTTGTCATTGACCCTGTTAGCATTGTGAATGTGATTGATCATTACTGAACAAATGAAGAGAGAAAACAGAGAAATGATATTCAATAGAAATGTCCTTCAAGCAAAAGTTATTCAATATTATACATCAGTCTAATTGATAGACACAAATTGGTGAATTTATCAGGCCAATATCCATTTCATGAAAAAATGACACTCTCTAAGTGGCGGATATGATATAAAGGCCATCAAACAATGAGAGGTAGCATGCGTAATTGAAGGATAAGAGAGAAAATCAAACTTGGAAAAGAAAATATTTGAATTGATTGACGAATAGTGTCATCAACTTTTACTCAAATCATTGAATCTTCTGTGCATTCCCTCTCATAGAAAGCACTTTCAAGAAAACCTACAACACTAAACTGAGTAATATATGAAATAGCAGCAAATATTTTGTTAGCTCTGTCAATAAAGTTTGACAGAAGTCATGTATTCAACTAGGTTCATCTGCACTTTTGTCCACACAATATCTCCAAAGTTTCTCAATGAATTTTAATGACATTTTTTGGAGAGATGGGCCACGGGTCGAGGAATAATTTATTTAATTTTGGGACTTATCCAAGATAGTACAATGTTTCAGCTTTTCAAACATATTAATGTCATCATAATGGAAGTAAAATATGGTATGCATATAAATGCATACTGCATTATCAGCAGTCTTGTGCTTGTTCAATCAGAATAATTGTTATGTCAGTAATCCTTTTGGTTGAAACAATCAACACAGCACCAAGATTGACAGACTTCTTGTCAGAAGATATTAAATTCTTTTGAATAATTGTTTCAAGCTCTTGTCATGGCATAGTCTGGAATATGTAACCTGATTGTTCAGTATTTAGTAACAATGGTCTTGGCAGTGGTATGCACTCTCTGAGTGCTTCCTAGTTTTTCACAGTATTTCTAACCTTTAGGAATAATAGATATAGATCCATGTACAATCAAACTCAACAATCCTTCCTCTAAATAGGAATGGCCAAAATTACCTCATTATGGTCAATCTCTAAGAGTTCAAAACATTTCAAACCAAAATTTCTGTGAATGAGAATTATTTTGAATTTCATCATCCAGTTGGAAAGGAGTATCCATACAAATAAATATGTGCAGAAAACAAATCTTGCATTTGTCTCAAGAACCCCATCTATGCTTTACTCTGTAACTTTTCCATTAATAGATCTTCAAATTCCTGAATGAAGTGAATAATGTATTGATACCTCACGATTAAATAAAAACGTGTACTTGCATGAACATAATCCTATTCCCACTTCCAAATGTTTTATGTAAAATATCTCATTTCGTGTTTATCCCATTTTTCTTCCATGAGTTAACATTTCAAAATTAAGATTCAAATCAAACTAAGATATTTTTTCATTAAACTTACAAGATTGCAAAACAACCATCTCTCCATTTATATTTCAACATCTAATAAAAATCAGTGATCAAGTTGTACAATCTACTAGTCTACTAATACTTGGTGCAACAATTAAAGTAAACTATTCCTTGAGGGAATGTCACCAAAATATATGATAGTGTAATGAAAGACAAAAAACACAAGAAAAGTCTTGTTGAAGAGATATTTCAATAACAAGATAACTGTTAACAGTTATCTGTCTTAAGTTATCTATGAATCAGTCAAAAAGGCAGCGAGGACAGGGGTGGAAAGATAAAGTCCATCTAGATTCTTCAGACTTTAACAAAAATATGTAAAAAAATAATAATGTTTTTCCTATCATCCAGAGAACTCATCTTTGGATGAGTAGTTTATTTTTCATTTATTTATTGTTTTTTTCAACCTTAAAAAAAACAAAACAAATAAAAGTGAATGATTTGAGTTGATCTGAGCAGGATAGTTCAAAACTTTTTATGCTCAAGGTAAAGATTAGCAGGAGTTACATATAGTGCTTTGTCAAGACATGTATAAGTGATGAAAAAAAGCATTTACTTTACACAACAAATTTTCAAACATAATCTCCTCTAGTCAATGCACACCTATCAGCGGTGAAAATAAATAACACGAATCAAACCTTACATAGTGAAAAATTTCAGATCAAAATTCAGCAAGTAACTACATATCAGGCAGCTGACAAATTGATGGATCCCTGTAGAATTATAATACTGTACAAGAGATAACATCTAGTTCTACCATTTTTTAAAAAAATGAGCAAGTTTAATATATATATTCATCTCAGTTACCTGCATACATTCTGATTACTATGTTACATAATTATTTCAATTTAATGGATTATCTTTCAGAATGAATTCTGAATGCAAATACACTTTATGAAAAATTACCTCTGATTTTGCTCATCCGTAATAGAAAATGATAAAATAACTTGATAATTTCAATTCAATTGTAATCTATTTTCTTACCAAATCCAAATGGTAACATGAATTTTGCAGTCTTTACTTTATAAAATACAGAACAGCTTCCAGCATGTCAAGAATAAACATGACCAAAAATGTCTTCTGTAAGAGTTTAAGGAAGAATAAATCTTTAAAAATTTAGTTACAAGAAGTAAAAAATTCCAACCCTAGAGCATTTTTTCATCTCATTCTTACGATCTAATATTTTTAGATTGAAAAAAAACAAAACAAAACAAATCACTGATTGTTATCGTGTCAGCAAATATAGTCATATGTTTTCTTGTTCACATGTAAAAGTGTAACATGGAAGTCTCAAAATGATCAGTCCTTAATGAAGAATTTTAGTAGAAATAGATTTATGAAATATGCACTTCCTCAAGATTTGGGAGTTAAATTACGAATTTAAACAGTAATATACTACAATTTTACAAGAATGCTAACAGAATCAAACTAAAGGATCAATTTAGTATAAACTTACACTGCAAATTGAACCCCAACTTAAACCTATGGAAAGGGGGAGATTTAAAAAAAAAAAAAAAAAAAAGAAGTTTCTCCCAGACATAATAAGGAGTAAATGTTTAAATTTTCAGCTCTCTAGCACCATTGGCACAGACTATATGCGTGATGCTTTAATACATAGGCAGCCAGACTAACATGAAAACTTAAGAAACATATGTTGACAATTTTTAATAGAATCATTAATTTTTAAGAGTATAATAAAAACTTCACTGAGACAGTATAAGAGCATATTAGTAAAATAAGGAGTGTAAATTAATGACTCTTACAATACAAGACTTGAAAAGAAATGTCTTCATTTTTTTGCCAGGTTCCCAAGTGGAATGAATAAAAAGCAGACAAATGCTTTGTGAGCAACACCAATAAAATACTGAACAAAGTCAATTGGTCACTCTATAAGGCTGGAGAGAAATTTTAACACATCCTAACATAGTATAAGTAACTTTTGGCACTGTTGATAGTAGAATGATGCTTGTAGACAAAATACAACCCAGAACTAAACATAAATTAAATGGCTGAGAGCTTACCATAAAACACTTATGGAGAATAAATACCAATAGAATATATACTCAGTACCACTGGCTTGCCAATTCAAGGTCACACTTGAAAGTGTATGTGTGTAAACACACATGCATACACACATTTTAACACTGATATAGAAAGGTTTACAAAAGTCTGTCTTATAAATATGAATACACTGCTTTTCTCAAGAAAGCAATTTAATCTTTATCAACTCATCAAAGTTATCTTTGGAATACAAAGCCCATGTATTGATATTATGATCAAAGTATCAAAGCACTCTGTAATTACTATCCTAATATTTTTATTTTCAAATTCTTAATAGTGAATAATTCAAGCAGGTCATGGCAAAGTAGTAAACATTTAAAAGCTTTATGCAAGTCCAATGTCTCAGATTCAGTTTCAAGCTTGTTAATGGCCACAATATCTGATTTACAGTGCAATAGTTTGTTGAGCACATAGCCATTTGAAAAATCTATTTAAATAGATTATAACTAGTCGAAATTTTACTTATAGTAAAAAAAAAAAAAAGAAGCAATATTGACTCCATTGTAGAATAATAAATAGGACTCCTATTTATTATTCTTACAATTGAGTCAATATTGCTTTTTTTTTTTTACTATAAGTAAAATTTTGTGCAAGACAATCAATTGAGAATGATATGCAGATATGTCTCTCTGAAACTGTGCGAAGAATTGAGTTACCTTTCAAGAAGAGCCAAGCTCATTCATTTCATTAAAGATGTAACATCAAATCAAATTACAAACAAGAACGAAATGTCTTGTGTCTGTTCTATGGTAATGCTGAACAGGATCATGGTTGTTAACTTGTTCGAATCTTTTGCAGAATTAGGAAAAAATCCAAATTCTCCAGAAAACAATCTGAAATATAATCTAAAAATATTCTATATATATTTAAAATCAAATCACTCAATTTCTTCAACCCCTAAAAATAGGAGAAATGTGAATTTTGTAGTCAATGTGCAACCTACTGAAACCGTTCTAGGCAATGGGTAATGTCAAAACTTGAAAAAAAGAAGTGGTCCAACCAAAAAATGACCACAATAGAGAATTATAATAAATAAATACCAATATGATCACTTTTGCTCTACAGAGACAAGTGTTAAGTGTGGAGCACAGGAACCTAATTTTGTGACACATCAGCACTTGTGAAGGAAAATGTAGTAATAAAGCATTGTTTTTTTTGAAAAAATAATGTAATAGATTTTTATGTCACCTCCAATAAAACTGCTGAGAAAACAGAGGGATTTATAGGTCATTTCTTGGATGATTTTTCAGCAGGTTTTCCTCCATATGTCATTAAGTTCTCTTGATTCTGCGAAAATTTTCTTCAAGAGTGATATTAACACAGAACACTTTAGGGCAGGGTTAGCAGAAATCATTACTGCAACTTAATTTATCAGTTTTAGGAAAGGTATTTCCCAGCTCAAATATACTGGGTGGGTAGATCTTTATCAAGATTCATTTAGCATATATGGGAAGGATGATGTTGACTATGTGAAGGGAAAAGATGTTGCTGCAAATCCACATACTTTGCAGTAAGATGGTCAGCACTTCTAATTAATTGCATCATCCATACATTCGTCTGTCTCAAAATAGTCCATGCAAATTCGAACCTCTGGTATTCGAAGAGTGATCTTGAACTGTAGAAAGTGTACTTCATATCTATATTAAAGAACACACAAATTCATTTTATAGAAAAGACAGATTACGAAGAAAGATGACCAAGGCAAAGGTGTAAACCCAATTCTTTGTTTTTTTAATTCAAGGATTGCAAACGTTTTCGGAAGAAAAATTCATGTACATGATTTAATGACAAATAAAATAATGAATTGATGCAGTCAAAATAAAAAAAATATCAACTTTATTATCACTTATTTTTGGATTACTAATGAGTTAAATATACAAAACCTTATCCTATTTACAAGAAATCCTAGTTAGATGATGAGTATTGATTTTAGAAAGACACAATATATCACATAATATCAATCAACTGAAGAAACATCTTAGAGATGTAATAAAAAAGGATTGGCATTTTAAGGGGCGAGTATTTTGAGATTTTTCATACTGAAATAGCAAGTTAGTTCCTTTTGATGGCTTGTTTTTTAACTTGTTAATAGAATTATTAAGTTTAGTATGGCTTCATCTGAAAGGGAGTACCTGGATGAAAGTGATCTTGTAGTCACAATCTGTCTCTAATACCAATAGATTTGTTTATTTACTTACGATCGCCCTAGTCCCCAAGAAGAACTGAAGGATTATAGGAAACTTTTATGCAGAGGGGCTGTGAAAGGCTTGATGACTACTCGAACCAAGGCCAGCTGATTCAAGCTCTAATGACTAAATTAATGCAACAATTGTGATCATCTTATGGGAGTTTCAAGTTTTCCAGTGAAAAAAAAAAGCACTTATGAAACGTCACCTTTTCTTCCACCACAACAAGAAGATAATTCATTTTCAGATAGCATATCACGCCAATTTTTTAAAAAATAAAACACTTCTTGTACTTTAGAGTGTTTTTGTGGTGTCATGTAGAAAAAAATCAGAAAAATCTGATTTTAGTTAAAAAAAAAACGAAAATTTGAGGAAAAAAATACAGTCTCATCAGAAAAGAGCCAACCTTTAAATTCAAATATTTAAACCAAAAAACAACCCTAATACTAACTCATGGGTCGATGTCCATAGCAAAAATGGCGGTTTATTAGATAAAGATCAATAATATTCTTTTTCTATTTCTTTTTAGGCCATGGATATAAAAAATATTTTTTAAAACAAAATACCTTTACGTCTGAGAAAAGGTCTAGAAGGTATAATACATTCAATTTTTCCCCCCTCAAGTTGTAGCTTATACTCGACTGCATGGATCCTACCAAAAAAATAATTTCATAACGTAGATTAGAAAATAAAATAAAATGAAATTCACACTTACATCCGCATATTATTCAGAACTTCTTGAATTTTTTTCGTCAAGAGATTCATTTTGTCTTCATAAACACAGAACACTCAGTGTAACGTTTGACTAGAGCACCGGTATCTTTTTTTTTTTTTTCAAGACACAAAATAATTGAATGGTGTTCACTGTTAACCAGAAAAGTTTTGTTTGAATTCATACTGAACAAGATCAAAGATAAAACAGATGAAATACTCACGTCTCTGTATCTGTCTTCGATCTTTCGACATGCGTCACATTTTTTGATCACAGGGTCTTCATCTTCAGCCTGTACAGGGTTGCCCAATAATACAATAACAAAAAATACGGCTATAGATACCTTGAGGTACTTACTTAATAATTTACTTATAGAATGCATTTTAAACTAAGAGTGTGATAAATATCCGTATAAACTCTTTTCTTCGACTTTCTTTATACGAGATAATAATTTTGTATATGAACGAGTCTTCAACAACTATAACAACAACAATAACAACGACACATGGGAAAAGAGGACGGGAACAATCCCAGAATGTAGACTTGGAATAATGAGAGCCCTAATCTACTAAAACAAATGCACACACTTCTATATTTTAAATTGTAACAAATAACAGACCCTCTGTTGAGTCTATGTCGATAGAAAGACAAGCATAGTCTAGCTAGGAGAATCGCTGGAGAAGTTTAAAAGTCGGCCGGGTTGGCGACATGACAACTGTCCAAGCAGCTGACATGTGTCTGTATGTGTCGTGGGACATTGCCGGGATTCAGCCAATCATCGGCTGCCACGATCACCATTGATGATGTGTAAAAATAGGAGCTGATTTCTGATTTGACGGTTTGTGGATTGCTACGGGTTTTTTTTAATCAAAACAAAAAACGTGGTAAAGAAATTTAAAACTGCAAAAAAAAATTTAAAATAATAATAAATAGAATTAGATAAAAAACGAGATCGCTTTTTTCGCATTATTTTCTTGTTTGTTTATACAGAAAGATCATAACTCTGGGGTGCTAAGTACGAAAATGCAATGAAATCTCCATTTTCACAATATGGTAGTCTCAACAGCTGAGATTTTTCAGAATTAAACTTTGACTTTTAATCATTCATTAGTTTTCTTGTTGATTGAAAAATCATGGACTGATCTAAACTATGTTACCTATCTAATATTTCTGATTCATCATTGCAACTATACATCCATATGTGACTGAAAGTGTCACAAGTTATCTTACTACCCTCAGATGCATTGATGATTCTGTTGAGAGAGAAAAAATTAAGTATGTACTATTCAGTGTCTATAAATAAGATGCCTGACTGAAATTATGAAAACAACGGAATATACTTTCTACCGCCATCAGTGATGAACCACTTTTTCCACACCCAGAGAAATGGAAAATATAAAATTCAAGTTGGATTGAGAAGAATGGCAGAGAAAAAGAAGAATAGTTTCCATAAGTTCAGCATTGTTTGTGACAATTAAGACTAAAGCTGTTGACCTAGATTTGTTTTTTGATCAAGCATACATAAAATTGTAAAAAGGCATGAATCGAAAGTGTAAATGATATGATTGTGTTATTGAACTATAAAATATCATTGTGTTTTATTCCTAAAGATCAAAGGTGCAATCTAAAATTCCCACAAATCTTGCTCATTTTTCTATAATGATGATGAGGATATTAATAGTAGTAACTGCATATTTTCTAAATATCATGAGAATCTACTTTAAAATCATATATAATATAATTTGACCACTAAATAAGATTTATAAAACTTATTTCTATGTCATGCCAAAATGAATGAAACATTTGATTAGAAAGATAATGTTAAAAAATATAAATATGAAGAAGTTTACCTGAAAACCGTCCAAATCTTATTTTTGTTCCGATTAGTTTAATAGTAACTAGCTGGACCCCTGGAAATTACTTGGTTGTTGACAACTAAGATTATCTTCACCTTCTCTTACTTATCCCTTCTTATTTTTGTTGCCAATCCATGATTTTTTTAAAAATTTTACAAACAAGGATTAATTTCATATGCAAAAATTTTCATACCCCTTAATAAACTACATAACTCTCTTTTCTGCTCTCTCCTCTCCTCCCTCCTTTTTTAACTACATAACTTTATTTTCTGCTCTCTCCCTTCCAACCCTCTCAATAATCTGCTTGACTTTCCTTTCTCACTTCTCTTTCTTCCCATCAACTCAGACACCACAAAACTCCCCCCTTCTTTCCTACCCACTTATTAAACCACCTAACTTTCTTTTCTGTCCTCTTATTAACTACTTTTTTTTTATTCCTCCCCTCTTAGTTTCTCTCTCTTATTAAACTTACTCTATCGTCTTCTCCTTCCTCTTTCTATCCTCTCCATAAACTATCTAACTTTCTTCCCACTTTCTTATTAAACTGCCTAATTCCCCTTTCTTCTCCCTCTCCTCCTATCCTTTCAGTAAACTACCTGAAAACCCTCTCTCTCCTCTTTCTACCCTTTCATTAAACTGCCTAACTCAAGTTTATAGTAATAAATATATATTCTTATAAAATAAGTCATATTTTCATTCATTCAATACATAGTAAAAAAAAATTACTCTGTTTTGCTAAAGGGAATCTTTAACCAAATTTTTTACAAATTTTTAGTTTTGAATATGAAGAAATGAACCCAATTCTTTACCGTATCTATTCATCTTCAGTAATTCCCAATTTAGAGGGAAGTATTTCCAACTCCATTCCTATTTTTTGGTTTAAAGAGAGATTAATATATTAGTTGGCCTAATTTCAACATGAGTTACTACATGGCTTTTGCTGTACAAGACCCAAATTAGTTCTGGGTTCAAATTGAGTAGCTTCAGTACCAAAATAATCAAATAACTTAAAATCTATCATTAGATTAAGCTTAAGGTAAAAAAGGATTGAAATACATATTATTTATTGATTTATTGATTTATTTTATCGGATAAAGTATCATAAATCATTATTCATCATTTTTTGCTACTGTATACCTCCATCTCAATTTTTGTTGCTTTTTATTGCTACGAAACTCAGGCTTGAAGATGGCTTGGTTAACACCTAACCATCCTTGCCACTGAGCGACAGGAATCAGTGGGAAGCACGAGTCCAGATCAAACATTCAGATTCATCCCCTATCCAGAACTCTTCTGCCCCACATTCAATATTAACTGATAGTTTAGTATTGCTATTCTAATTTATTTTTTTATTTATTGGATGAAGTATTGTCAATTATTGTAAATGATCTTTTGCAACTACTGACCTTCATCACAAAGTTTGTTGCTTTCTATTGTAACTAAATTCAGGTTGGTTTTCATTCAGCAGTGACTGAATAAATGCACAGCACAGATTGTAATAAAGAATAAATTCCAGTTGAGAATCGAGCTCACTTATAAATAGATTAATTTACAGTGAGCGTTGAAAGCATATTTTAGAAAACTGACTTGGAGGAAATGGCAAGGAACATACACAGAGATTATCTAAACCACTTGAGATTCACCAATGACATTTCCATGGTGTCCGGAATATCAGAAAAATTACAAAACATGTCAACTGATCTAAATAGGGAAAGTAAAAATGTAGGCTTCAAGATGAACAGGATGAAGATAAAAGTAATTTTCAATGATAAATTCAACCAAAAGATCATAAGTTTCATTTTTGAAATATCTGACAAATGAATAAATCTTATCTTCAGTTCTTAATACACATTCTGTTTTTATTCCAGATTTAATTCAATAGTTGGTTGGATGTAAATTACCAAATAAAGTATGAAAACAAAGGTTGATGATTTTAGAATTTTCCTCAAACCTGTCAATACTAGATCATATTGCTAGTGACACAAATGAATCCTTTTTTCAGTTTACAATGTTCTGTGAGTAAAGCTTGCAAATACCAAGCCATGTGACCTTGAAGAAAGTCTTTTGTATTGAAGGAGGAATGAAATTAAAATAACATGGTATTCTTGATTTTAGGTTTAGATTGAAAGATGTATCACTTTGAATTTTATGAGGAGTTGGTTTAGATTTCCAAAGGCTATTGTTACTAGCCTTTGATTTATTGCTCATATTTTCTGCTTATCTTTTCTATCAGACAATTCAAATTGAATTTAATGTCAGACATTGACAGAAGTGAATATTGCAATAAAATGTTACACTTAAATGAGGTAAAAATGCAAAGTAAAAGAAAAAAGAAATCACTCAGAATTTAATTCATAAAACTGAAAAGTCCATGCAGTTTATCAGTCTTTAAGAAAGTCTTTAAGCTAGCCTTCTTTTATCATTTTGTTGTCATTGAATATATCTTTTTTTCTACTTTGCTGGATTCAAGTTAATGAAAGGAAGAAAATGTTGTTCTCTATGTTTGCATTGTCTCTTATATATATCACCACGGTAAGTTTGCACAGCTCTCAAAATGGTAAAAATCAATAATGCATTTAGAAATATTTTTGAACACGTATTCACAAATGTCTAATATTTCTAGATGTATTTGGATTGTATTGTCTTTTATACTTGATGAATATTATGGGAATTTGTCTGTAATTGTATGATAACGATCTCTGGATCTGGTTAAGATTTAGAATCAACTTTTATGAAGCAATAAAAAATAATGATACCTATGACTGGACAAAATGTCCTACTTGAAATAAATGTATATTTCTGATTACTTGGATATGAGAGTAAATATGTTATGGAATGGGGCTGCTCTTCACCCCTACTGAAACTCCTTTTCTTCCTTGTGACAAAAATGTTCATTTATGAAGACCGATCATCACTAATTCAGCACCATTGAAACTTGTTGAGTGCCTGGTTAGTGATTTCATTTGAACACTGGTAAATGCCAATAATTTTCATCCTACCTATAAAATACCTAATAAATTAGTACAAATTGAGATATTCTGAGACATAAAGAATTGGTTATGGATCTGGCATTGGATCTTTTCTAAGAGCTGATAATGTTTGAAATTATGTAGCAAGAAATAATGTCCAGATTGGCATTGGAAATGAATTACAAGGAACAGAAAGAGTGAAGGTCAATGTGTATTTTCAAAGTCCATTTACACGTGCATATATTCATCAGAATGCACAACTGTGTAGACATTGTTGTTCAAAATGTATGTACAGGGTTAGAAAGCAAATTTTTTTATGTAGTTGTTGAAATAAATAAACTATGTGGTTTATGGAGTGTTAATATGATTTTAGGACATCCTATTAGGCTGGCAATAATTCCAAAGCTACTAGGATATTATTTTGTATTCTGTTTGATATTTGTTAGCAACTTTTATCTATTAATTATTTTTACCCTTTTTTGTTTCATCTTTATTCTTCTAGGGTTGTATAGAACAATTGCCTTGAGATATTTTCTCTCTTCAACATCACCTTGAATCAATTGGTAGAATGATCTAGTGACAAATTCATGAAAACAGAATTGAGAAAGAGGACAGATAACATGCTGTATAGAGTGATGTTTCAGAAAGGATGGATATGAGCTATTTACTTAAAAATGAAGATAATTTACACTGAATCTGTGCATTGTAATATTTTAACTGTCACAACAGGAGAAGAAAGCTACAGGCAATTATGTAAAAAAAGGGACACAGGGTTAGGGGTTAGGGGTGACTTTCCGCTTGTCTTATGATACAACAATTACATTGCTGGAAGATTACATTTTTATGTTTTCACAAAGGAAACCAAAAACAATTTGTTCAAAAAGCAGAAAAATGAAAAAAGAGATTAAATCATAAAAATATGACAAAAAAAAAAAAGGCAACTTTAGCCCAATCAAGAACACTCGATGCTCAGTCAAACTTAAATTGAATCTTTGGATACCGAGTATTTTCACATGAACGACTCCATTCACACAGGAGGACTAAGTTCTAGTTTGACTCTTAAGTGAATTTTTTAAAAAGTAGTGAAATCAGTTTAGGTTAATTAAGGCCCTTGAAGTAACAAAATCCACAATCTCTTTTGATTACAGTCGGGCTGACTCTTCGCTCAACTGAGTCTAACCCTGATATCTAAACTTTGTGTGAGAAACATTTTGCAGAAGAATTATAAAACATAATTTAATAAAAGTTCATCTTACAAGGATGATTTAAATGAATTTCACAAAACTTGAAAAAAAATAAAATAACTGATCTTAAGATATTTTCTATCAGATGATTTGGAGACATAAAGACTGAGTGTAATTCATCAAAGGATTCTCAATAAATTCCTAACTCTAAATCCTTGGATATTGGATCAAGTGGTTGACTAGGTCATTTCTTTCTACTTTTCATCATTAATCATCTCTTGTCTTTATCCTTTGTTTTGTCTATTCAATTCAATCTACTATTTTGCGACGCCTTTTATTGGATTTGATCCTATTAGAAACTATCAACCAACGTAAGTAATGTAGACTGGCTATGTATGAATGTGACATGTATATAGGCCACACCAATGGAGGTAGAGGGCTGAAAATTTGAACATCTCTCATTATGTCTAGAAAAAATGTTTTGTTTCTTATTTTACATTCCCTCATAAAATAGGTTTTTAGTTGGGGATTCGATTTACAATATAAGTTTTTACTGAAACCAATTCAGTTTCTGTCCGGCAGCATGCACGCTTGTTTTTTGAAAATTCAGACCTTTTTCAGTGAGCATTGCCCAATAAACCAGAGAAGTAATTTATTCGTAGATTACTCCTTTCTGCAATTTTTTAAATGATCACCCCCAACACAGTGGGCTACCAAAAGACGTTGGTAACGTGACATTTTCTGTTGAGTGACAAACCAGACCTGTTTATTTCTTAATTTTACACTACTAATAACTTTGTAGTGAAAGTTACTTTTATTCCTTAAGTTTAGAGGCAAATGTAAAAAAAACATCAAAATATTAACAAAATAAATAGCACTTTTATTTTTTCAATCAATTACTGATATTTTATCTCTAATGAATTTTTACAGAGATTAGATTAAGCTCCTTTCACTGAAATATTGCAGGCAAAACTCAATTTTACTCAGGTGAGTTTCATTAAATCAGGTGTGTAAAAATATGCTTAAGTCAAAGTGAAGGATTTTGATGAAATCAAAAATCAAAAATTGTAACAGAATGTGACACATTTATGATATTAGAATATTTTGCATTTGTGAATGGATATCATCCTGATAGATTTATTCTCCTGTCAATGATTGACAATGAGTATAAAAACTTTTTACAGTTACTATTACCTGGACAGTAAACTAGTCATGGGGAAGTGGTTTGTCGAAGTTGTCACACACTCATTCTCCATTAACCATAATGGCTTGCCTTTGATGAGACATTTTTTGTCATGATATCAGTCGATGGAATATAGGAACATGGATTCATGTCTTTCCAAAGTGCATTGTTGTTGTCGGGCTTTTCATCATCATGATCATCATCATGATCTTCAGCCTATTAGTGTCTGTCATTGAACATCAAGGTTTCCCAGATCTTTTTTCTTATCCTTAAGACTAATGAATTTAGGTCATTTTTAACAAGTCATCCACATTTGACAAGTTACACATGTGCACCTACACTTATGTGAGTATGTGTGTGTGTGTATGTGTGTGTGTGTATGTGTGTGTGTGTATGTGTGTGTGTATTGTATTGATAAATCTTTTGGAAAAAAAAGCAAAAATAATAATAGAAAGCATATGATTAATATCATTGGATCTTTGCAAGGAATTTGTAGTACGTTATAAAAAAGTCAGGCAATCCTAAGTCTCTAATTTTATTACTATTCTTATGTTAGTTTCTCAAAATATCTTCAATCAATGTTTCTTTTTTTTAGTTCAAAACAGGTAAGCAGAAATGCCTAATGAAATTATTGGTATACTGTACTGTACTGTATTATTGGTATGCTGTTATTCTAAATGGAATTTACCATATCTAAATATATTGATAAAAAACTAATTTGTTCTGGAACACTTCTTTTCTATTGCTGAAAAGCCTACTTTGTAGCTGATAGAATATGTTCTAAGACATCTCTAGAGAGAAAATGAACTGGATTGCTTTCATGAAGAATATGGCCCTGCTAGCCAAATATCAGGCATTTATGATCAAGTTTATTAAAAAACTTTCTTGTGCATTGTGCAGATCATCCTATAAAATATTTCTGTTGAGAAGAAATATCCAATTACTGATTATTCATTCATTTAAAACCCTAAGAATTTGAAGTGAATTACATAGAGAATTTTAAATAAATCATTTTAAAGCCTAACTTAATTAAATTACCAAGTTAGATGTTAAAATCGCTAATTAAGTTTATTAATTAAGAATTTTAAACTAAATATCTAAAATCCAAACAAGGATTCTAAATATTGTTTGAAGAATCGAAGTCTTTTTACAATACAGTAAAATCCATATGCAGACCCCCTAGCTCTTGTCTTTTTCCCCTTTATCTTGAAGAACTTGAAAAACCTTTGAAACTCACTGATGGCAACTGAGATGAAAGACATGTCTGGTAACATAATGTTAGAAAGTGAGAAGTTTGTTAGATGAAATCTCTCGATTTATTACATGAAGTAGAATCTTTACTGAAAGATCATGTTTCAAGTCTCTGTAGTAGTCGGTATCGGGGCATTGAAGGTTATCAATTTGTTCTCATAAAGAATGTTGTTGTCACTAAGATGTTTATGGGGTCACCATCATACTTAGATGTTCTTATGTGAAGCAAAAGTCTCATTATCAATTAAAAGGAAAAGACTCATGTTGTTGAATTTAACATTGAATTCAGAATGATCAAAGAAAAGACAAGAAAGAAGAAAGTTTTGTTGAATAGATGAAAAAGGTAACAAAAACATTTAATAACATAGATCACAATTGGATATGAATTAATTCACATAAGAATGAAGTACATAGTTTTCATGAAAATCAACAAGAGGTTGATGTAGTAAATAGAATGTAAAAAGTATACTTGCAATATGATGAAATGCAATATCTTAATATTCATCAACTTTAAGATAAAGCAAATAGAATGCAAAAGTAGATTGTAGAGTAGAGCAGAACAACAGAGTAATGTCCAGAATAATATCAAAGTTTCAGTAAAGCATTTTGCATTTGGCACAAAATGTGTTTGAGGCGAACAACTAAAAAGTTATCAGGAAACCAAGATAAGGTTACTTCTTATAAGTACATTTCTTGAATGACATTTGAAAGTAATGTTGGAAAAAGATATAGAATCAAAAGTCTGTAATTTGGCAGGCTAACATCTTTGTTATGAATAGTTTTTCGGACTTGTCCTCATCTTGGTTGATCTTTTGAAGAACATTTCAATTGTTACATCCGATGACCTCCTCCAGGTGGGTGCCGAAAATGGGGTAAGGTTCAGACATCAATAGGATTATAATAAAAAGGATCAGCAGCAAGGTTTGAATGCGACGATTTCTCTCACCCCAAAATAGACAGCAGAATGAGGACATTCTGCCCCTTATCCAAGCATTTCAAATACAAAGGCATATACGACAGCCACCTGAAGAAGGCAGTAGAGTACAGGAACTGAAATGAGGACAACTGTCTGGAGGAAATCTATAAATAATGACTCTTCATCTGGAAAATTCAGACAGTAATTAGAATAACTTGAGTTTATTCCTTTACTTGGTGAATTTTGCTGTTCACAAAACTGTTATTGAACTGAATCGAAAATGCCTGAAAAGATGTAGAAATTTTATCACTTCAGATACCCCCTCCTGAGGGCATGAAAGGTATTTGTTATCATATCACACCTTCTTTAGCCAGTGAATGTGTTGGCAAGAACAGGTAATTGTTAACAGAGGTGTGTCTCCAATAGTAGGTGAAAAATCAGCAAGTATTGTGGTATACGTCTGATAGCCAGTGTGTTTTTAGTACTGTTATGCACAAAAGTAGGTTTTAATCTGGCTATCAAAACATTTTTTTTTTTGACAATGACAATGAAATCTAATACTATAGAGATGACAAGTGTTTGCTTGCATGAATATCTTAAAGACTCCAAAAGGGCAGCACCCCGGGGACTAAATACTTGTCTATAAAGATAACTGTATTAGCTGTTTAACATAAGATATGTGGTGTTCTTTTAAGACCCAAAGTGCTATGCCCAGCCAAACTGTAAAAAGGGACATTTTTTTAATGCGGAACTGCATAAACTGGTGTTGCCATAATTTTTGGTTTGTATTTTTATTTAAAAAATCAATTATTTCCTTAAAAATAGAAGTGGAAGTGTCAATAGCTCAGTGTTTAGAGGATCTAAAAATGGAATATGTGGACCAAGTTTGAACACTGATGGAGAAAATTCAATTCATTTTTTATCTTAATCTTACATGCTCTTAGTTTAAACCTTTAGAATTTCATCAGCTGCGAAGAAAACATTTTAAAAAAGGTTTTAGAGTTGAGGTTATATTTATAATGTAACTATAATACTGAAATGGACCCTTACTTTCCGTTGGTTGTAGAGGAACGCGGATGTGAATTTCTTTTTCTCTCTGTGCTTAGACCAGTTTGGTTGTATTTTCAAAGGAATATGACCCGAACGCGATAATGTAAGGTTTTTCTTTGAGTAAAAACCCTAACCCTACCTCATACTCCAATCCCAACCTAAACGCGCAAATAAAATATTGAGCATACGAAATTTAGTTTTGAGAATAATGAATCTTTGGGGTTGTTTACGAGAGTTTACGCAGGTCAGCCCAAGGGTAGGTGTTAGTCTACCCTATTGTATGTCTTGCCTGACCAAGAGCCACCTTTTATCTGATTTTATGAAATCGCCGAAAAATATCATTTACTTTCCCGTGTTGCTATATTTGCATTTTTTTTTACCCGTTTATTGGAGATCTTATAGGGATCATTATGCGCTGGTTGTAAAAGGTGTATAACAGCTATGTCTTTGATTAATACGCGTCTTTTAGATAATGGGGACCGTGTTTTAATCGCTCGTTCTTTTATAGTGAAGTAGGTGTAATCTGAACTGTTCGGAGACGTAGCCTCATGAAAAAACAAAAAAAAACAAAACAAAAAAAAATTGTCGATTCGGTGTTTTCTACGGAATTTTCTACTACCAATCGTTCCGTAAGCTAGTTGAGCGGAGGTATAGCTCAAATCCATTACGGAAACTCTCAGGCCTAGGAGAAACAAAAGGTGTTTGGTCAAACTAATAGTCCAATTTGGCTCGCATAACTAATTGCAATAAACGATGAAAACACTCTACCAGTCAGTTTTAATCTGGTCCTAATGTTGGCACAACCCAATAGATTGGACCGAATGCAAAATAACTTTGATTCGAATTATTTACCCCTGTCAATCGTTCTCATTGAAGGAATTCCGAATCGGGCAAACCTACCATTCGGAAACTGCTCTGCTGACTTTCAACAAATCAAAACGGGTTTATCTATGAGCACATGCAACCGTTGCCGCATATGAATTCATTATTGATATGGCCTCCAGCCATCTCGTATATCTGTGTGCAGGTTTATGGTTGGTGAAGACATGAAATTCCCAACCTCCCCCAAAGTGTCGAAAATGACGAATCACTGTGTATACGGCTAACAGCTTAGCGCCTTATATCGAGTCCCTCTGCTCGAAAATTTATTTGAGAACAACGAAAAGGTTTTTCCAGGAATCATTGATGTTCTGTTGAAGTGCGCTGCTGATGACCTGGCTGGATGCATCAACCGCTAAACAAAAGCCTGGGCCCGGGGTAGGGTGAGACGAATCGATAGCACTAGATAAACCCGTTTTAATTTTGTTGAATGTCAGCAGAGCAGTTTCCGGAAGATGGATATCACAATACTTTACATGAGTTATCATGTCCGCCATACAGTCTCAGCGCAATGAGAGACTGACGTTTTTCTCCTTTGTATCACGGCAGTTTTCTCTGCTTAGCTTCAAGTTCCAAGACATAAATCTTGATTTATCCAAATTGACACTTGATAGATTTCTTATTGTACCGTATTATCGAAAACGATCGAAAAATGATTTTAGGTGCAGCTCGTGTTCATCCGGTAAAGAACTGAATATTGTCAATATAGATAAAAACTGAATTGGGTTCGTTGAGAACACGGTTTATAAACTTTGAAACGACTGGGCGACATTTTGCAGACCAAACGGTAAACGTAAAACTTCAAACAAACCGAAAGTTGTGATACTGATTGTCTTTGGGAGGCTTTGAGGGCCCCACAGGCAATTGTTGGTAAACTCTAGTAACATATATTGTCCCTAGTAATGAATTTCGACAATTTTGCCTGCATGCACGTGATCTACGGCACTTGTCCATGGATAACTGACAGTCAACCTCTTTAGTTACTAATCTGTGGCGGTAAACACCACGAGTGGTAAGGCTTCGAGTTGGTAATCAACCACGTGAGGATTTCGAATCCGTATGCATTAACCAGATAGTGAACGAAAATATTACGATTTGCGACAAGGATTAAAAAAAAGGAAGAAAAATACCAAAAATAAAAGTTAAAAGAGAGAAAAGCGAAGGTACCATGACTTACTTAGTTTAGAACTTCTTTCTTCTGCACAGGTGTGATACAGTGAAAAATAGCCGAAAGCATATCGTGTCTTACTCAGATCGAACGGTGAAACCACTGTCGTCTCAGCCAAGCGGGAGAAATAGAAAAGGAGTTTCATCGTGATGATAAATATTCAAGAACATGTCGATAAAATTCCCTTTCTTATTTATTTATATGTATATATGTATACAAGATGAGATAGAAAGATATCTTGTGGACAGATTGTAGCTGAAACTCCAGTATACATAAAAAGTGATTGAATTTTGGGATGGAAACGGTGATTTGTATCTGATAGAGAGATCAGATTCTAAAAAAGGAAAGCAAATAATTTTCTTATCAAACAATTCTACATTCATTCTTCTTACGAATGAGATGATTATTTCTCACAATAAACATAATTCTATATAAGTTTTGAACAGATATTCTCGTCATGTATCACTTTTTCATCAAAGATTCGTTGACAGAGGCGACGATGGTGGCTGGTGTGTGTGATGTAAGAGAAGTAACTCTACGTTCATCGTAGTACATTCTGTATGGATATGCCTCCTAATCTTTTAATTCGTACATTGCACTCAGACGTTGTTATAGATAATTCTTTTCCCACCAAAGCAAGTCTCAAATCTGTCCTCGAATCTGTGCTTGAATTCCATTTTATTTTGCATAGTGCAAGATCATTTTAGAAGCTAGTTAGTTGGAATTTTGTAAGAAAATTGCCTCACATTTGCTCAGAATACTGTTATACTTAAAACTTGAAGGAAGTCATAAAAATATTTTTAGTCGATACAGAATTAAATGTTGTACTAATGTTGAATTTATCAGCTACAATTTACTTCTACCAGGAAAATAAACAGGAAGACTTTGCATAATCCGTCACAAAACGTCCAGAAAAAGTCCAGGGATTTTACGCGAAAATGGGGGTTAATCTCACACAAATTGTCGAACCCCCCCCCCCCAAAAAAAAACTAACGGATTTTGTATCCTTAATGTGTTCTGAATGAGAAAAACATATCCCCAAATATTGAATGAAGGGAAAATTCTGAAATTCAAAATGGCCACTATCCGGCTGTTGATATATCTCGAGAACCGGGTACTGCATCAAATTTTAGTAAGACCTAAGGAAGTGCAGTGTCGAATTTGAAGTTATTCAGATGAGTCGAACTTGAGAAAGCTGAAATTAATCGGCAGAGGAAAAAGTCTAATGTGCAAATTGCTACCCAAATGGAAATTCGCTAATAATCCGGTTCCAATTTAGGATACACTATGCTGATCGAGGTATTTTAGAGTAGGATTAATCGTGCAGCTAAAATATGCTAATACAAGAGTGCTGATTCCAAATCTGCTCTTTGACATTCATCATTTTTTGTTGTTACTTCAGATCCCATTCAAAATCAGAGCCAAAATTTAACAAGTTCTGAAGAATTCCTGAAAAGATGTCAACAATAATTGTTTGTTCACGTATAGTCCTGTAGAATTCTGAGCAGAATTAGGTAAAACATTGGCCTAAATTGACATTTGATTGGAAAAGGAATTTCATCAGCAGAGTATCTTTGAGTTTTGTCCTGTAGAACTTTAAGGTAGAAATAGGGTGAAAAATGATCTTTTGATCATCATATTTTGCCGTTTTCTATCTGTCGAACATAAAAAGTTACAACTGAAAACGTGAACTAGCCCCCTCCCCGTTGAATTTTGAGGGCACTCTGAAAAAAAAGAGGAGGGATCACCACCGCAAGCTCAATTCTGGGTGGATTTCCAACGGTGTTGCAGCCCCTGGAAAACCAAAGTCGAAAAAAAAAAAAAAACTCTTATTACTTGGAATGCACTTTTGGCAAAGGGGAGGTGCAATATATGCTCTTCTCTCTGGGTCATCCCCCAAACTTGTCTCCTCGCCCGTATGTGACACTTGGTGGTAGGATAGTTCCCTTGTCAGTGATTATTTATCCCCAGAATCCGAAATTGTCCTTCCTGGGCCGGAAATGGCCTCTGATTTGGAAAAAGGCTATTTGAGGCGAAACACTTGAAAATTGGAGTGGGACACCCTCTCGGTTTCGCCTCCTATGTATGAACAGCACACACGAGACTCATGAAAAAGAGTTATCTAGAGGTCAGTTGGAGACATGCAAACCATTCCGGAAACCATATTACCAATTAGAAGGGCAAGAAGAAGAATTTACTATCCACTTACCAATCATTTTTTCAAGCAGGCTAAGCAGCGTCTCACAAACTGGTTCATGAGCGATATCAGTGTCAACGTCATATAGATACTCTTCTTCTTGTTGTCTGCCTTAGTCTCTTTTTGTATTCTCTCAGCAACTTTTGACACGGCTGAATCACACATCATTTTCCTGGTTCTGTTCAAGGAGGTGGAGTAATCTGTTGGTCTCAGATATAAAGGCAACAAAACTCACAAAGATCTGGGGAGAACAGAACGTTTATAGCATATTTCTTACTTTTGGATGAGAGCTTTTCGATGCATGATGGTAGTTCCTACTGCTACAGTTTAACTGAATTCCATATCTTCGTCTATCAGCAGACATTGCATCAGCGGGTGAATGGGAAGATGGATCTTCAGGTGCTTTGCTGTCATCCTTGTCGAAGTTATAAGTTTCTTTCAGAGCATTTGGATTTAACCCCTGTGAACCCCTGTCACGTTTGTCGAGATCAGTACGTACCAGATGGGCAGGTTTTCGGCGATTAAATGGAACTTTCATATTCGCGTGGTGATGTGCAGGTCGTAAGAGTTATACAAAATAGACAATGTTCATTGAAATCAAACTTCATACAGCAATCATCTCCAGAAGCGTCTAATCTCAATTGTTTTGAATGTCGAGTTTTACCCGATTCCTAACTTCAGAGATGTTTCTCAGCTCTCATAGTTAGTGATGTAGAAGTATATAAAGATATTTTCTATGAATCTGTAAATACCACAGAAATCACGCGAAATACCCTTGTTATAAGTAAAAACTAAACGAAATGGCCAATCGAAGTCAATATTCATTAACACGAAAGTCATAATAATACAAAAATATGCACTTTGCATAGAGTTAGAAATCCTATGATTATAGAACATAACATCTATCGGGATATAGTACTATTTGCAAAAAAAAAAACACATGCAGAATACCCTGAAAATCACGCGAAATATCCATATACATTGTGCCATAATCACAATATTGATGAAGAATTTGTATTAATATTGGTTATTAATTAAAACTTGATTATACATATTATCACTGGGAAATTTTGTAAATAAAAAAAGATGAAGAAATGATAATATGATAAACTTAAGTACTAGTGAAAATCATCAATGGAAAACTCATTCTCGCAAATTCACATCGATGATTACCTTGCAGTTTAGAAAAATGACGATTATAACTCTAGTTAGTTATTTTCGTGGACATTTAAATACGTTTTACTAAAGCTATATTTTATAAATATATGATTTTTGTTATACTTCATTTAAAGTGCATGCTTATTATTATGACAAATATTTATAAATATTGATTTGTGTTGGGTATTTCGTTTAGTTCCAGGGAAATACTAGGGTATTTCGCAATATTCGTAGGGTATTTCGGCAAATACCATTACCCCTGTTTTGGTTTAAAACCATGTTTACAAAACAAATTTAGTGTGTTTTTCCAGAGAAATATAGTTTTAAATAAAAGGAAAATTTATAAATGAAGTTTCTTTTCACTTGATACGTACTTTGATATTTCTCTTTTTCTATATTTTTCTGAGCTCGTCAGTCTAACGCAACCAATCATCGCTGTTTCACGTTATAAAAATATAGTTCAAGCCAAAAAATATTAGCGAAAAACCAAAAAAAACCCCAAAACAATAGCAAAACAAAAACAGCGCGAATTTTGAGGTTGGAAAACAACAAAAAGAGAAATATAAAAGTACGTATCGAAATAAAAAAAATCTCAGGGGTCTGGTTACTCGCTCAAAACTGTCAAAACCAAACTGAGAGATTAATTTAGCATACATTACATTGTAAATGAACCCCCCTCCCCATTAAAATCCTATTTTAGGGAGGGATTTGAAAAAACAACAAAAAACGTTTTTTGAGGCATAATAAAGAGTAATTGTTCAAATTTTCAGTCGTTCAGTTCTGTTGGAGTAGCCTGTAGACACGACACATACATCAATACTCAGGTAGAACCCCTCCCCCTAAAAAACTGTACATGTAGATTTTTTTGCAACGAGTCATTTTAAAGACAAGACTCATTAAATTCGTCGTGTAAACATGATTGTGAAATCAAACTTAGTCTCAAATCTGTCAGTGCTCTAACTTGACACTTTTGTGTGACGTGACTGATTTCCCTTTTATATATATACAACTTTAAAACACGCCTATTGTGTTAATTTCAGTGATTCCATTATTGCTACTACAATGTAAATGTGAAAACATCTTCAATATACCGACAGTATTCCGTTGAATATTTGGCCCACGGTTTATTCCAGAAAGATATCATGAAACCAATGTGTCTTATATGTATGGCTGCAATGTCAAATGAAAGAGGTCATGTAATCTTTGAAATAATTTGGAGACTAAGCACAACGAATTGAAGAACAAATCACTAAAGTATTAGAAAAAAACTGCTTGATGATTTAAAAAAGAAAACCCCGAAAAAAACAAAAAACAAAATAAGAAACAAACATTGGATTAGGCGTTTAGCAAGCAAGTAAACTAAAAGAAAGAGTTTACTTGCATCTTAAGGGATTGCCAAGATAATTGAAAAAGCTGGAAAACCCGTAATATTGGTAAAACTTCAAGTTTGCAAATAGTAGCTGTTGCATTTTCATAAAACAAAATGCTCATGGAATTACTAATATCATTCCTTTGAGCAACTGATCAGTATTGGGATGCATTTTTGAAATGACTGAGGATGTAGAAAAGCAATTACTGAAACAGCCAGCCCTGCAACTTTGCAAATCTATTTTAAAAGATTATGAAGCCATTTTATAGGCGTATCTCGGACTTTTCGATAATAATCAGCTCAGAGAGTGAATGAATTTTGCCCAAAGTCTTAAAACAAACACTAATGGTGAAAGAATTTTCAGGCAATATTTCACTCGGAAATATAACGGCTTGTGATACGGATGACGCTTCATCTATGGTAGGTAGGTATAGAAGCTTCATTGCACTTTTAAAAAATGCTTTGCCTGATGAATTTTGCTTACAATTTTCATGTCTGGCATCGATAAGCAACGAATTGCACGATGATGATTTTGGACTTTTCAGTTTTGTTGATGATTCCATTTGAAGTAAATGCTGCTGATGAAAACATTACTTTACAGGGGAGCCTTATTGGATCACTGAGTGACCAAGCAGCTCAAGCTAGATTCAAAGATGGGAAACATAATGTGGGGAAAAGTACAAACACTGCTCAAAAAATATGTACTTCTCTGGCAGAAAACAAGGATGTATGTTATCGCTTTTCCCACATCTTACCTTGTTGAATTAGGGTCAAGTCGTGTATTTTACTTGATGTTAAAAGCCTTCAACCGCCTTGATATTATACAAAGTGGGGATATTCATCTGTCGCCAACAATGTTGAAGCCAAATATTTAAAAAAAACAAAAACAAATGTGCAGATCTGCATCAACCACAACAATCGCATTGAACAACCATAGAAATAAATGATCAGACCAGAGTCCGTTGAGCTAGACGTTCGAATCTCAGCAAGCTTACGTTACTTTAATATTTCATAACTTATAACGTTGCAGAAAACAACTAAATAAACATAAAATGTTAGCGTAAAGGGAGCTGACCGACCACGGAGTGATTTATAAAGATCCGTTGCAGGCATCTAAAAACTTGAGGGCTACAGAGATAAATTACAAGTAAAAGGGGACCATGAGCAAAACAGGTTGAGAACCACTAAACCCAGTTGGTCAAAATGATAAAAATGACAAGTACTGAATCAGAATTAGTGAACGATTTTGAGCGAAAATATTGGAAATTACAGAAAAAACTGAGTTGTTATTGAGTTAAAAACGAGAAAAAATTGACACCCGAGCACTGGCGTACCCACGCAGTCAGGGGATTATGGCTGTAGTTATGATTTTATACCATTTAATCAATATATTCGTTAGTTTGATAAATTAGATTTACTTAGCTCTGCAAACTCTGAGGTAATATGCAATAGTTTGCTTTGATCAATCACGGACCTTGAATTTGAGGTTTTGCACGTAGCAATGTTGGTACTTAGCCCCTATGACAGGATATTTCATTAGTGAAGTGGTTAACATTGCAGCCGTCCAAAGTACTGGTGTGAAAAACAGGACACGTCTGGGATGGAAAGGCGTTTGTTAGATAAAAAGTAAGTCAGTTAATTTGCCGCGTTTTACACGCATCGTTCAGTAAATCAAACGGCAGTTCGATTGCACCTCGTTCTTTCCGACCTTACCTTACATCGTTCGGTAAAAAAAAACAAAAAACAAAAACAAAAAAAGAAAACAAACAAAAAACGAACAAACAAAAACAACGTTCTTGGTACAATTGTAGTTTCATGATTCAGCCTTTTCTGGCATTTGACCCAAGATCAAAGCGTGGTAGCTGTTCTTCTCAATTCAACGAAACATGAAATTTTCAACGTAAAGCGTTATTACAAATGTATACTAATTGTTTTCTTCTTCTTTTACACTGCGCAATGAAAAGAAAAAGAAGGATCTTAAGGTAATAGTTTTGGAATTTCCAGTTTTTTTGTTGTTTTTTTGCAACGAACTGAAGCAAAGAAAAACTTTAACTGTTAATGGAAGTATGATCACTTGTCTTATAACATTTAAACATGCTGCAAAGAAATTTCTGGCAGTGCGAAATTCAACATTTAGTGCTATTTTGAGCCATTTTCAGCTACCACATTTTAGCAGAATGTTACCATTTTTCAAGTATTAGAATTGCTATAAAAAGACTAACAGTGTTTTTAGTATGTTTCGGCACTTTTAATCAGTATTAATTAATCAATCAGTTGGCAAAACTGGGGTTGACACCCCGAGTTACCCTCCGGGGTGTACTAACCCTGGGAAACGCCACTGCATCTGAGGTTGTTTTTTTTTAAAGCTTTAGATTTGAATAAAATATGATTTTATCGTCAAAATCTTCGTGTCATCAATGAGAAAAACTGTACGAAAACATGTAACATTTCAGTGAGAAAAATCTATATGACTGAGGATTTTCAGAAAATTAACAGCCTGAAAAGTTTGTTAGACTTTGTTAAAGTGACGTAAATTTTGAGTCTGGATTTCTAACAAGATGAAAATATAAGAATAAAAAAAAATTGCCGAACTATGTTCGTTATAAGTAGCGAATTACTGAACTTATGTCTTATTTATTTAACGAGATGCAATCATCGGGTATAACGAACTTTAGGCTCTAAAGACAAACCCATCCATCCAATTATTTTTGTCACAGCGAGGGTTTACTGTATATATGTATATATCTTCATCCAGAAATGAAACCTCAATCAATAGTCAGTGGACTATGAAGTACACAGATACTAAAAAGTGCTTTGTAAAATACAAGATACCTAGCATCATATTCTGGCAGTAACTTCTTGTGCTCAACAGGTATAAAACTGCAAGATATGATGATGAAATCCTCTTTCCAAAGATGTGTCACGACAATTTACATTTTATACGCTATTTTGCTCAAAATTCTATCTGACTATATCGGTGAGTGTGCGAACGCAGACAATAAACTATCATTATTGACATTTCTACAAGGAGTTCTCAAAAACTGATTTGCTAGAGAGTGCACAGAAAGTTCCATGAGGATATGTTGTGCGATTCAAGTTTGAAGTGCGTAGTCACATTCAGAATCACTGGCATTTAGCAAACACAATTTTGGCTCGGATTTTGAATTAGTTCTCTTATAACAACAAAAACTGATGAATGTAAAACAGCAGGTTTGAAACAAGTATCGTTGAAAAATCTCTGATCAGCTGCATGACGATTTCAACTTTAAAATACCTTGATCTACATAGTGTGCCTCAAATCAGAACCAGAGCGACTTTTAATTTTGATAGTGATTTGTAAGGAATGGTACATTGAACTTTTCCTCAGCCGATTATTTAAAGCTCTCTCGAGAACTGCACATCCAAACTACTTAAAACCCGACACTGCACTTCCTTATGCTATACACCTACTGTTTTTTTTTTTGTAGATTTTTCTTTTCTCATTCAGAGCATCAGAGCTTATAAATTCCGTTGAGATTTTTTTGTTGTGATTTGCGAGAGATGAAGTAACATTTATACTGAACTATTTTCTACGAAATTTTTTCATTGGGAAAAGAGCTATGTCGATTTTATATCGACTTATCGAGCTTTCTCTATTGAATTTTCATGACTGAAAAAAAATGCAAGATACAAAAGATCCTAGCAATGCATGCATCAGGAACTTGACAGAAATACACACCGTTTTTTTTTCTCGCAGTAGAAACCGTGCATATAAAATGCCACCACTTCAGAACTAACTATTCGTGTACAAATATGGCTAGGGCTAGCGCTTTGGTCTTGAGTTGTTAGTGATTTTATGTCCGATCCCAGCTATCTACTTCATTAACTTGGCGTAAACACACTTTTTAAATAAAGGATATAAAGAAAACAATGTTCAACTCAATTATTTTACTTTTAAAAACGATTATTTAACATATATGTAAATTTATTTCATTTTGTTTTGGTTCACACCCAAAGCGTCAGTTGGTCTTCCAACTAACTTCAGTTTTTCAAAAATATACTTTATACAAAAAATAAAAATGTATAATTGGAAAATTTTCAGAAGTTCATTCGTAAAATTAGATTAAACTTTGAATTTTGTACTGTAAGGTAAGTCTAGAGGGTAAGTTTAGAATTTTTCAATGGTTCATGGTATTATTGACTGATACACATTGATGTGAAGACAATTTCTGTTTGTAGAATTTTAATTTTGGTGAAAAAATTAAATGAAATTCAAATGGAAAATCGGTTAACTTTTCAAAACAATTATCTAAAAAAACATCGATCCAAGAGAACAGAACGCTTTTGAAAACTACCCAGTTTGGAAGATCTTGGTCAGCTTTGGAATTTTACTTTTGTAGCGGACTGGTGCTTGGTCACTGAAGCAAACTCCAACTATATTTTGAATATAAAGTTGGTGTAACTTATACTACTACTAATTCCTGATCAGCAGGGATATATGGTCTTCTAACCTAACGTCTAATGTGTGCGAGAAATGTTGAATTTCTTTGAAACTATTTTATAAGAAAAAATAATAGCAAATTCATCTCAATAGATGAGTCCATAGTTTGTGGTGGGAGATACTTTTATCAGCAATTTTTTAAAGGTTGGGTGATATGATTTATAATATCCATTGTAGTAATAGATGAAATATCTTTAATATTTTCAGTACTTTTTGAGATATATATATTTTTATAGACATCTACTTTATTATACAATATTACTTATTTATTTCAAAAATATCATTTATGGAGAGCAGACCAAGAAGATTTTTTTTCAATTACATTATAGGGGCTGTCAACGATATCTCAAAAAATTCTCGATTAATTTCTATCAAATTTTGTAAATGTGTGGAAATAGGTCACGGAGAACTACTAAGGTTTTACAGCGGATTCATGTATATTTACACCCCTGACGTATAATTACATGTCCAAACGACATAATATCGCCCAAATTACATGTCTATCCAAAAGTTCGCTATGAATTTCCATATAATTTTGGGAAAAGTCAATCCACAATTATCTCCCCTACGTTGTCCAAACCACGGAATATTGCCACACTTGTGTCTGCTCACATGATATTTCCAGAATTCTCCCATGAATTTCCATGTCAATCTGTGGAACGGTGGACAATAGCCTCCAGAAGAACTGATCAAATTTTGTTATAGATCCATACATAATTACCCCCTGACAATAGACAGTTCATTATTAGAGATGTATACACACATCTCTATTAGACGCTTTCGGTCGGTTGGTCATTCTATCTGTCTGTCTTCCAGCCTATCGGCCCCACTTATGTTGAACAACAGAAGTAAGAAAGGAAAAATGCAATGTCATTAAAGGTGTGACATCATTAATGCTATGATGTAATAAGAGAATGTACGAATTCGGTATTTGTATTAAAAAGCCATTTACGATTTCTAATTGAAAATAGTACACTCGCAATGTTTCCATATTGTGAGATTTTACAAGTATGAGAATCGATTGAGTTAAAGAAAGGCTATTTGCTTTTCTTATTCCTCCTCTTGCTACCAACACCACAGGTGGTGGACGCATCGTTGAACGTATTTTACTTGTTCAATTACCTTTATGAATTTCACTCAAGTCCACAGAATATCTCCAAAAGTTCTGAGAAGTGGTCAGTAGGTTACGGGGAAACTGATTGAGTTTTGTAGCAGATCTATTTATCTCCCTCACGTCGTAGTTAGATGGCCAAGCTACATAATATCGTTAAAATTTTAAATTTCCTGTTTGACAATTCACATAATATCTCTAAAAGTTCTCAGTGAATTTCAAGGTCATTTCGGGGAAGGTGGGAAATACGCTACGGACGAAATTATTTGGAGCGGATCCCTCCACAGTTATCTCCCCTACGTCATTGTTGTATGTACAAACCATATAATATCGCCAAAATTCCATGTCTGTCCACATGATATCTCCAAAAGTTCTGAATGAACGTTAATGTCATTTGGTGTAAGCTGGACAATAGGCTACGGTAGAAGAGATTGCATTCTGGGGGGCAGATCCATGTACAATTACTCCCCCTGACAATGATGTTGATCGAGGTATGCGCCCTCTGAGTTAGGAACAGCGAACCAAGAAAATCACACTGTTCTTTGGTAAAGTAGATTGCTAATTTTATTACTGAAATTAAATGTGAATTTTTCTTGTGACTTTTTCCAAGCAAAATTTATAATTTTCTTCATGCGACATTTAACCAAAACCTTTAACCCTAACTATACGACAAAGCAAACTGACATACACAGATACATTGGCAAGCATTTCTGTATACAGTTTTAGTGTATATTAAATGTCACTACACTAGTTGTTATCTATGAATACACAATTTAGGCCACAGGAAAAAAGTCATGGAAATAAATCTTAGTATGCTAATATACACTTGGGAAAGTCATAAATTAGGTTTAGGAGATGTTTTTTCCCCCATAAGATCAAGTAGTAATTTATTTACTTTACAGTAATACAATGAGAATTATTTTAATTTACAATAATGGAAAATATCGTTGATTTTTTTTTAGTGATTTTTTTGTTGTTTTTATCAACATTTACTTTATAAAAATATTTATTTTATTACGATTATCATAAATAATAAATTGAAATATCATTGGTAGGATCAACACCAAATATGCTTTGATACAAGAAAATAATTATGCAGCAGCTACTCAATGTATGGTGCAACGCATTACTCTTCTTGATGGAATTCATTGGTAAAAAAAAAAACCGTAGTGCACTGTTGTGAACCGTTAGGCATCTCCAGGTGTGTCAGTGTCACTGACGTCTCACCCTCTAGCCTGAACTTTTCATCTGAGTGGGACAGCTAAGACTAGATAATCCTTCCGGCAACGGGCTATCAACCAAAATCATCTTGAGCTGACATCAGCTCCCATGGCTATCTACTCGCTGTCTTTCTTCGATTGTTTGGGTTCTAACTCAATATTTTGCTAGAAATATCGCACTGATGTTGCTGGGAAACTGTGGCAGCCAACTTCATTGAGGGTATAATGTTGTTTACCATCCCTTAACAGGAGCTTCATTGATTAAATCTTAGCCTTCTTCAGTTGGCGATGAGGGATGTCCTTCCTGTTCTCCCAAGGCACTGTTAGTACGGCTAATAAGACGTTTTTTTTTTTACTCCAAGATAGAAGAACCAAGTGTGGTGAGAGAGAGGTAAAGGTATTCTCTCTGCAGGCCCACTTGCATCTCCTTGGGTGCAAATGATGAAGCTCGATGGAAAGCGGGGTTTTGACAGTTGTTCTCAACCGTCTATCCCCTTCCCCATGAAAATTGATACTTCTGGCGACCCTACCTAACTGCTTATTGGCTTTGATTCTTTGAAGGTCCGTCCATTTGGTAATTTCACTAAAGACCTTGTAACTTACCTGTTATTGCTTTAAAAAGAAATGTCAAGATATGATTCATGGAGCAAAGTTCTGCTCCACACTACTTGCGGGCTGGATTCCCTTTTTTGCCCCATATATTTAGGTTGCTCGGTGCCGACAAAACGTCAGTCACGGAACGCAGTTATGACATTTTCCCTGGCGTACATTAGCCTCTGGCTTCTTTTTTCTCGCAACCGTCATATATTGCTAATGTTAAATGATAGATGTTTTTTCTATTAAGCTGCTTTTATCGAAACGTATTGAATATAAGACGTTCTTTTGCGAAACAAAGACATAAATAAATATGAGTTGTCAGTGTGTATAAGACAAATTGTCGGTTAAAAAGTGAGTTAAAATGTTATTTTAAATTTATTACTAAATAGAGTAACGTGATTTTTATCGCCAGCATTTACTTTATTGAAATACTAATTAGTTAACCGCTATAAATGAAAATTGACTTTTTTCCTAGTTAAAAGCCGAAGTTGTAACTTTCTTCCGGTCACTTATTTGAACAGCACACGCACCTATGCGAACTGAATGTAGTACGGACTCTTTTGCATTTCAATTTTTCACTTTCAAAATGTAATGTAACGTTTAGAATTTAAAACTTGAGAGTAACACAATGATCCAAACTATTTTGAATGGCAAGAATTATGTGACTTAGTGGTTTATAGACATAACACTTTGAGAAAAAATCAACAGACATTATCATTCAATGATACATTTTTTTATATGGTAGCCACACCCAATGATTAGGTTCTAGTTATTGGTGTCACATCGTTCTGAACGAAAAAAAGAAAGAAAAATACAACTACTATTACATGCAACATAATATAATTTATATCATTTTCTCTTTTCAGCAGATATTTAATGTTTTTGTTTCTTGAAAAAAAAGGGAAAATAGATTATATCCGTTCAAATTAGTCGACGTACCGGCTCTCTCCCCGGTTTCAGTTGTAAGTAAAAGACGTAACGTGAACGAAACCCGGACCGGAAGTTGCCGGTGTTTGACGCGCGATTCTCAAAAGTAAACAAACTGCTCGGGTCAGCTTCTCCCTTCTGCTCTCCTTTTAAAAAAAATCACAATATGAAATTGTTGAACGCGGATCAAACAGATATATGAAATTCATCTCCGAACCCAGTTTCACACCCTTGCACCCATTTATTCACTCCATTTCGGTACTTCGCGGAGAGGTAAGCGATAAATAAAAAAACGATCGCCTTTTATTTCTTCAAAAGCTGAGTCGAGTTGAATCTGTGTGTGTAGAGCTGCACCCACTACTGACTTATGACTGCCTCTTCTTTTTCTGTTAGCAGCAGTTGGATATTATTATATGCACTGTCCTGCACTTTATGATATATTCTACATTTATGCATGTATGGCTGGGGATACTGCTTCTTCTAAAATAATACCTATGTTTGATGAGCGAGTGCGTGGTATTGCTGAGCAAGTCTATAGGATATGTCATAAGAACTCCGATTTAATTTGAACTTTAAAAATCACTCTCAACAAAAATAATACTGTAATTTACAAGAAAATCGAACTGATCCCAAATATTATTATCTTAATTTTAATTTCCCAAGTGCATTTGATTTTTGTCTTCCTTTCCAATCATTTTATTTGGGAACTTTCCAATTTCAGGTATTAATATTTGGTGATGAAATAATGAATGAAAATCACTTTTTTCATCTTGATCATCAAGTGTCTATCAACTTTAAAATCGAAACTGATTAGACCTTTAATGTTTTATTTTGTGTTTTACTATATCCATAATTATAAGGAGTTTCAAGCATTTAGATAACATTGTGGGCCTTTTAGTAAAAAAACACAACTCTGATATGCTTCAATTTTCTTTCTTTTTTGTCCATAATTTTCCGAATTGGATCTGAAAAAAGTTTCGAGAACTTTGACATTATTTATTCCGATCACTATCTTTTAACTTGTGAGAAAAAGTCTATTGATGAATTGAAGGTGTAATCTTCTCTCTCTTAACTTTTGTTTTTTCTCATGACTTGAAAACGATTTTACTATTCAAGAAAAAATATACTTTGTCATTCAGCACGTCATTAAAAGAACCTCATCTTTCTCGATTGTATAATGACACTGGTTACCTTTCATTCCATCAAAAGCACGTCAATATTTTTCTACTTTTCAAGTCATTCATTTTCTCCTTTGGTCTTTCTTAACAATGTCGTTGTTAACAGATATATTCCTTTTTAATTTCACTATTTTGACGTTGTATCAATTAAAGATTGTCAAAAATTCACGTTACTTAGTGGATAATTTGCCGATATAACCAAGTGGTACGTATGTTTACAGTACATTGTTTTTGTTTATACATTTTTTAGATGTGAATAATTCACCTTTTGATTTCATTCTGCTAATCTAAATCGTTTAATTACGATAATGAGGTTGGTGGTTGATGAAGTTACATTTGAATACTCAATTCATATTTTGCCTATTATGCGAAGGATTTTTTTTTTCAATCTAAAAAGAATATTGCATGCACATTTCCATTGTTTTTAATCTACATTTTCAGAAAGGAAAGAAAACCTGCAACTAGTTGTAGCAAATACCATAGACTTATTTCACATAACACCAAAGTATCTATACTCTGAATTTGTTTGGATTACTTTCAAAGAGAAAAATCTTTGATTTTGGGGGGTATCACATCTATTATTTGGAATTAGGGTTGGTCCCAAAATGTTGGCAGGATGAATTTTCATGAAATGATTTCAAAAGCAAGTTTTTTGTATGTCGTTAAATCATAATAAGATCGAACTTGCCAATTATAAACAAAAAAGCGGCATTATTTTCGAAGTCGTATTTTGTCTGACGGGATTTTTTTTGGCCGTGGGGAGGGTTTCCACCACTAACTGATTCTGCAAAAACTTTTCTGTAGTTTCAGAGAAAAAAATTGTTATGAAGAGCAAAATAGGAAAAAAAAAATTGTTAACGGTTTAAATAAAGTGCATGTTTCTGAGATCCTGCATACTGATAAATGAATTTAAAAACTTTAAATCCAAACAAAAATTGGTTATTTTCCTTTGAAAAAGCTAATGTATATATTTTAATTATTTTTCCACGATTCAATGAAGTAAGAGCAGTTTGTATTGGCTCTTCCTTAATTTTTTTGTTTCATAATATATTTTTCAAAGAAATCCATCTTAACTCTTAATGCCTTTGTCTGCAAAAGCTATAAAAAGCGAACATGCATGCAGTGGCCCTACCCTGTTGCTCTTCTTTTGAGTCAGCTCTTTCTTTTTAGCATAAATGCGCTCGCTTCCTCACTCACATCATTTAAACCTCCTCCCACGTTTAGAGACTTGTTGGTGCATATTTGTATAACCTCCACACCTGCTCTCCGCACCCCCAACTAACCAATCACTATCTCCTCGGTAGGAGAGTTATACTTTTTTTTCGCCTACTAACTAGTTTACTAAACTTCTTGTGAATTGTGACTTATTACAACTTTTACTAATTGGGAAAAATCATACTTTTTCAGTGTTTCTCGCGAAAGGTGAAGCCTCAAATCTTAGTCATGATTAAATGTTGGATTTAGTGGGGAGAAATTTGAAAAATAACTTCCTTCCATAATTTTTTAAAGCTTCAAAAATTGGAAAGAAAGAAAAGTTAAATAAGGGAAATAACTAATATTAAAGGATGGAGTTATGAATAATGATTGAAATCATAAGAAAGCCTGACCTGAACATATCTTTTAATGCAATTATTTTGAAATTTTATGTTTTAAATTGTATTATAAGGGAAGGGATTTAACGGGCATTGAGCATAGATTTGGACCAGAAACCAGTCAACTTAGACGTTTGTAATATGTTCCTTTATATATTGGGATTTTTGGATATTACAACATTGTTCAGCTTATTAAGGGAAGTACTTGATACCTTTGTAAATAGGTTTCTAAGCTGTTTTTTTGGGAATAGTGAAATAGAATGATTTCACCACTAGTTCATGCATGTTCTCTAAATGAATCAAGTTAAAAGTTAACAAATAAAATTTTAGTATTTAGATTGTAGCAAAGACACTGAGTTTACATCAAAATATAAACAGTTGATGACAGGTGACTACAAAAGTTTACAATAACATAAGAAGCAAATGTCAATTAAATGTATGCTGACGAGCAGATAATGCTATATACTAACAGCTCAAATATAAAATGAGGATTTTCCAATAGTTATGTGACCCTCATTATTTTAGAGTTAAGAGCTGTAACGCACACAATCACAAAACTTTTTCAGCACTGAAAAACTTATTTTTCATGTGCACAAACTTGAATTGTTTGTACAGGCCTCCACTGTTATAATGGTGTTTGCTACATAAGGTGGGTGGATGGTGGGCCTGCAAATATTATTCTAGCTCCAAAAGAGATTTAGCCCCAAAATAGCTAAATTGGCATCCCTGGTTATAGCAGCTTTGTTATAATGCTTCTTAGATCCAAACACCTGTATTAGAATAGGGGACGCTTGTAATGGGTGGTTGTCAAAAGTTAACAAATGAAATATTAGTATTTTAATGAAAGCATTTCACTGAAAAACCATGATAAGTTTGGAATAATCAGATCTCTTTATATTTAAAATCTTTTCTTAGGCAACTTAGTGATTGGAAGAATATTTACTTTTATTTAACAATTCTTTGACTTTCCATGAAATTTTCAGCGGGGCTGGATTAAGCTTATTAGGGGCCTGAGGCACAGTTCAACTTGGGGCCCCCTACCATATATATATATATATATATATATATATGTGTGTGTGTGTGTATTCAAGGACATTAAAATCAGGTCTAACCAATCATCTTAGCCAGAGGATCAATGAATTGAAATTTATTTTAGGTCATAGCCTATTTGAGGCTCCTTTAATCTGCTGTCTTGTCTGTGAGCCTGTTCCTCTATCGCCTCATTCTTCATACTGCACTGGTTTCCAGTGATTTCAGCAGTTACACTTATTTTCCAAATAACCAAGCATTTAGCATGGATTCTCTGAGATTTACATATTGAGCTTATGGATTCAATAATGCGTAATTGTGTATATTAATCTGTGAGATTTTAGTACTTAGTTAATTACTTGCATTCTTACTATGATTTGAGAAATCTGTATGTGTGTGTATGCATGTACTAAGATATCTCAACAACTGGCCATTGTAGGAAGTTGATATTTGTAGTCAACACACCAGACTCTGCATTGTCATTTGAAGTTGTTTTAATAAACAGTTGTTGATACCTGGGATGTGCTCTATTTACAATAAAATAAATCTGGAAATAGGTATGGTTTTTTGCCTGAATAATCTACATCATCAGTGTTCATGAGAGAAAAAAAATCAGGGTTTATTTCTGGCAAATCTTTCTTATGAGATTAAATCAAGTCATAGCATTATACGATGTAACAGCTTTTAAAGAAAATTCCTGTTGCTGTTAATGACATCATAATCAATACAGAACAGTGTCTCATTATTTCAATTTCAAACCTCCGTACAATTTTTTTTTCTGAGATGAAATTTTAGATATGTACAGTTTTTAATTTTATTCTTTTCTTTTTACTGCAATTCACACTGGTCATTGTACAAAATTAGTATTCGTTAAATATTTCATGGATCAGTGGTTCTCGCGAAATCTAATCTAATTAAAATAAATAAAAATTAATAAAAACATATCTAAAATTATAGATCTAAATCTAGAGATGAAACATCTAAATTGGCAAGTGATATGAATTTAGGTATGAAATATCCTAATTTGCAACACTGAAGAGAAGTAAGAGAAATACTCTGAAGCCATAGTTTCGTATGACGGACAGAAAATCATTTCACCTGACTCTTATGACATTTTTTGAACAGGCATGCCCTCATACCTCTAATGAGTTGTGCTACAAATGTTTTCCAGCTGGTGCCTCATTCAGTTTGATTCCAATTGGTATATGTCTATTGGACTAATTTTGCTCTTGACTCCAGTGAATATTCTAGGCTGAAGATATTCATTCTGAGTGATAGCTTGAGTTTATGGTCAACTTTGTAACAGATGAGCTCAAAAAAATCTATGACGCCACAATCATGATTGAAAACTATTGACTTTTTTAAAAACTCTGAGCAGTAGCTTGGGTTTATAGTCTTTTAGCCTGATGAGCTAGAAATGATGTCTTTCATCCTTTGCTTGATATCAGCAGCAGTTGTTGTAGTTGATGATTTAAATTATTTAATGAATGATAAATAGATAGTGATTTAAATTGAAATATATCAACTGACTCGCATGGTCAGTTTCATATGTGATTCAATACTGTAACACCAGTTGGACAAAAAAAAGATTAAAGATTAAGTAAAAAACTTACTCACTCACACTATCTCTTTCTCTCATTCCAACCAAGCTTTCTCACAAAAATCTACTACTTCATGGTAGCGGCAAAAAAATGTGTCCATTTCATGATGGATTGTAATTGTTAACCAGAGCGCATGTGAAAACAGACAATTTTACAAAAAATGAAAAAAACGTTTATCGAATGTGGCTACTGTAGTAAACATGTTCAAGGCTCTATGCCGAAAAATGTGACTAGGACCATTGGTGTAGATAGACAGATGATTGAAAAAGGAAGAATACCTAGCCACCATGTTTTTTGTTGTTAGGTCAGGTCAGTGATTATGGCTTCAGTGATTCAATAAGTTTTTGTATTAAAGATATAAGATAGTGAATTCTTGAAACAAAAACAAAAGTCACTCTTACTATATTTTTTGTATGAATTAATATTTTAGTCCCTCACCAGTTTGTATTGTTTATGTGAAAATATTTCTTCCTTTCTTTTCTTAGTTGTTATGCCTACAGAGAATAAAAGTATTTTATCTACTTGAAAAAAAATGGAAAACAACATATGATTAGTTATGAGTACCATTTCATAATTGTAAGGGTTTAAGAGCGTTTCTATTTGTCTTGGATAGGAATTACCATATATAGTTACTAAGTGTCACTGTTATAAATGCAGTGCAACCAAATGTGTTTGTATGAATATATATGTGCATATATATATTAATGTATCTATATGCATGTGTATATGTTTATATATACTAGGAGGGATTCCTGGTGAAAACATCAAATACAACAACATGGGAAAGTATATTCTTATAAATATTTCTCTGTACGCAACTCAGCAAATGGATTATTCAAACCAAGAGCTTATTCCTTACTTCTGATCTGCACTGTTTACTGAATGTATTAGATTCATGGCCTGAGTCGATTTGGGATTAAAAACATTCAGTATTTGTTTAACTAGTAAAAGTGGAAATCTTCAAGATCTTTTTTTTCCAGAAGAAATTTTTGGTGCTCCAAATCAATAAGACCTCCATTCTGTTTTGGAAAGTATTAATTTCGGAAGAATTCTGATTATTAGTTGCAGGGAGGTTCTATTCATGTTGTCACTTCACTGCTGACCTGGATCCTTACATCATGTCAGTTGTACAAAAGTATGACTTTGATGTATTTTGGTTACTTCCACTGTGAAATAAATTCTTTCAGGAATTTTTATATCTTTTATTATGTTCAGATAAATTTTCATGTTTTTGAAAAATTGTTTCGGATGGTTGTATGATGGATGATGAGTATATTTCCAGTTCAGCATTATGATTACATCTTAACAACTAGCACTCATCAAAAAGTAACAGAGGTGTTATTGATTAGAAGCACAAAAAACATGTTTTTTGCTTTTACTGGTAATGGAAATCATAACTTAAAATCAACCCAAAAAAATTTAGATGAAGTTTACTAGTAATCAAAAATTAGTAGTAAAGGTTTACAGTAGGGCCTCTCAAAATTTTTCTAATCATTCTTTCTCAAGTTAAGGAAAATCTTGTTACAATACTCCATCCAATAATAATGAAGATTGATTTATTAAGACTACTAGACCTTATATGTGAACAACAAAAATATACCACCGATAGTCGGTTGTAGGTAGCAATTTTTAAAGTGTTGATCAGTTTCTAATCCATGAAAATCTTTGTGGCCATTGTTGAAAGCAGCTGCAAGTAAACTAGACTCACTGAAAGCTTTTTCTTCACTTCTGTGCTGCTTTTTAGTGTCATAGAAACAATGGTCCAAATTGAAAGCTGTACAAAAAACAACTGAAATTAAGATGAAGGCAAAAGCTAGTCAAAGTTTGATTGAAAATAAGAGAGACAAATGTTTTCACAACCCTTCACTCAGTGTTAAAAACAACAGACACTACTAATACAATTAGTCTTTAGTCATAATCTTACTTTAACTGAACATAGAAACAAATTACCTCCTCCCCCTGAAGAAAAAAAAAATTGCAAAATTTTATTTATGGTGTTCACTGTTTATTATGAAAAAAGTTCTATTCAAAAAAAGTACTGAAGTGTAACAGAAAAGAAATTCATAAAATTATTGAATAGGATTGAGTTATTTCACAATAAGCAAAAATAGGAGTAGATATTTATACAGAGATAAAGGGAAAACTTTATTTATATAATTATTTTTAATATTTCTGCAAATCCCAATATTCTTAATGTGACCCCTGGAGGTATCTTAATTTACAATACTTCTGATAAAACTAACAGGACGGATTGCTGCTGCTGCTGCTGATGTCATATTTATTTCTCTTACCTTGCCCCATTTTCTATCATTGTTGGGGGTGTTAAATATTATAGACAACTAAGTTTACACACACACACACACACACACACACACACACACACATACACATATATGTATATATATGAATGAATGACAGAGAAAGAGAAAGTTGAGTAAGTAAATAGTCACCCCTGTTTTCAAAGAGAAGTTTTTATTCAATGACTCTTTTAAAGGCTGCCTTCACTGGTCATTAAGCACAATGTCGAATCACTTGCTTTGTGTAGCATTTATGTTATAATCATTTGTAAATAAATAAATGAGAGAAATAATCTCTTCCTAAGAGGAAAAATGTTGCCCCTTACTTATGGTTCCCTTTAAGGAAAAAAAGATTTCCCTCAATTTTACCCCTAAAAAGGGAAAAAAGATTTCCCTAAATTCTGAACCCTAGAAAGGAAAAAAAGTTTTCCTCATTTTTGATCCTCTAAAATTGTAGTTTTTAACCTATAAGAGGAAAAACAAGTTTCACCTTACTCTTGACCCCTGAAAGGAAAAAGGTTTCCCCTCTCTCTTAACCCATTAGAAGGAAAAAATTGTTTCCCTTCACGTTTGACTGCAATTTAAAAAAACTAGAAAGTGTGAACAGAATATGAAGCCTGATAAGAAAAATTGTGATCAGAATATGAGATCCAGGAAAAAAATCTACCAAGAAAAATATATCAGAAAATTTACTAAAAACCACTTCTAAAAATAAGTATGATCAAAGTAAATGTTCACTTACAACATCATAGCCAGTGGACACAAAGTAAGGGTTTAGTTCAGCATTATAGTAATGTTGTAAATCAAACTCTCTCCTCAAACATAATGTAACATTTGTAAATCACCTGGATTTGCTTTTTCCTTCAAGTTAAAGCATTTTCAAGGTGTAGGACTAACAAAACTTTGTCTGTTTTACTGTATCACTCATACATACAGAAACATGTTGCCAATGTTTTTATGCTGCTATGATTGATTTTTTTTTCCAATCAGAGAAAGGGTGTGATCAAAGAATAAATTACTTCTTTTACCTTTTGTTGGGCTATGATCACTAAAAAAGTTTGGCTTTTGAAAAAACTAATATGAATACTGCCTGACAAGAACTAAAAGTCCAATTTAGAATAAACTTATATTTCAAATCGAACCTCCTTCTAAAAACCAATTCTGGAGAATTCTTATAATTATGTAGGTGTTATGAGAGGTGAATGTTTAAATTTTCAGCCCTTTAGCCCCATTGGTGTGGCCTGTCCATGTGATGCATACATGCATAGCAAGCTGGACAGACGGACTCACTCAAAAACTGAAGAAACTCATGTTAACAGTTTTAGTAGACAATTTTTAGGTATAAGCGGTTTGAAATATTTTATCATGCAAATGACATTTGGTCAACTTACCACTTGCAGATTTTAAAGTTTTTATTTCTACATTCCTCTTTTGTATCAAATCTACTTTTTTTATTTGACAGCCAGGCTGTATTGAATAGACAAAGCTAATATTATTAGAAGGTTTCTTGGACATTTTCTGATTCAGAATAACACAGGCATACTTGATATGATTCATTTCAGAAAACATAAGATTTGCTTAATACCATTTGGGACCTACCACCTTGGATTCTTTTTTTTATAAATTTTGCCGTATAACATGGAGCTCCATCATTCATGAAAGCATTGTTGATTTTGTCAAAATAATCATCAATGGATTTTGGGAAAAGTCTTTCCTGCAGTTTGGACTGTATTTTTCACACATATATATATATACACACACATGCACACACATATATACACCAATCTTGAAGGATTTAGGAACTAAATTTGGCTCAACCATCAGAATCAGAGGCTCAGTTGGTTAGCATGGGTTAGGCTACATAGGTGCTCCCATGGTAATGGGTGTGGTTTCAAATCCCACCTAGAGCTCATTTCTTTATTTTCTAATCATTGCTGTTGTTTTGCTCACTACTGTAAATATTTCAGTTTTAGCAAAATTTAGTTCCTAAAATTGTCTTTCCTTATTCATATTGTCGGATACTAATATCCATTTCTTATACTGTTGACACAGGAACTATATGGTATATGTAGAAATATGTAAATATTTGTACTTCTGAGACCAACAGAACACATAAACAAGAAGATCTGAGAATAGGAGGAATGAGTGTCATTTCAACCCCTGTCTACTGTCAGAGTCCTTATGGCTCAATTCTGATCATCACCATTGATTTGTTCACTACCGTTAATATTTCAGTTTGAGCAAAATTTAGTTAATAAAACAGTCTTTCATTATTTGCTTTGTCGGATACTTATATTCATCACTTATCACAAATGTATATGTATGGTAGAGCTGAATAGTTGCCGGTAATGCAAATAACTGTTTCAACTCTAAATTCTCATTTTGTTTATTCATGGTCTACATCTGCTCATATTTGTTTCCTTCGACACGACAATTATGTTATCAGTAAATGGAACTGGGCCTTTGTATTATTGCCAGCTGTTTAGCTCAATGGTAAGAGTAACACTATGTTGAAGTGGCTATCCTCTCAGTTGCAGGTTCAATTCCTACAGTAATCCTATTTTCTTTGGTGTTTTATCCCATTTATGATGTCTTGGTCAAATTATACAATCACCATGTAATAACGGGAGATAATTTCAAATAAGAGTTTCTGTATGATACAATGCAATATATAATCATTCTGTTGGATCATACATCCATTTCTTAATGACATAATTGTTGCATTGAAAGACACAAATAAAGCAAATATAGACTGTGAATAAACAAAATGGGAATTTGGAGTTGAAGCATATATACGTGTATAATGTGTGTATATATGTATATATATATGTGTATAGATATATATATATATATACACGAACACACACACACACACACACACACACACACACACACATATATATATATGTATGTATGTACACACATATGTATACATTTAGACATATGTATGTATATATATAATCCAGAAAGTTTTATAGCTTTAAACTCTAATTAAAAACTTCAGAAACAGATTTGTTAAGTGGTTTAGTGCTACAAACTCTAGAGGCTACAATGAAGTGAGTGCCTATTGGATTTTTATGCAATTTTGGTATTCAATACATCAGTAACTTTTGTATTTTTTCATCTATTTTAAGTCCTAACTTTTCATGTAATACGATGTTATTAAACTTTTCACGTTATACAATGTTATCAAATATAATATCATCTGGTTCAAAAATAGATACTTTATACGATGGTGTTCCTATCAAACCTACTTCAGACAATATCTTTTAAGTATAATATTTTGTGCATATAAATGCTATATTATTTCATATATATATTTAGACATATATAGGAATTGAAGTCACGTAAAGACTGCTTTGTGGTAGATGCGGGTTTGAGTTTTTCTTTTTCTTTATCCATTTACATAGTTGGCGGTTTGATTTGCAACCTGTTAAATTCGGGTGCTGAATGAGATTTGTTTCCAAATAAATTGTCTTTACATTTATCATATTCTGTCAGACATAAACAGTCCAGTGTAATGGTACTGTCGGTAAAAAGGGAACACATACTTGTATGTGTAAATATTTATGCCTACACAGCGGAGCAGAGAGATAGGTAGTTTAAGTGTGCTTTTTTGAACCCCTGCTTACTGAAGGCGCTGTTAGTTCAGTCAGCAGGACAGAGTCGTGTTAAGATAGCTTCCTGGTGGATGTTGGTTCGAGTCCTGCGTTGTACTCAATTCCTTTATTCGTTCATGAGGTAGGTTTTTCAATTTGCAACAAAATATGTTTCCAAATAAATACTCTATAATTATCACATTCTGTTGGACATAAACTGCCCAATTTAATGATAAAAATAGAAATAGCAGCAAAAAAATGTTGATGTCATTGAAAAAATGATTCTGAAATGTTGTTTATAATAATACTGTTATTGCTCTTGTTTTATCAGCAGTTCTTGGAGGCAGTAACTTATCAAATTTATCTTATAGCCCAAATATCCAATTAAGGGGTAATTTTTTTCTCTTTTAGGCTTTTATCCTTTAAAATTATGGAGGTTAGTTTAGTGGCTGGAAAAAATCCTTTTTTTGCTTCCAGATTCACAGAACTCTTTGGATGTATAGTTTAAAATTTGTCCCAGTGAAATATCTGAAGTATAGATCTGTTTTCTTGTGGTAAAATGCAATTTTTAAGGAGAAAAAACATCTAATGTGCTGAATTCTGTTACTAAAAGATGTTGGATGTTTTTTCTTCTTATTTTCTTTTCGAGTGTTTGTTATTAATATAAGGCTATTCAAGAGATCAAATCCAAAGACAATGGGATGAAGTACTTGATATTGACCTAAGAATATGTCCTAATACACATTTCCTATGCCTTCGAAATGTCAATGTAATTGGTCAAATTGCAAAATTTTCTCTGGATTGGGGTGCACCACAAATCTCCAGCTGTTTTGGCTTGTTGCACTCACCAGAATCATAGTCCACATCAGTGGTTCCCAACCTTTTCATTACTGAGGACCCTTTATTTTAAATAAATCTTCTCCTGTACCCAAGGCTTTTGAATTCTCAGCCTACTTAACCAGCTAAAGGACCACACGTGTTTAAAATACCTTTGTGGATCCTCACCCTGGGGTAGGGTGAGGGATCCTAGGTTTGGAACTGTTTACCTACATTAAAATCAGCCTATATATATATGTATATATATATATATATATATATATATATATATATATATATATATATATATATATGTATAAAATTCGAGATGTAACACCTATCTCTTGGGTTTTTCTCTTCACCTTCCAATTGTCATTTTCATCTACATTCTGTTGGATCACTTCACATCCACAGTACAAACATATACATATATATGTATATACACACAGACACAGGTATACCTTGAAAAGTGTGGTTAATTCATTCTAAAACTTTCAGCAATCTTCAAGGTCTTATTAAAATTCGACTTTTTTTTCAAGCTCATATTCAATCATATTGATTTATACAGCAAAACCATAACTGTACTTTATCAAAACCTTCATAAATCAAAACTGTGCTGTTCCAGGTATTTTTGCTGTATATACATGTACAGGAACACCTTAAACAATGCACTTATGAACAGTATGGAAAATTTTGGAACAAATTAACTTCATTACACCATGTATATATATATATATATATATATATATATATATATATATATATATATATATATATATATATATATATATGTGTACATGATGATGATGATGATGTCACTTCATATAAAGAAATTGATCTAAAATTAAGGCTTACTTTTGTGTTTGATTAATGCATACTTTGAGTCTCTTAACTATTGTGTATGAGGAAGTAAATTTCAATGAGAGCTTGCATTTTCATATCAGAAACTTTTGATTTATATTTTCTTTTCTTTCATCCTTGGCAGCTTTAAAAATGAAATTCCATGTCACCCTTGGTTGCAAGAAGAAAGTGATTGAAGTTGTTTACCCTTACGTCATCCGTAGTGTCATTACACGAGCGTTCAACCTTCCCATCTCAAACTTCAACATTCAGAAATGGAATGATGAATGGCATGACTGGGTTGATGTAGAGCCACCTGAGTTAACAGATGGAGACAGGCTTAACCTTGTCATGACCCCTCCAGAATTAGTGATGGGTCTGAGTCCTGGAGCTAGTGGGGTTATAGGCCATAGCCCAGCAGCTCAGTGCACAAGCCCAATGATCACTACACCAATAGTTACAAGCAACAATTTCATATCCAACAGTTCTATGGTTACCAACAGTTCCATCATGGTAAATAGTCCAATGGTAAGAGCAAAATATTTTCCTTCATTTCTTTAATCATTTGTTATTTTGGACAAGATTTATTTGCCTGTCTTTCTATTAATAAGATCAAATTACAATAATTGCATCAAATAACACAACATTTTCAAAAAGATGTGAAAGTTTTCTAGATTAAATCCATTTTAAGATTGCTATAATTTTTTTTGTCCGGTTGAATTTCACCAAAAAATGGTCAAACAGGGGAGTGAATACACCATTAACAAATTTGGTACCAGATGAAGAACAATTTTGTGTAGAATAACTGAAAAAATCCCTGACATGAATCATAGGGAAAATCTTTTATAAGCGCAAATGTAAAGGGTAGTATTTAAAAAAAGAGAATTTCAAAACTGCATTGTCTTCATTTTGATTTTGGAATGATCGGCCTCAAAGCTTAGTGAGGAGAAAGAATTTGAGATTTCCTTACAATGTGGCTTACCTTCTCACAAAAGCTCATTGAAATTTATTGAGAACTCTTACAAATATCACTTGCAGCAAATACAAAAATTTATGGGAAAAAAACCGGAAAGGAATAGTTTTGCATTTTTTTTCCATTTTTGCTCCTGTCTGTCTACATGATATCTCCAGAATCTGTAAATGAATTTCAATGAAATGGTGTGGAACTGGGTATCATGGGGTGAGGGAGAAGTCATTAAATTTTGGGGTGGATCCAAGAATTCATTCTTGATTGAGAAATATTTTCTTGTTTTGATATTTTATTTGTTTCTGTATTCGCTCCTGTCTGTCCACATGGTATCTCCAAAAGTTCTCTACAAATTTCATTGGAAAGGTGCGCCCTTTTTTTAAGAGAGAATTGATTCAATTTTGAAGCAGATCCAGGAATTTGTTCTTGATTGGGAGATATTTTGTGTCTTTTTTAAAAAAAATACATGTCTGTCTATATGAAATCTGTAAAAGTTCTGGATAGATTTTAATGAAATTCTGGGTAAGGAAGAGGTCGCTGAATTTTAGAAAGGATCTGGGAATTTATTTTTGGTTGAAAGATAGTTTTCCATTTCAGTATTTTGTGTATAAAAAAAATTTAGTGGAATGGTAAGGCACATATCAAGTGAGATGTGATTGAATTTCAAAAAGAATCCAGGAATTTGTTTTTGATTGAGAAGTATTTTAGCATTTTTTCATATGTTTCTGTATTTGCTCCTGTCTGTCAACACAATATCTCCAAAAGTTCTTGATAAATTTCACTGAAATTTTGTGGAAGAGTTGACAATAGGCCACAGGAGAGTTGATGAAATTTTGGGATGGATCCATTCACCATGATTTAGTTATAATTGGAAGAAATACACAGTCATCCATTTTGAATTTTAAAATGGCTGTCATTAAAGTTCATTGAAAAACTAGTGATAATTTTCTCCTAACCTGTATGATTTTTGATTTTGATTTAAACTTGATACCAAGATTCTACACACAAAAAACAACTTCCATGTTCTGATAGACTAAAATGTTTTTGAAATTTGTCCTTACATATTTTTTAAATAATCAATTTGGCCTTACATGATCCCCGGATTGTCATGAAATATGTGCAAAGAGCCATTCAATATATGTACTTATATGATATTTTGATGTGCATCATTATTGACAATTTTGTTTTTTTGACTGAATAGCCAAAACTGACTGAAAATACTACAATTTTGAATGTACTGTAAAATTTTCCTCAAACATTCAAGTTTTGTTTTTTTTTTGTTATTTTACGTGGAACTTTTCATGCAAAAACCACTAATTACTTCTTCTTCATTTATCTGATTTGCTTTAGTATTATTTCTGTCTTAATGAAAATCATGGAAATGAAAAGAAAATGCATATTTGAAAAAAATTTAATGGTACAAAATTTCAACATTGTTGTTATTAGTGGATACATGATAAAACATAATAGAGGAAAAAAGTTTTTCAATTTGTTTTTGAAATAAATCCTTATAAGCTTGATTCATATTTCATAATGCATCCACTAATTATTGCAATCTTAAATACACATTTTGCAAAGTATTCATAAAAGCTTATCAATAAGAATTATATATTTTCCATTATTTTTTATTATAGACAGGTTTACTTTGGTGTAATTAATGGTTTATATCAAGTTTATCACACTATTTATCACCATTAGTAGATGCATGCCTCATTGGTAATTTTTTGATTGGTGACATGCTTTAGGTTAATTAATAGTGTTTCAATTGTGACGATATGTGAATGTAGACTTGTACTGTGAGACTGCTTTGAAACACGATGGGAATAATTAAATTGTAAAAGAGAGAGAATGATAGAGATTTAGATGAGCTCAACATTTTTAGAAATGATCTGATAATGCATTGGGATTGTAACTACTATTTGTGAAAAGGTAAAAGTGATTCTTGTCTACAAATTATTTAAGAATAGTTGTTATATTGTTTTGGGAGAGAAAAAAGATCTCTTTGAAAATCTCACAAATGCTGAAAGCAGCACAATCCATCTAGACTTGAGCATGATCATCACAAATTGATAAGTTTGTTCACTTTGTGACAAGATTATGTTTATTAGTCTTTTATTAAGGTGGTACCAAATGCATATGAAAAAATATTTATGTATAAATCATCTGATTAATAAAAAACGGCATGTCTGGATTTCTATATTTGGTGCATAGATCATTATAAAAAATGTAATGCCGCTCAAATGTACTCTTTGAAAGAAGGGTTATGATATAACCAATTCAATCAACAGATGAAAATCATACTCATCCCCCTTTTTTTACTATGTTTTCTTACTACAATCTTTCATGATACGAAAAATTGCAAAATGACTTGAATGTAAATTGCCATGGTTCGCAAAACATTACCCCTAACAAACTATATTGTTATGAAGCTTGTTTATTCTGCTTTTCATCAAGGCCAGATATGTGGATATGTGATATGAAAGAAAGCTTATGAAATTTAGAAAGGCAATTTAAGGAATAAATGCCAATTGGTGGGACGTTCCACAATCTAAGAACTAGTGGAATCATTCATCCCGTAAATTTGATTTCATCTGATTTTTATCAACAGGTAACCAACAGTTCTTTGATGAGTGGATTTGAAGAATCTGTGCCTGCCTCGTCCAATTCCTTGCAGGACATGGTTGATACTCTTATGCCAGACACTGAGAAGCATGAAGCAGCATCTTCAACCGTTCCAAACCATACAAAGTCAGACATCCGTAGCAAATTAGTGTAAGTATGATTATAATATGCACAATTTGGCATAGATAATTATGTTTGCACACAGATGATAGTGTGGAACCTATTTGTGAATTTTACTGTAGATTTGAAGAAGCTCAAATATTTACTTATCAAAATGAGCATTTAGAAAAATAAAATTTGAAGCATGTGTCTAGCAAAATTGGCATATTATACAATGGCAAAATAATATAGATCTATAGATATTAAAATCAGTATTAATACATAACTCCCTTGCTCTAAAATATAGCTGGAACTGTAAAAAATGATAACAAATAATGTTTTCTCTTCAATGGTAGGTTTATGTTTGGTATTCTCAGTGCCCAACAGATTTACTCGTGATATAAATATTCAGAGTAATTCTATTTAGTTTTTTTACTCTCATGTCTGTTGTGCAATATTGTTTATATAGAGTAAAAGACAAAAAAATGTAGGAAAAAAACCCCTGATATGATACTTCTATGCACGTCTAATGCATATCCTCAGGGGAATCGATTAATCTGTCCCTGGTTTTGGTTCATTGAATAACAGAATCGATATAATGTTTTTGTGGTTTCTTTTTTTGGGGTGGTGGTGATACGTATATATATATATATATATATATATATATATATATATATATATATATATATAGTATGAGTTGTATTTACTTTATTTGGGTAGTTTGATATTATCCCACTTGGTAGAAGCCTTGTGGATGAATATTTGTGTAGTTTGTATTGACTCTCTTATTGTGTATAGTGTATTTATTGGTAGTTGATATTTGTACGTAGTGTTTAGTATTGAATGAATTAAATTTATGGTGTGAATTTAAGTGAGTTGTAGTAGTATTTTATCATTATTATTATTAGTTATGGTGAGAGTTAATTGTTTATATTATATTATTCTTTCAGTTAAATGTAATTCTAATTAGGTTCCAGTTTCTTTTTTGACATTATTTTGTTTCTATGGTTCAGGAGGTTCTTTCTATTTTTGAATTTTAAGATTCTCTTCAAGGCCCAAGAATTATTTGTCTTTCAAATCATTTGCAAGTCTTGAGTTACCAATGATAGTCCATTTCACAGAAGGTGCAAGTTGCCAGAAATATTTAGAAAGTATAGTTTGAAATTTTGGTTTTACAATTGAGAAGGATCTATTGTGGTTGTTGTACCTAGGTTTCCATTGGTCTTTTGAGATACCAGTAGTGCATTCATTGTTTAAAGAGAATGTGTTTTTATTTCTACTACTTCATTTACTTTTGGTTATGTTATTTGTACTCCTATGATGATTATTTTTGTTAAATTCCATTACCTTTTTATTATGTGAATTTATAATACTTATTGTATTTTTGGTATAATTGTAGATGGTTTTTAAAGTGTTTCTGTTTTTGTGTTGTGAGTAATATATATATATATATATATATATATATATATATGTATATATATGTATATAAATATATATATAATGCTCCTCTATTCAGGGTTGATCACACTTTAAGTGAGGTAACTCATCCACTGTAAGCTTATGCAATGCACTTCCATAGGAATAGAGCACTCTGGTGGATGAGGGATTTCTGTGTAAATAAATATATCGCTTAAATTCAGCCTTACTGACTGTCCAGTTCCGTAGTGCAGAGGTAGGTCTGAAGTGAAGTTTTCAATTCTGCCTTGTGGTACTGGATGGGATAATGGAAAGTCTATAGCCATACTGAAGAGATGTAATACATCGGAACAGCTGTCTGTTGATGACACAATAATGTATATATATATATATATAAAAACAGAAAGTTTAGAATGAAACTCTCTGTTCAGTATTTCACTGACTACAACATAACATCAGGAAAATGGATTCACCTTCCCTTGGCTAGCATTGATTAAAAAATGGTTTCTCATCCAGAACAGAATTAATTCTTATGTTTTTTGTATTTTGTATTTTGGGTGTATTTTATAATGATGTGGTGGTTGTAGAGGGCCTGTGGGGCAGAGTAATTTATAAATGTATTATTGTGGGTCGGAGGTTTGGTTGTATGGATCATATATATACATAGTCTAGAAAGCTTTACAACTTCAACCACTAAACATTAGGAAACTTTTAAGAAATTTTTTTGTCTCACTTCAGTCACTTATTTCCCTATATGCGATTCAAGTTTTCCTTCAGTGTTTTTTTTCCCCTCTTCAACTGACGAATTCGACAATTTTCTCCACTAACCTTAAAGTTAATTTCTCCATGTTCTATACCATCAAGCTTCCATCCATTTGTTTTCTTCTTCTAAATCAGCAAATAAGGTATCTTTATATACATGATTAAAACAAAACCACTCTCTAGCTGGTAGTAACACCTCCAGGGACTATTTCATTAATATGCACTGATAATTTGCTACTTGGCATTCCATGTTAGATTTCTCACTCCGCCCAACTACCTATCGGTCAGACAAGTGAACCAGAGCCAAATATTTTCCCTTGGATCCAGTCAATACAATGACTTTCACACTAACAAAGACTGGATCCTAGTATCCTAGTTTGTAATATATAACCACCTACAGACATAAATCACCATTAAATAAAACAAAAAATACAGCAAGCAATAGCCAACCACTAAACAAAAGCATATATAAATAGTATGTGAATAGAACAAAAGGAAGATCCTGCTACCTAGAATAATAGACTCAATGTCTCAAATTGGATTCTAAAATAAACCGAATCATTTGCCTGAAGAAGCCCAAACAGATCCAAATGATACATCCACCATGTAATTAGGGGAGAATGTTTCAAATAAGAGTTTCAATATAATATCTTAATCTTCATATATATATATATATATATATATATATATATATATATATATATATATATATATGTATATATATTCATCTATATCAGTATATTTATATAACTTTATATTCATATATATACGTATGACTTTATATATATAGCTTTATATTTATACATACAACTTTATGTATGTATAATTTTGAGATGTAACACCAACTTTCTCTCGAGTTTTTCTCTTCATCTGAGAGATACAATATGTATGAGTACCACTGTTAAAAAGCTGACCAAATTTCCTTTCCAAAATGTCACTAGGAATTTAAGTGTCTTTGTGTAGTCTTTCTTTGTGTTTTACCACTTTACTGATGCTGTGACATAACTTACTTTGAAAGTACATAAAACCGCAAATACATCATGTTTCAAAATGACTACACTGGTAACAAAAATGTAATAATGATCTTGTGTAGCAAGACAGAAAGAATCACATTGCTTATGATCTTTTCCTTGAAAAGATTTATTACTATGATAAATTTCAGCTTTCTACTTGCAAAACTATAGCCTACATTTCAGAACCTATATAGATACATACATTCACTTTTCAATATTGTATTGTTGTATTTTCAGTGAATATTTATACATTTTATGATATTTTGATATTAGAGAAAATTGTCCAAAGAAGATTATGATTTTATTTTAACATTTTCTTTCAGATTTCATAATTCTATTGAACTTTTTGCATGATCATCCATTTTCCATAATGTATATTTTGCATCTGATTGTTTAATTTTGCTACTTACCTAATGTTGTGGTAAAAAACTTTGGTCAGTCAAAGTATTGAATTTAAAAAAACAAATTTTTCAAATATAAATGAATATGTTTTCAGCCATTCAGAACACAGAGAGTTCAAACCATGGCCTGTACCATTCCGTATCCCAACTCATTTATTCCGTCCTGAGCTGAAGGCAACTCTAGCTTCTAAACAGATTCTAAGTCGCAAAATGAAATCTGCACTTATACAGGCAATTTATGATGAAATGATCAACTACACTGTGTAAGATTGAGTTTTATTTTTCCAATATCTTATATACCTTTTACATTGTATAATCTTTGTATTTTGTCATTTATAATCAGTGGCGGCTTGTCAGAAGGCACTGTGGAACCCCTTATTCATTTTCACCTGGTATATATGTATAATGTATATGTTTATTTATTCATTTATACTCGTACAAGATATTTAATACTATTATCCATAATCCTTAGATAATCCACCCATTTCTAGGTATAAAAACTACAAAGATCCCCATGGAACTATTTACTCCACAGTTCCTATGCCAGAAGGTTGCTTTGTCCTGTGAGTGAGTATATACTAGAGGCAAATTATTTAGTGAGTCAAGGTACTGTGATCTTTGATATTCATCTTGATTAATTCAAGAATATTAGCGTGTGTTTGGAGGAGCACTACAAATTCTTCCACCAAGATATACTGGACTTCAAGCACCACTACCAAGAAATACATGATGGGAGATTATATTTTGGGTTCTGGTTCATGAATGTAAATTACAGTACAATTGTAAATCTCAAAATCTTCTAAATCTTTTGTTTAACATTGATGTACACATATGTTAATTCGGATTTATATCTTGCAGTTTTTCTTGAAAAAAATGTGGTTAGTTTAATGTGAATGAAAACATGATTGGATTGAAGATAACAAATCCAAATTTTGCACTAACCGACCAAATCTACTCCATAGCTACAATTGTTTTCAACTCGTTCAAAATTAATTTTTCTTCACTTTTCTTTCCTTATAAAGGAAATCCTTTTATTTTACCAAAACTTATTTCATATTTCAGCTATCCTACATCTTCTCAATACAAAGAAGTAGCCATGGCCATTATCACTGAGTATTCTCATCTTCGTGATAACATCCCAGGGAGCAAGGGTTATGTAAGTTAATTTTTTTTACTGCTTATCAATTTTTCAAAAACATTCTCACTTATGGAGGTAATTCCTGCAACTTTATTAGGTATTATAGCTTTCACATTTCCCAATCATACAATCATCATCATCATCATCATCAGTCTTTCAACGTCCGTCGTTGGACATAGACCTTCTCCAGGATTTGCCACACTTCTGTACCGTGGGCGTCACGGAGCCTGTACTTGTCTAGCTCGTCTCTCAATCTAACATTTTGCCGGCCTCGGTTGCGCATGTGGTCTCGGGGAATCCATGTTGTGAGTCGTGATGTCCATCGATTGTCTGCCATTCTTGCAACATGGCCAGCCCACCGCCATTTGAGATTTTTTATGGATTCTATGATGTCTCTAACTCTTGTCTTTTCCCGGATGTACTGTGCTATTTTGTGGTCTCTCCATGTGAGGCCCAGCATTATTCTTTCATGTACACGTTGCATGGTTCTCAGCTTACGGGTCTGTCTCTTGGTTAAGTTCCATGTTTCAGCTCCATAAGTGACTATTGGAAGATTGCATTGGTTATACACCCTTTTCTTTAGGATTAATGGGATCTTATCATTCTTGAAGGTTGAGCTAGCTCTGCCAAAGGCTTGCCAATCCTAGCTTGATTTCTTCTTCTTTTGAGGGTCTCATGGAGATTCGTTGCCGGAGGTAGATGTAGTGGTCTACTTTCTCGAGTTCTGTGTCCTCGATTTCGATCTTAGTGTTTTTATCTCCAATGTGGTTGTTTCACATGATCTTCGTCTTGTTGAAGTTCATGTGTAGGCCGACTTTCTTGCTCTCTTCATTTAGTTCATCTATCATTAGTTGGAGGTTGTGTAGGTTCTCTGCGAAAAGGGCTATGTCGTCTGCAAATCTGAGGTTGCTCAGATACTCGCCGTCTATTTTAATTCCTTTACTCTCCCAGTCTAGCCTTCTGAAGATCATCTCGAGGCAGGCTGTGAAGAGTTTAGGTGAGCTGGTATCACCTTGTCTTACTCCTTTCTGGAGCTGGAAGGGGTCCGAGTCTTTATGTAGCCTGATAAATGAGCTGCCGTGATTGTATATATGTTTCAACACTTCAACATATACTGGATCTACACCTTGCCGACTGATGGCCTCCATGACCTTAGGGATTTCTACTGAGTTGAACACCTTTTTGAAGTCGATAAATGCTACGGCAAGTGGTAGTTTATACTCTGCTGCTTTTTCTTTCAGTTAATTTATCGAGTGCAGGTGGTCCATGGTCGAGTAGCTTCTTCTAAAGCCAGCCTGTTCACGTGGCTGGTTTTCATCGAGTGTTTTTGTGATTCGGTTGGTGATGATCTTTGTGAAAAGTTTGTAAACACAGTTGAGTAGGCTTATAGGCCTATAGTTGTTGAGGTCTTTCGGGTTTCCTTTTTTATATAAAAGCATTATGATAGCAGTGTTCCAATCGTCTGGGACTTTACTGTGTTTTAGACACAAGTTGAAGAGGACGGCCAGTTTCGTAGTGATGATTTTACCTGCTTTTTGGAGTAGGTCGATGGTGATGTTGTCTGGTCCAGGGGCAGTTCCTTTCTTTGTCTGTTTAATGGCTTCTTTCACCTCCCACGGGGTTACTTTTGGGAAGTCCTCGAGTTGATTGCTCATGTCTTGTGTATCTTGCTCATTGTTTTGTAATCCTTGTTTGGATGAATAAAGTTTTTGGTAGAATTCTTTGGCACGTTCGACAATCCTGTCTCTGTCTGTTGTTAGGTTTCCATTTTCCTTGAGTATGCTAGTTATTTGCCTTCGTCCCGAGTTGAGGAGTTTGTTTATAGCTTCAATTATTGACGCTGTCATTTTGTTGCTTAGTTCGTTGATGTTGTTGTCTTGTTCAGTAAGAATTCTGAATCTGTTTTTCAATTCGAGCTTGAAAGATTGAACGTGCTCTTTTGGTATGTTTAGAGGCTGCGGTTTTGTATGGAACATTTTCCTGCGTTCTTTATTGGTGTTTATTTGTACTTTACATTGTACCATTCTGTGGTCGCTGCCTACATTGACTTGATTTAGGACTTGGATGTCCTTGACGAAATCGTTTTTGTCCGTTAGGATGTAGTCTATTTCGTTCTTTGTTTCGTGATTGGAGCTCTTCCAAGTCCATTTCCTATTGGGTCTTTTCTTGAAGAAGGTGTTCATGATTTTGAATCCATTTGCCGTTGCAAAGTTTACAAGATCTTCTCCTCTCTCGTTGCGTATTTTGTATCCAAATTTGCCGACGCAATTTTCATTTCCTTGTCCTACCTGTGCGCTGAAGTCTCCCATGATAATATTGAAGTGTTTTCTGGTGTCTTGGAGTAGGGAGTTCAAGTTATCATAGAAGTTGTCTATTTCCTGTTGGGTTGCTTGCGAAGTGGGAGCGTAGACTTGGATTATATTGAGTTTGTATCGTTTTGAAAGTTGTATGGTGACGCTAGCTACTTGGTCAGAGATGGCTTTGAGGCCAATTATATTGTCTTTCAGGTCCTTATTGATGAGAAAGCCAACTCCACTTTGTTTTACTTTCTCTTTACCGTAGCTGTAAAGAAGATGTCTGCTTCTCAGTTCGATTAGTTCTTCTCCGGGTCTTCTTACCTCACTAATGCCTATGATGTCCCATTTGACATTTCTGATTTCACTTTCTAGATCAGTTAGGTGCATGTCAGTTGACAGTGTTCTGACGTTGTATATGCCTATGTATAAATTTGTCCTCTTGTTGACAGTCTTAGAGTTCTGTTTAAATGGTCGTTGTTGGAACGGTGACTCAGTAGGAACAGGTGTTCCCTTGGTGAAGGGTTTGGGTAGTCGCTTTCGAAACACATCACCCCTATCCAAATTAAGTGATGTGGCTGAGTCTTTTGGGGCCGATGACCCAGCGAGAACTGACGCGCTCTTGGTGTAGTGTTTAGGTAGTCGCCCTTGGAGCACATCACCCCCACCCAAAGCAAGTGATGTGGCTGGGCCTTTTAGTACCGAGGTCCCAGCAGGAACGGCCGATATAATTTTTGGTGTGCAAATCATGGGAAGTGATGGGCCATTCCCTGCCACGCTGGCCCAGGACGTGTTGGCAGGGGGTCTGGTGGATTGTCCACTGCAGGTCAGTGGCTAAAGAGCTCCACCGGCTCTTGATACAAACTGTTCTTGTGAAACGAGAATGGATGTTCGGAGCACCGGGAAGAAAAAAAAAAGAAAAAAGTTTCTTATTTTTTTTTTTACACAATTCGATCCATTTTCCAAATAAGATAGATGCAAATCCCATAAGTAAGGATCTCTTTCTTTCTATCTCGAACCTGTTAGGGTCAGTGAGGCAGCCTTGGAGAATACCTCTCCCTTATATATAAAGTTTTTAACTTAAATAAAGTCCACAGAGGTTTAAGTTTAAGAACAAAATTGCAACAGCATAGTTGGTCTGGGGACTTCATTTTAGCAGTTGAAAAAGTTTGAATTTTTCATCGTTCGTTGCTAAATATTTCATGCCCGTCTCCCAGCAAGAATTTACTACTTAGATTAGACAGAGCACCGACCCATCCAACACTAGATTCGTTTGTTTTTTATGGCAAGTCAAAGTTAGGTCGTCGTAGTGGGGTGGGTATGGGGTTGTTTGGTTTTTAGAGTTTTAGTTTTTGGCTTTTTTTTCGGGGGGGGGGGTTCTTTTTTTTTTTTTTTTTCCAAATTTTTGGTTAATTTCGGGGGGGGGGTATTTAGGGGTTCATTGGAATATACGGAATTGGTGCACATTCAGAGATTTTTTAGCTATTTTGACCAACGGTTCGAGGCAAAGGACATTACAATCAGGTAATACAGAGTTGGATGAGTAGGCAGGCATTGGAGAATATCACAAAACAATGAGGAAATGAATAAATAAATTCAGAAAATTCAACAATACTCATCTAAATTTGCAGCAATTTTAGTTGGTCTGGGGACTTCATTTTAGCATAGGTGTTTTTATTCTTTAATAAGTTTATTATTTTCTTGTTCTTTAGTATCTTATTGAGTGTTGTTCACTCTGAACAATACTAGTGATTTATTTTATGTAAGATGAGAATAATACAATTATTTATTATTATCAATGAAATGGAAAAAAATTAAATCATTTTTCAAATCTTTTTTATTGCTAAACAAAACTGTTTAAAAAGGATAGAGAAGAAATTTATTGTGGGAGAAAATTTTCAGAATCTATTTGGATACTAATCCTAATAACAATGATAATCCAGTAAAATCTCATTTTTTTTTCCAAACAGAGTGCAAACATAAAAAAAATGGTACTCACTGATTTCATGGGTTTGGACATTCAAAAAAAAAATTCTTTAGGAAATATTATACTAGTGCTACCCTAAAGAATTCTGTCATAATCATTAAATTCTCTTATTGTATGTTTTGTAAAAAGTTGAAGAAGAGAAAGAATTTGATGAACATGACAGAATTTTTTAGCATGATTATTGTTTTGAGTAACACCAGTATGATATTTCCTGAGAGATTTTTAACCTGTGTTATCGGAACGTTAAAAAAACCTCATGTTTTAAGCTACCTAAATTTGCTTTTCTTCCCATAATTATTATTATGAATTTTGATTGTTATAAATATGCTGGAAGCCAGTGTAACTAATATTAAACAGTTGAGTGTTTGCTACAAGTTTTTATTACATTATTAGAGACCAAATGGAAAATTCCTGGGTGTGTGCAGAAAGTTGATATTTATCTTTTGTGAGTTTAGTGAATTTTAGACTGAGCATTCATTCTTGTGTATAACTGACTTGTTATATCTGTGAGTTCTAGGAAATATTTTTCATTAATTCAGATTTAACCATTTCTAGAAATTACCAATAAATGATTAAAATTACTGAATGTAACACAAATATGAATGGTTGCAAAAAATACCTGACTTCTGCAGTCTTTGCTGCAGCAAAAGTATTAACTAATAGTGCAGTGGCCAAGGGAATGAAAAAAATGACCCAGACCTTCCGGTGGTGGGACAAAATAAAACCCAGAAATGAAAGGTATTTGTGTCTACAAATGGAATATTGAGTTTGTAATATTAACCATTTTAACTCTTTTCTCCCAAAGAGTTAAAGATTGCTTCAAAATTGTATATTGACGTGTTGTCCTTTTCTATCTCACAATGTATCTCACTGTTTTGCCTGAATGTCTATTATTGCCCAAACAAGACACTATGAGAGCTAAATTACCATATAGATGATTTTAGGACAGCATCTATCCTTTAAAATCCCCCCCCCTTTCCCAAATGGAAGGGGGGGCAAAAGCTTTATGAATAGAAGTATAAATACTGCATTTCTTCTAACGTTCATCATCACCCTTTTAGCAGCCGTCTTTGGGCATAAACCTTCCCCAAGATTTGCCAAACCGCTCTAATATGAGCATTGTTGAGCCAGTACTTTCTGAATTCATTTAGCTTGTCACGCCATCTTACTTTCTGTTGGCCACAATTTTGTATATGATCTCAGGGGATCCAGGTTGTTAGTTGTGATGTCCATTGGTTGTCTGACATTCTTGCAACATGTCCATCCCATTGCCATTTGAGATTTCTATCTATTTCTATGATATCTCAGACTCCTGTATACAATAGCAAATCTTACTAAATGTTGGAGCAGTTGATATTATTAGGCAGGGTTATTTGGTACTTTTTTTTATTATTTTAATGATTTGATTCTACACAGTCAAAAGAGGGGTTGAGATGAGATTTTAAATATTCTGGGTCCTCAAAAGCTTCATGAATATTTGTTCACCTACTAACAAATCTCACTAAATGTAAGGCTGGGACCAATCCCTCTATGTGGGCTCCTCAAATCTTTAGTTACATCACTGTAAGGACTGTTCACTCAACAAGCACATGGACTCCAGACTTTTGAAAGGTCTTCCCACGAACCCAGTAATTCTTTTTGTATGCTTCAATCCAAGATGCACAATCACTTGAATGCCTGTGCATATTTGCCAGTCGCATGTTTTGTAAGAAGCCCTTATATGCAGGACACTTTTCCCTGATGTGTAAAGCTAATTAACCCACCATCATGTTTAGCCTCTTGGTTTATGGTCTGCTTCAAGGCATGATTGGTTGAGATGCATTTGGGTTTCATTTTTTCTAATAACAACAAATCCACTGTTCTTCAGATGCTGATATGTGGTAGGATGAGTCGATTTCAACTTCCCCATTTCAAGTACATAGACAGGGATCTACCTGGACTAGTTGACCCTACCAGCTAGAAAAAAGAATGGCACCTTTTCTAAAACTGCATCAAGATGCAGCAAGAATTCTGCTTCATAGTCAGCTCTCATCAGCTTCAGGGAAATTGTCTCAAAAAACAAATGTGGCTGATTGATTCCTACCATCTTATTAGAACCCTGTTACTGTGCCCAGTACCACAGACATTCGATCTTTAACATTTAGCTTTCACCATCTGATGGATACCCCACTAACCTCATAATCAGCTTACCTTTGAGCCGTTCTGGCTTCTTCCATAGTACATGCAGTGCATTGCTGTTAATTGCCAAATCTGCTGTTGCAAGGATATGTTCCTGCCTTAAGCGCTGTATCATTAATATTGTTTCAACAGTGTTGTGAAAATGATTGAGAAGTCAGATGGTGGTGTATGAATGAATGGCAGGTATTTAGAGGTCACTGAGATGAAAATGGAAGTATCAGATGCCAGAGTATTAAACCCACTCCTTGCTGGAACAGATGACCTTTCACTCTTCAATGTCTGTGGCAACCCCCATATCTACCAATTACTGCAACTGAGATAAGGAGTAGCTCTAACCTTTTTGTACCTCAAATACAGAGGTATTGGATGCTCTTGGTGGGTCTTTTTTTTTGTTGGGGTTAGTTTACCATTGGATTTTAGATTCTTCATATTTTGTCAGATCCAATGACTTGGCAAAGGTTTGTTGGATCGCACTGTTATCATTTATCTTAGGCAAACGCTAGTAAAGATTAACTGCCATGCAATTTGCCATCTATTGTATCTTCATTATGATCAAAATTGCAATTAGTCAATTAGACGTTTGCTACCAAAATTGTGGAATACTTGCACTCCAAGGCCAAATGTTATTGATGATTGTATTGAACAGGCTATTATGATATGACTGATTGCTATTTCACTGAGGAAATCATCACCACATTCTGATGCATGAGAGACAATTATGAAATCATGTTTAGCTGTACACAAAACAAAACCATTTGATATGACTGGTACAAACGTTTTGCATTTATCATTCTCAGAAAGTTTATTTGGTGAATTTGATTGGAAGGATTCTATTCTCTTCCTTGTAATTCCTGCTGCTCTATGTAGGGTAACATTATATTCCTGTTCACCCAAATCAGAGACATCAATGATTTGTACTGTAAATATAATGATTGTGCATATGTTCTTGCAGGACTCAAATGCATTCAAATCTATCCCTGTGAAGACTCCCTATGTGCCATTTTGTTCATTTGACTTGGAAGTGAAACAATGATATTAGCGATAGTTGTGCATTGAGTATAATTTTCACTTATTGAAAAAATTAACTTTTATTCTTATTATCATACATGTTTAAAAATATGATTAATTCAAAATTACTTCATGGGGTGATTCTATTGATGTGTAATTCATTATTCATTTGATTAAAAAACAATCATTACCCTCAATCATCCCAAATCAATGGTTTTATGGTTCCTCCTCTCTGTTACTTCAAACCTTATTTAAAGATCCTTCCTGATTGATGGATTTGTATTGCTTAGTAATTATTGTCTTTCAATAATTGTACTTTGAGTATTTCTGTGAAAAAATGACAAAAAATACGTAAAAAAAGGGCTGTAAATGGAGATTTTTTTGGCTGGAATGAGTTAGGAGCTTGGCTCCTTTAGAGCTCCCCATCCAACATTTAGTGTTTGTACAATTTCAATGCCTATACTACTATTCAAAAAGTTTTTGCCACCTTATCCATTTAGGGCCTGGGGGTGATTTTAAATCTTTCTCCCCTACATTTAGTTCTGAGACACAACATTCATACATCTTCTGAAAAACAGAAAAAAATAATGCAAATCATCATCTTAGATCATTTCTGTGAGGAAAATGACAAAAATACCTAAAAAGTGGTCCATAAAGGATAAAATGCTGTCCTAAAATCATCTATATGGTAATTTAGCCCTCATAGTGTCTTGTTTGGGCAATAATAGACATTCAGGCAAAACAGTGAGATACATTGAGAGATAGAAAAGAACAACATGTCATTACACAATCTTGAAGCAATCTACTACTCATTGGAAGAAAAAAATGGGTTAAAATGCATGTTTGAACACATAAGTACAAACCTAATATCCTATTGATAGACATCCAAACCTTTCATTTGCTACCTGTTTGATTTTACTCTACTGCCATAAGTGGTAGGTACCTTTAAGGGTTTTTTGGAGTCTAGCCACTGTATCATAAGGTTTGCTTCGTTTGGCATAAAGCTAGAAAAATCGGGTAATCAATGTTGATCAAACTCTTTATTGTGGCTATGATCTGCGCTAATTATTACAAGGCACACCGAAATCCATTAGGTTCAGGTGCTGTTCTGGAAAGTTCAAGGGAGAGAACTACTATTTTATCAGAACATACTGATGTATTCTAATGCAGTGGTTTCGAAACTCTGAAAATTCAAGCACCACTTCTATAAATGAAACATTCTGGTGGGCCCTTATTTTCACCAAATCCTTTTTAGACCAACTAAATAATGATTTATTTTTTTAATGAGAGATTTTTCACCATTTATAGCCATATTAATTTAAAATTGATTACATTTATTTGCATTTCAACAAATGGTACAGGTCTGTGTACATGTTTTTTGGTAGTTTTGCAATGGATGATTCGCAGTGTTAAATTCAGAGGGAACACTGCCGCAGAATCTAAGGTACAATGATTATTTGATAACTAGCCATTGTTTGAAATTAACATTCACCAGATATATTTATCAGTATACAAGGCAATTTGAAGTTGTTTGGACCAGTGGTTCTTGGGAAAAACTACAGATTATAGATCTTTTATGTAGAATTATAAATCTAAATTTAGATACAAAGTATCTAAATTGGAAATAGACCTAAATTTGGATATAAAATATGTCAAGATAAATACAATAAACCCTTATTATATCAAACTTATTGGGGGAAGAGGGTTGGTGTTAAAGCCAAAAATATGTTATATGTGATGATTGTTCCTTATTCAGTAAATAATAATTGATTTTAATATTTTGCTGCATTTAATGAACATCGTTTGGTAAATCCAACAGCAGTTTGGTTGCATTGCATTCTGTTTTTGATCTTACCTCACATCGTTTGGTAAATAATAATGATAAGATAGTTTGTGGCACTATTCTAGTTTTGTAGTCAAGATTTTGGCAGCAGTTAGTTCGATGTCAACGTTTAGTATCTGTTGTTCTAACATCAACAAAACATGACATCAATTTCCTGCTTTCAATTTTAAACATTATTATAGTTAAATTTTAATTGTTTTCTTCATGAATTTCGATTTGATAAGATTTATTTTCCGTTTGACAAAATGACAAAAATTTTCATTTTTTTCTAATTTGAAAATATGTTAATTTTAAGTTCTACTTATCAGAAAATAATAACTAAAATGTCTGAAAATATTGATTTGCAATGGTCAATGAAATGCCTTCCATCAATTCAAAGACTGCAAAACTAATTAGAAGTGACAAGATGATAATTTAGCTCAATATTACTGTTAATGTTTGTATAGTACACGACTAAATATGCAATATCACACAATTCATTTGTAATAAATAGTTACATGGACAATCTATTCCTAATCCTCTTAGGATGATTCTGCCACTCATGAAATCAGATACAGTAGGGCAGAAGTGACTATAAACATCAATGTATTGGCCCAAATTTAAAATTACCTAAATTACCTAAATACATCTAAATTTATAAGGAAAAATTATACATTAGAGATGGGATCACTCCATTTGATATATTTTTTTTACATATATTTATGTTACAAGAATAATGCCCACCAAGCATTTGAGGACATTTCACCAACTTTTCTCATCTGCTTCTAGTAATGTCAACTCCTATTTGTCTATTGCCATGTTCATCTTGAGCCATCTATCCAGTTCCCCCCAAGATGCATTTTGTATGGTTTGGGCTACATTTGTGGGCCCTGTTTTTCATGCTTGTCTAAACCCAGAATGTCTAAACCTTCATGCCTAACTTTGTCTAAACCAGTGGTCCCCAAAACTTTTTTTACTCCATGCTACCCAACAACTGCTAAAAGAATTAATGTTCCCCTTTACTCTAAATATCTTTAATTATATATAATGTGGGTATTTCCCATGCTTTTGCATATGTATAAGTAAATTCATGCTGATCAACCAAATCTTGCTCTTTGAATAAGGGGAACTATGATAAAACAAATTTAGTGCTGAAAACATTTTCAGATTTCAAAATTCAGGTTGAAGATCCAAATGCAAGGAAAGGCAGGGAAGGGAAGCTGTTTCATAGCATGAAGTAATTATAGACTGGAGAGGACTCATATTGTGAAAATAGTAATGTGTACATTTTATATAAATTTAATGAAGGAAATGATTCTTAATAGATTGGTTACCTATATAGGCGTCTATACCAGGATAGGCCTTCTCCCTTTCTTGGATCAGGCTTTCTGATTGAGGATGAGAGGGGTTTAAATGTTGGAACCTCACCGAGGCTGGCAATAGAAGTCATGTTTTTTTTTACAGTGATGACCGATAATACATTTTAATCCTACAAAATTGGCAATATTGTGTAACAGTGTTACCATTAGAATATATTCTGAATATACCCTTTTCTCACTGCAGTGGTTGACCATTGTTACTGACCTACCAACCTTTTTGACAAGTACTTTTAGGTTGAAGATCAAAAGGCAAGGAAGATTGTTGGTTTTGTAACAGACCAATGGCAAAGTAATGAGAGGGATGGGAGCACTAAAATTCATTTTATTACTTTGAGAAGTTATGTGTGTATCTTGTATTACTTTGCTTATAGTTGTTCCTAGGTACCTATTGTAATTAGTTAGATATTTCACGGAATTCAGTTACTGGAAATCATGAAATCTAGTGAAATTGAATACCTGATTGGAAACCAATGCTGGTACATCAGTACTTCAAAGTCATACTTTTGTATGATGGACGGAAAATTATTACATTACAACTATAGCAGGTTGCTCCACACGCCCTCCAAACACGCACCTTTGGAACAGTTACTGCCCTGGTATTACAAACTTTGACTAAAACAGCAAGAATGAAAAAAATATCCTGATTGTCTCTAATTACGTTGATGAAATTTTCTTACTTTGGTTTATTAGGAATCTTGGTCTGCTACTCTCTCAGACAAATTTCGTAATGAACGTCGGATAATGACAAATATAGAAGTTGTGGAGAAACGTAAACGTCGAAGAGTTGTGACTGAACCTGAATCTTCATCAGGTGATCCAAGTGATAAATCTACTACCATCCCTTCCTCTTATCGACAGACACAGGTAAGATTTTCCCTGTTTATCCAAAGTTGTATTAATTTTTTTGATTAAAGTTAGAACCTTCTTTTTGTAATTTGCATATAATAATTGCATGTCTCTAATGATTATTACCTGACTGGAGGTCTCCTGATTACAAATCTTTAGAAAATCTGGAAAATAATCTATCATGAAACTTGCTTTGTTTTTCTGTCAAATGAACCTTTTTCATGCTTACTGAATGATGTTAATGTTTATTCTATGAAAGCATTATTATTTGAAGTGGAATTTCCTTAGATGTATATTTTGATCAATTTGGAGAGAACCTACTGACAGGCTGTTTTTTTTTGTTTATACATATCTTCTTATTTGCTTGGCTTCTGCCCTTTGTTTCTTATATTTCTACTGTTATAAGTTTTCCATTTCAAGAACTCATAACACAAAAAGATACAACGAAAGTGTGATTCAGTTTGTAGCATTGCATTTGGATTCAATACTTTGTCTAATCACCAGTAAAGCCGTAACTTTACTATATTTGATGTTCATCTTTGTGCATAATGAAACCATTATATGAAAATAAAATTTCAGTATACTTGTCTCTAAAAACTATCTACCCTTCTATTTCATATGCTGTATATTATCTATAAAGTAGATATTAAGTTGCTTAATAGTGTAGGGTATAGATGTATGGATATTTTATATCTATATTACTTGAATTTTAATAGCATCAGATAGAAAAATGATTGGAAGAAACCCTTTCTCTTTGCTATTTCTATGTGAGTTTTTTTTGATATTCAAATCATTTAGTATGACATGACTAGTAGTTGATGTCACTGGTGTCAGGAAAAAGTGACCTTTTGGAATGAGCCAAATCTTGATCCCAAACAAGTCACGAGCCCCCCTAATATATCTCTTTATATGATATGCAGAAAACACTAGCCAATATTGATAATGTCAATCTTGTTCCTGGTTTGAACGCTCAAAACCTCCTTAGTAGCATAGGTCAACTAAATGGCAAAACTAAGCAATCAGTAATGTGTATCAAACTTCATCAGTATGTTGATTATAGAATTGTTCTTTTCACTCTCTTGCTCCCTTTTTATGATATGATGGGGAAAGAAAGAAACAATTTTGAGAAATGAGCATTATTGAATCTATACAGAAAAAAAATAATGATATCACTGTAGGAAAATAAAGAATAGATAAGATCTGTCGATGGGAAAAGTTTGTAATTTTTATTTATTCATTAGATGGAAAAAACTAAAAAATTTGAAACAAGTTTAACATTTGATAGGAGACCGTCTTTTATGTCACCAGACAATAAAGAAAAGTTGTAAGCAGGTAGTCTTCTATTTACATACTGGTTGTGTTCGCGAAAAACTGTATAAAAGTTGAATTTCTGAATCTTGAGTCATTGAATTACATATTGATAATGTTCTGTTCCCACTTGAATTACTAGATTTCTATGGAAGATTGTGACAATCAAAACATAAGAAATTGAATTATAACAAGACTCATTGGAGCATTTTTTATATGCTGGTCATCAATCCATATTTTTAATGAATTCTCTATTTTTCCATCACTATGCCTCATTTTTGGACATGATTGTCACTGAGGTATTTCTTGCATTACACATATCATTTAATTCTGTTTTTATCCTTTATAATTGAAAATACAGTTGATATACCCATGTTCAAAGCCCTGCTTATTGAAGATTGAATCTAGCTGGTTTCTGAACACTTAATGAGGCCATTGTTTCTTCACAGTTGAACAATATTGTATGCAATATATTATTCAAGCATTTTATGATATTGTACCCTTGGAAATTTGGTGGAAAAGGAAGAAATCGAATTTTTACGGTACGGGAATTGAATTAGAGATATTAATTTATAGGATCTGAAAGTCTGTAATGTATGAAAGTTGAATGGACAAATCTCAAGGTCTGCCTATATATAGGTGTTTCTCATAGTCTTGAAGAAATGAAAATGAACTGAAATCAACTAGACTGCAATATATACTGACTAGGTATCAACATAGAAATTAGTCAAGTCCTTCCAAAACCTGACCCAGTATTAGAAAATACTTTATATTCTATTAAAAACTTGGTTCTCTCTTTTTAAAGAGGACAGATTGCAGAATATTGTACAAAGAAGTTATTCAGTTAAGATGTTTGGATTTTTTTCTCTGACAAATAGTCACTTTGTGTGATACCACAGTGATTACTATATTTACATTTTTCCAAGCTTTCAAACCTCTACCTACAAAAAATGGTAAAAATATTTGCTATCAGATTTTAATGGTTTTCTGTAAATCCATGCCATATTATTGAAATGAATGAGAAAAATATTATCCTCTGATAGAAAGTCTTTCGAATTCTAAGACATATCTTCATTCATGTTACCACACAATCACTGAACTGATATCCTGAAAGTATCTTATTTTTTGTAGTAATTATCATATAAAATAATTTTCTGTCCATCACACAGCATCTCTGCAGTAATTCCACTCACATTCCTGCTGTACTTCCACTCACATCCCTGCTGTACTTCCACTCACATCCCTGCTGTACTTCCACTCACATCCCTGCTGTACTTCCACTCACATCCCTTGCTGTAATTCCACTCACATTCCTGCTGTACTTCCACTCACATCCCTGCTGTACTTCCACTCACATCCCTGCTGTACTTCCACTCACATCCCTTGCTGTAATTCCACTCACATTCCTGCTGTACTTCCACTCACATCCCTGCTGTACTTCCACTCACATCCCTGCTGTACTTCCACTCACATCCCTGCAGTAATTCCACTCACATTCCTGCTGTACTTCCACTCACATTCCTGCTGTACTTCCACTCACATTCCTGCTGTACTTCCACTCACATCCCTTCTGTAATTCCACTCACATCCCTTGCTGTAATTCCTCTCACATCCCTGCTGTACTTCCACTCACATCCCTGCTGTACTTCCACTCACATCCCTTGCTGTAATTCCACTCACATCCCTGCTGTGATTCTACTCACATCTCAGCTGTACTACCACTTACATCCCTTGCTGTAATTCCACTCACATCCCTTGCTGTAATTCCACTCACATCCCTTCTGTAATTCCACTCACATCCCTTGCTGTAATTCCTCTCACATCCCTGCTGTACTTCCACTCACATCCCTTGCTGTAATTCCACTCACATCCCTGCTGTGATTCTACTCACATCTCAGCTGTACTACCACTTACATCCCTTGCTGTAATTCCACTCACATCCCTTGCTGTAATTCCACTCACATCCCTTGCTGTACTTCCACTCACATCCCTTGCTGTAATTCCACTCACATCCCTGCTGTGATTCTACTCACATCTCAGCTGTACTACCACTTACATCCCTTGCTGTAATTCCACTCACATCCCTTGCTGTAATTCCACTCACATCCCTTGCTGTAATTCCACTCACATCCCTTGCTGTATTTTCTTTCTTAGCCCATTTTTTTGATTCAATTGAATTTTTTTTTGCCAATTTTCCATGTGTTTCTTAAAAGCAGAGATAGTTATTTCCATTCGTGTTTTTAGGATGGATTTAAAAAACATTGAAATATCAGAATTTCTCCTGAATACTGTTAATCAAATATTGATTACCGACTAGTATTTCTTTATTAACTATATTCTTCTTGTCTTCAAAATATCTCATAGACAAAGTTTTATTACACATGTGTCCTTTATTATGATGTGGTCTATCATAGTGTGATTTGTGATGGGCCTCTACAATCTCACCTCTATTATTGCCCACTTGTCCAGAAAACCACTTAAACCCTGAGTCTGAAATTCCTAGATGAGCGCTATTTTACTCCAAGGTGAACCCATTTTATGGCAGAGCTGACACAACTCCCATCCCATTCTGAAATATATTTGACTTACACTAGCAACTATGAAAATAAAATGGATTTCACAAAAACATTTCAGTAGTCAATAAACAAAACTATTGAAAAGATAAATAAAATCAATCTGAGCTTTTCTACTCAGGAAATCAGGTATTTGAAAGTGTTGGGGTTAAGGGTTAAGGGTTAAGGGTTAAGTCATTGCTATGAATATTTTGGTTTTAAGTATTGAAATTTTGTCTACAGGTATACCTCATTTTGGAAACTACCCCTTTACAAATTCCCGTTTTACGAATGTTAAAAAAAAAATTCAAACTTCATGGAAATTATATAAAATCTCATATTTGTTCAAGTTGGACAAAGTAAAAAGTTGTTCAGACATGAATAGCTCTGTTATAAGTTTGTATATAAGTGTGTGTCAGTATAGGATGAGTTTGTAAATTCTGCCTTTGTGGTGATGTGTAGTATTGCATATGTTGTTTGCGCAAAGGGTGGATGCTTGTGTGTGTGTGTGTGTGTGTGTGTGTGTGTGTGTGTGTGTTTGTGAGACAACCATCTCCACTGATAAAGTCTAGTAATGGGAATTTTTTACTTTTTTGTTCTAAGTGTGATTGGTCAAAATTGTGTTGTTTTTTTTTGAGAAAGCCTGGAGCCTCTTTATTGGCTGATACATTCCTGGGTGTCTGACAGAGTGTTCATTGCCATCTGTGTCAAGTTTTCTGCTCAAGGATTAATTTAAGATGATTAACACATTGTGACTTTTATGTAGTTTTTTATGCATTTATCCTTCAAATGTTCTACATGTACTTAATTTTTTTTCTCATTAAATAATTGATTGAAGATTGTTCTATTATTGTTCATACAACAATTGAAAGATCATTTACATAATTTTTCTTATTCCAGAATATAACCTTATTTAATGCATTGTTTTCTATGAATAATGATTTTGCCTCATTTCACAAACTCCCGCTTCATGAATTATCATTTAAAATGAATTAGTTCGTAAACTACCTGTACTTAGTAACATATTATGCAGGTTGAGTTCCGCTTATCTGGAATGCCTCGTTCAGAAGAGTTTCAGATTCTGAAATTTTTGTAATATTTGCATACGAGATTGGGTGTCTGTGTAGTTATCTTGATTTTTTTAAGATGTATGTTTATCTCCCATTAATTAGAATATGTGAATGCTTTTTTTGTATTGTAAAAAAAACTTTAAAGCTGTTTCATTTCATTTTATCGTTTATTGCAATTTTTTCGTGTTTAGATACAACAAGCAAAACCATTGTTAAATTGGGTTAGAAAGCAAAGATCCAGCGAGGATAATTTGTTTTGATTGGTACATTTTTTGTCTATCGCCATTTGTGAAGTAGATATAATTTCATGTTTCTAAAGAGTTGAAGAAAGATAATTGTATAAGATAGTGACATGCCTTGAATATCAACTTTGTCTCTCATCTTTTGATCATGCAACACTGAGATCAGGTGTAGGATTTTACACTTGTGACGTCGTTTTGGCTTTCAGATTTTGGAACATTTTGGTTCTATGAGTTTTGGATATTTTGGTGATATTATTTAATAAATAAACATCTTTAAAGAGTTTCTCATTTCATTTGTTCAAAACTCACGTGCAATGGATAATGTTTACTGTCTTTCATCTATCACATGCCTTTGAATATTGCTCATACCCATCCTGCAGTCATTGCAGATTGGTTATAATGTGGTTGGCTCTCTTGGAACCTAACAACAAAAAATCTCATGAGCATAAAAGTATTTGGTTAAGTAGATTTTGAAAGCTTTAAAAGAATGCAAGAAAGAGTAAACAAGGGCTCCATATAAGCATAAATTTTTTGTGCACAAAAATTTACGAACATAAAATTTCCATTATGTCTCCTGGGCATAAAGACATCAGCTCAAGTAGATTTTGAAAACTTTTGATGGATGATGGGAAGAAAAAGTAAATAAGGGCAGAAAGGAATAATGAACATTACCATTTTGTGAAGGATTATTTTTGAGTATGTCTGCTGTTGAAAATAAAAGAAAATAATTCAAGGGTAATAACTTTTGGGATTATCCTTGCTTATCTGGAGCTGAAAAAAAAAACCCGTTAGAAATAGCTACTTCCTTCTAATTCCAGCAATATAGCTACTTTTGTTAAACTTTTATGATGTTATGACGTATTTACTGGCAGTTCAGGTTATGAATTGTTTTTATTACAAAAGATTTGATTTTAAAGAAGCGAGTCAAAATAATCAAGCAAAAAGTTGTTGCATCACGTAAGAAACAAAGACGAAACAATGTAATTCATTTTAATTATATGAATTCTTTTAAAGAAAGAATTCTATCGTATTTTATCATTATTTAAGGAAAATAATAAAGAAAATGTATGGATTCACTTGAAAAATTGATTAAAATAATGGATTACTGAAAGAAATTTTTTAGAAGTCAAAGAGAAAACAATGTAATTTAATTTGATCATGTAACAAAGAGATTAAGAAGTGCTAATTATTGATTGGCTTTCAAAGTTATAACAAAATTGAAAGTTTTGTGTTTTGGTATAATGCTCTTTACTATAAATTCATCTAGGTAAGAAGAAAACAACTCTTTGGAAGTACCAAACCCTCTTTTTAATTTTTTTTTTGAGATACATCCACAGAAATGGAAGTAGCTATATTGCTAAAGTTGGCTTTTTCATAGATAGAGTTCTCTCGGGTCCAAATAAGCAAGTATAACCCTTTTTTGTCTTAATCATTGGCCAACACTCTTGTATGAGTACCAAAATATATTCATGTTTTTACTGACATTTTTATTTTTATTTTCACGGGTTGATCGATACCGGAAAACTTTTAAACTCGTTCATACAATATGACTACTAAGGATATTGTCAATAAATATTGTCAATACAATGCTCTCTTGCTTCAGGATTTTCAGAATCAAATACATAAAGTAGCAGATTTTGCTAAGAAGTCAACAAAAATAAATCATAGGTTACTTAGATTACTCTTGGTATGAATTTTCTATTAATTTATGAATCAAGTGATTTCACTTACTTTTTTGTGCTTCAGTTTTTTACTTAATGGAGGTATTGCTCTGATATATGGGTTTATTTGAATCCACATAATCTATTCTGATCATCTGATGCTCTCTGACATTACATACATATGATGCCTTTGGGCCTGCACAGAGGTGTAGCTGAGAGAAAGGGTGGGGGCGATTTCAAGTCAATGGAGGGGGGTGCCAAAAGCTTTATGAATAGTTCACTTACATAATGCATCAAGCACCCTGCCTGGACCCTCAGAACTCTAGCAAGGCCTTTGAAAAGTTTGCCTACTCAATAGACTCATGCTGTCCACTGATCACCCTCAGGGTTCACAGCTACCATATTCGGAACAGATGCAATAATTGTTGGATAGTGTGGTCCCACGGAGGTAACATGTTTTCTAGTTGTAAATTAGAGGTGTTCAGATAATTTTGCACTTTACATAATTGTTTTGTTTATTTTTGGTGATCTTTATTTATTTTTGGGTGATGAATTGAAAAATGAAAACCATTTTCCCCTATCACAACATTTTTTCACGAAACATGCACTTTACTTTTCAATTACAGGTTTTCATAAGATTTGCATCTTACATATTGATGATTGATTTCAAAGAGAATGTTTGAATTTAATATTTCCTCATATCATAATCCATGTTCAAAACAAGTTATTTTATTTATAAACCTGATTATAGATGAAGCACAATATAGTTTAGTAGTTGGACATGTCTAGGCCGGTTGAGTTTCCCCCAACACGAATGTTATTTATTGTTCTGGTTATTTAGGTGATTTTTATTTCTTTCTGGATGCTGAATAACAAAATTGAAACCATTTTCCTCTATCAAATTTTTTTACTTTTGAATTTTTAATTAAAAAAAAGAATTCAAGAATTTTGTAAAAGAAGATGTCATATGATGGAGAAATGGTTCTGATTTTTCCAATTCAGCCCCCCAAAATAAATGAAAATCATTTAAAATAGTCATAACAATGTTTTCAGTATACTCATATGTGTAGTGCAAAATTATAGAAAAACCTATAATTCAGCACTTCTTGATGAAATAGTATGTAATGGAGAAAAACGTTTTTCATTTTTGGATTCAGCGACCAAAAATACATAGGAATCATCTGAAATAATCAAAACACTTTTTTCTAATGCATACCTGTATTATCCTTATGCAACAAGTATGGTGAGAGTTATGTCCCTTTGACCTTTCATATATTGTGGAATAGCGTGTTGAGTATTAATTCTTCAACTAATATTTCTTTCTGCTATTATGTCGATAAGCGGATCAATGATGAAGAATATTGAAATGAAAGAAATACTATCCCCCAAAACATTAAGATGGAAGTAATATTAATTGAAAAATGAATAATTGAGAATCCCTCCTTTGGGAAATGAAAAAATAATATTACTACTAATACCAGTGTATGTATATAGAGAGATGGCAACATTAATCAGGCTGCCAGGGAGAGTGGGGAAGGGCTGTGTGGTAAGATTTGACTGCAACTGGCAGGTCTCCATGGCTTAGTTGTTGAGTCAGCTGTTATGTTGCGACAGGTTTACCGAGGAGGGGGTGATGCAGGTTTGTATCTTTATTTATCATGTGCATTGCTTACTGACAGCTGTAGAATGACAATCTGAGAGTTTTGATATGAAGCAGCTAAAATTGAGATGAAAGAAATATTAATGCATGAAGTTGAAGGAAAAATTGTCTGAGTTAAAAGTATGTGTTGTCCAGCACAATATTGCCATTGGCAAGTAGAAAGATGTTTGTGGGAGAAACACCTTGGGAAATGTTGGTGGCTTGAGTTCTGACTATAGGTAAGTGGACTGTGTCCTGAATTGACACTTATGGAATATATGAAGTGTATAATATTTTTGGGAATGTTGGGAGTGTGCATAAAATCTTCAGCCTCACCCTCCTCAGTCACCATGTTCAGTAGGGAATGGTATAAAGTGACAAGGAGGATCCCAACAATACATATAAGATTTAGCTTGTTGAAATATTTTGTCCAAGTGTCTGATTTTCTGTCTGTAGTTTAACTATTTCTTTAACACAGTCTCCACATATCCTGTGACCAGTTTCCCCTTTGCAGATATTTGCTGATCTTATTTTTACTCCCTGTCATTAAATAGAACACCGCAGCCACTATTTGATTGAGAAAGGATAGATCAGTATCTAATTCTATATCTTATAGAAACAATCATTAATATATACTAAACCATGTACAATGATCTTGGGGGAAAATTTAGGTGGATGAATCCCTTGCAGCACTGGCTGATCAATTTTTGGTGATTGTATGTTGTGACTGAAATGATCTAAATGGCTTTTAATTCAAACGCAATATTTAGGAGTTTTTTTTCACCCTATTCTTTGTTCTTAATAATAACATAAAGATTTTGATGATGAAATGAACTTTTATCCGTACTTGAGGCTTTTTTTTTTCTCGGGTGTCATTCCAAGTTGAGGGCTTCTTCTTCTTGGGTGTTAATCCAAGTTTATAAGTAAGTACAATCTAGTGAATGAATTGAGTGAAAACTTATAAGTCTGGCTGTAAACAAACATTTTTGACTATTTTTAAAATAATGTATACTTTTGAAAAATTGTAATAAAAGTATGCTTTCTGTTTTTTAAATGAATTGTAACTTGAAACTAAATCTACTACAGTGAGAAGTTGTTGCCACAGCTCATTTGGTATATACGTCTTTTTGTTGATAGTTTGTTGTTGAAAAATGGAATAGATAGGCATCTAGATCTTCTTGCATCTCATATAGATGGACTAAAGATCATTAGCTTTGTGATATTTTCTTGAGCAGATTTAATGGTAAATCCCCTTCTCTCATCTCCGGTAATCATTTTAGATTTCCACGTGACTTCCAAGACTTTATTGTGGAATGGTAGCTGTAAAGAATCTGTTTATCCCAATATTTATCAAGTTTGTTCTTGAAAGAATTTGCATTTTTGAACACACAATTTCATTATGTGGGCTATTCCATATCTGCACCATAAAGACAATGAAACTATATTTTTGTATATCCAGCCTGGCTCTTTCCTGGTTGTTCTTATGTTTTCTGTGTATTTTCTTCCCACTTCTTGATGAAACTATCAACTCTTTTCTATCCATGATTTGATAGACTTCTATTGTGTCCCTTCTTACTCTTCTATTACTTAGAGTTGGTAGGTTCAGTTTATAGAAGTGCTCTTCATAAGTTAGATTTACCATTCCAGATACTTGTATCATTGCACTCATTTGAACTCCTATTAACTCAATGTGTTTTATATTGGATGCTGGTCACACTGAACTTGCATACTAAGGATTTGTACAGGAGTACTCATGTTTTCTTCTCTTGGTGATGGAATATTTGTATAACTCCAATCATTGAACTGGCTTTTTTTCAACTTTTTCACAATATGTTTATTACTGATTTTTATCATATGTTGGTTTAATGATTTAAACTTTGAAATTCTATGTCATTAAAGTTCACAATTTAGGATTTAAAAAGTCAAGTTGAAGTAGAATTCTTTTACAATGTTATACACCAAACGCATGTATATTAGCGAATATTTCTTTTTAATAACAAAGATTTTGATGATGAAAAAACTCATTATTCTTATAAAACAACAGTGCTTTAAAAATATAAGAATTAAAAAAAAAAAAGAATTTCACTTGGTATTCGAAAATGAAAAATTATTTTATTCATTCTGCTATTTCTAATATAAGAAATGAAAATAATGACATTCTGGATATTTGAAATGTTTTTTTCATTAATTCTGCAGAATCCAATATTTTCACACAAAATCCTTGAAAAAAATCAGATTTAGTACGTATATTAGTTCAGACCAAAGTGAACGGTCATCGGCCAGATGTCTCGCTTAATGCCGAACTCCGTCCTACTTTTTGACAAACATTAAACACCATGAAAGGTCTATGCCGCTTCAGGAGCTCACGGACCCCGGTTGGGAACCGCTGGTCCAGAGTGTCCCCTTTTTGAAAATTTCGTAATGCCCACCCGTGTGTTTTTGCCTAGGTTTGATTAACTTTTGATAGAGGAAAATATACCAACCCAGTCTGAGTAAGTTGGTAAACTTTTCGAAAGCAAAACTTTACAATAAGAATTGAACTTCTTTTTTAAAGTTTAATATTCATTTATGAAACACTTTTCCTGATTTCGCACTGATTAGTATTTGTAGGAATGTTATGGCTTTTATCGGGCCTCGGAATTGGATTGTCACGTGCTCACTAACTGTTTTTGCTGCTACTATCCCCACCGACCCGCGTGTGTCTTGTTTTTACCTACTTACAACAACACCCAAAATAGACGGCTTTCCCCTACATAGCGCGCATATACATTCTTCTTTTTTCTTTTCCTCTCAAGCTATGCTCTTAACCACCAAAAACTGCAATTGATATAGTTCGAGATCTTCTTGGATGGTTTTTTTTTTTATTGCACTCAGTCCCATATTGCGTATAAAAGAAAATTCTTAAAAAGAGAACGCATTTGAAAAATAAAGCATATAACGAAATGATGTATGATGAACGTTACACTTGTAATTGATTTTTTTTCATAAAAATTTTGGAGTGATTTTGTGAATTTTTTTAATAAGGAGGTAGAAAAAGTTTTGAAACTGTTTCATATCAGCAGTCTACTTTGTCAAATTTATTTTTTTTTGTGTGTAAAATGGAATAAAGTCAAGTAGCAGAAAAGGCCAAGTGATTAATTTAAAAAAAAAAAAATAACAAGACATCAGCCACTAAGTAAGTAATCTATATTTGAAAGAGTGAGAGGGAGAAAGACTATCAAATTATAAAGAGAGGGTGTCAATGAAGAAATTGCGTCGTGGACTCTCTGACTGGTGCGTCAGCCTCTAACAGGCACAGCCGAGCTGCCAAACACTTTGCCACCCTCTTTCTTTAAATTACGTAAAAATAGATTCTTTTATTTTTATACGAACGTATGTTTTGCGTATATTAGACCAGAAATGTCGTCTCAACATCAACGAACAAATCAGCTGAGAAAGAAGAAACATGGTGATAGGACTCGCATTACTACACATAATATCAACAATGGTACGACGACAAAACCGGCCAGCGCTAATATTGACCCTTGTCTGGGCCTCCGGGCCAAACGAAGGCGACTCTCTTCAAATAGGATCGGCAGAACAGATTCAAGGGACAGTCTGCTGGTGGTATACGACAGAAAGGCTAAAGAGGTTGTCGGCGTGAAAGAAGAAACCGTTAACATTTCGGATACCTTCAAAAATGAAACTAATAATAACAACAGCCGTAAAAAAATCTCCAACACAAACGATAACAAACGTCCTAATAGTACTACTACTACTAATATCAGTTGTGCCGGCCCGAACCAAACTACTGTCTATGGCGACAGTCATGTCGATGTTGTTAAAGTTGACCCTCTTGTTACTGTAAGTAGTTATGATAAAAATGATAGTCAAATAAATGAAATCAGCTGTAGCGGAGAGGAAAAGAAGTTTGGCTGTTTTCAATTCAAAGGTGTTAAGAAATCCTCAACAATTAAAGGATTGTCGTCCACCACGGCCAATAAAAACAAGAAAGATCAGCAAAAAAAAGGAGAAAGTGAACACCATAATTCTCAAGTAGCATCAACATTTAAGACGTCATCATCATTGGGGAAAAAAAAGTCCTCCGGGTCAGTCCAGCTGACTACTACTACTCAGTGCTCGACTCCTCCTCGTCAGACAACCCACAGGGAACGAAAATGGAACAACAAGTGGAAACGGGATTTTCCATGGTTGGAGCGAGGAGTTAACCATAACGGACGGGAAGTTGGTATGTGCCTGTTGTGTCGAAGTGCCAGCAAGAAAAATAGCTTTGCCAATGACGGAAGCACCAACCTGCAGTATTCAGCCTTCCAAAGGCATCAGACAAACAGGGAACATAGACAGGCTGTTCTAGAAAAACAAATCCTGAAGCAAGGGACAAAGACAGCTGACTGTTCAGCTAGTTCCGTCCGTACGGAGCATGCATCAACCTCGTCATCATCAGATAAACAGATACCATTGCAAAAACAGAAAGTTATTAAACATGATGATGAATTGGGGTTGCCTTCTTCATCAACCACTTCATCGGCTTTTTATTTGACAAACCAGTCCTGTTCTGCCCCTCTTTCACCCCCGTCTATGGTTCAGTCTGCTTACCCTCCACTCTCTTCTTCCTACCACCGCCAACAACAACATCGCCCTGTTGCATTTTCTTCCTACTCTACTGCTTGTATTGATGACCAACTCAGCAGGACACAACCCTCCCGAGTCGTGACTTCATTATATGACGAGGGTGATGATGATCAAAATACGTCCACAACTCCCCAGAGAGTGTTTTTGCTCTCCAAAAAAGCTCCTCCTCTTCAGCTCTCCGGAGATTTACTCATACTTCAGGTAGGTGTGGTGAGTTGACATTGTGAACCTTTGGGAAGGGGGCGTATTGCACTCAGTGGTGAGAAAAATAAAATTAATTCTTTCAGAGCAATTTAAATCTCACTATTATGCAAAAATATTAAGGTAAAAAAACAATCAGAAGGAACTTGATTTCTTTTTTGCAGTTAACAAGTTATAATCAAGTTTTATGAGCTGAGAAACTTGCATGAAAACACGATTAGTGGTATAGTTAATTTTATGAAGTAAATATCTAAAGTGAAAGAAATAGGTTTCATTTTTTGTCCAATAATATTGAAGTAATTTTTCTGACCATTCTTCATTTTCAATTAAGAAATTGAATATTCAGTAGTTGCACCGTTCTAATGTAGTGAAGTAACCAAATGCTAATTTTACCACAAGCTGCTAACGGTGATTTTGATTGCCTCAAATTTGTTGAAAGAGAGCCAGAAAGTATAGAAGTATCATTTCTCAGTTATAACATAATTCAAGAACATGAAACTTCTGCTAGCATCCAAAGTTATAATTTTGAATACAAGATGCGTAAACATTGGTTAAGAAAAATAAAAATGTTTGAAGTGAGATAAAATACTCTGAAGTTTATTGTTCGGGTTCAAATGTTAGGTAAATTTTCAACTTTTTGGGATGCCATTTCATTTTGTCAAATCCTCTCAACAAAATTAAAGATAGAAATGAATGTTTTAGAGAAACTAGTTTATGAATAGGGTCAGATTAAGCTAATTTGGGGCCATAGTGAGGCTCTTTATGATTAAACCTATATTTTCTTACAATTCTGACAAGAGAAATTGTGACTTTTACAAGAAATTACAGGATTTCCAGCTAATGGAGAATGTCTGGAGCTTTGAGGAGAATGGAAATCTATAGCTCTACTCAGAATGGAAATATTCTTGCTATCATTGAACCCTTTATTAAATCTGACTGCTTTCACTAGGAAAAAATGTGTTAGTATTTTCTCATATTTTATTGTAAACTCACTACAGTTTTACTGATTGTTTTGATGTCTTCACATTTTTTCAAGCATGTAAAGTGAGTGAATGTTGATGAATCCCACGTCTATTTTTTTAGATTGTTTTTTTTGCATGTATCACTATTACGTCGCTAAAACTCATTCTAATGTAAAAATTACAATATTTCAAATTTTGAAAAAATGTCGATTGAGAATAGAACAAGACACGATAGTGACATGTCCAAAAAAGGATAATTCAAAAGTATAAACATTCGCATAATATGCACACTCAATGTAAACAATCGAAATGAAAGAAAATAAAGGTCCTTGTATGGAAAGGAGATGGGAAAGGCCTTTGGCCAGCAGGGTACTTACAGTGGCTGATGAGAATGTTTTAGTTTGTCAACATAGGCTAAACCTATGTTTCATATTACGACAAATATGTTTCACTTTTCAGTAATAGTAGTACTGACATCTGATGCATGAGAACTGGGGTCATGATCATTTTAGTTTTATTCTTGTTATTGTTCGTTTTGCACTTTGTTTCCAAGATGTTTTGTTTATCTCCCTTCATTGGTTCTTTGTTTGATTTTGATATTTGAATGAGAGCATCAAAACACATTATGACAAGAATGGTTGCACTGCTTCTTGAAAAGCTATTGAAAACATTACTTTTTTCCAATCTGTTTTATCTGACAACGAGATTTGAGTCAAATCATCCGTATGCCTTTTGCCAATTTGGCTCAACCCACAATGAATGAATGAAATTGTTTATGAAGTGTTTCCAGACTGGATTGTAACTTGGGAAATATAGTATGAAGTTGCATCCAATGGGGAAACTCAGGAACTATACCTCTGAAGATTAGCTAAAACAAGGAAGTTTATTGAACAATTGAACTCATTGTTTGTGTTAGAATCACAATGTTTTGGTCAATTTATTCTATGGCCAGAACAAAACAAAGGCCTTGGTTTTGAGATGCAATTCCATTTTGTCAAATCCTCTCAACAAAATTAAAGGTGATTAAATTAAGGAACTAGTTTATAGATGGCTGGAATAAGCTAATTCAGGGCCATAATGAGGCTCTTTATGACTAGATCTACGTTTTCTCACAATTCTATTCTGTGGTCTTCATCCAGCATGTTCCTTATTAAGATCTTGTTATACTACTAGAAAAAGGAGCAATGAATCTACACAGAGTTTTGACTGGGAGATTTAGATGGAAAGTGACCAGATTTTGGATAAAGCATTTCCACCCAAACTTAAGATCTCCTCAGAAGAAAAAATGGCACTCAAATCTCTATAAAGAGACAATTTAATCATCATAGTGCTGGCGGATAAGGGTATGGCCACAGTTGTACATGACAAGAAAGTGTGCACAGAGAAGCTTGCTAATATCATAGAATTGGGTAATAACAAAAAATTGAAGAAAGGCTCATTTTATTGATTTTATTTATGCTAACTCCAGAAAAAAACAAGAAGTATTTTGTTCTACAAAAATACAGACAGCTGACGCAACACCATAGCAAACTACCTTATATGTATGGCCTACCTAAAGTACATAAAACAGATATACCATTGAGGCCTATAGTCAACTGCCTTGGCTCAGCTTGTCATCCATTAAGTTACTTCCTGGCTGATATCTTAAAACCAACTTTGTTAAGAACTCGGAACACTTTGAACATTAATGGTGAGCTTCAATGTGATCAACCTCCTTAACAAGGTCCGAATGGAGGTTACCTTATTGATTCCAAGAGATAAGCTGGAAAAAGACAGTGATCTAGAAGAACACACCAGCATCCCTGTTAATAATTTAATGGAGTTGTTAACATTCTATGTGCGGACTGCACCTTTCCAGCTGGGTCCTGATTTGTATCAACAAGATGAAGGCTTACTAATGGATTCAGCAATTTTTCCAGTTATCTCCTGTTCGGAATTTTGCGAAGATGTGGCCTTAAACTCATCATTGTTGAATCTATCAGTTTGGCTGAGAGGTGTGTTCAACACGATAATCCTTTGGTCCAACCCAATTGATGTGCTGGTCTTTTTCAATCTTGTGAACTCAATCACATCATTGATATAATTCACAATAAAAAAGGAATGTAACTACAAACTTCCATTTCTAGATGTACATAAAGAAAGTGGTTACAACACAGCAGTATACAAAAAGCCTACGTATACAGGACTTTACCTATGATATAATTCAGTTCTGCTTAAAAAAGAGGTGAGTCAGCTGTCTCAAGAAAAGAGCATTAGTTATTAGTAGTGATTCCAACCCAGAGAAAAAGAGATGAGAAAATTATCCAGGACCCTCAGAAGTAATTGCTATCCAACCTAACAGCTAGGGAAAAAAGTTTTGGGGGGACACCTAAAGTTTCCACAAACTTCTCCTCAATCACCTCTACCATAACCATCCGTTATGTTAAAGATACAGCAAAGAAGATATAGAAAGCTTGCAAGTCCTACAACATTAGAGTTGCTTTTAGCAGTTGCAACACTCTTCACAATTTACTCACTAAAGTGAGTCCTCCATGAGAGAAAAATCTGACCAGTAACTGTATTTATGTTACTCTGTATAAATGCAGAAAGTTCTATAGTGGGGAAACTGGTAGGCCTCTCAAAGTTTGACTTGACGAACATAAAAAAGCACTATAACTCTACTAGGTCTCATTTGGTATCAATATGAGAAGCAAAAATAGTTTTAAGCAATTCAATAAACTGCACAAATTCTTCACAAGACCCTCTTTCAGATCTCCTGGGTATAATTTGATGATATTTGATGATCTCTTTACACTCTCTTCATGTGTAAATGACTGTAGATGATGAAGGAATCCAAATACATCATTCAACTTTCGATAACTTACTGTTTTGACTTGGCAAAAAGCAAGCTATCAATAATGGTGAGAAATGTTTGGCTTTCAAAGGCATTTGAGATTCAACAAGAAGATCAAGTGTGCTGAAACCTCTGAAATCATCATACATGATCCCCTCAAATTTGTTTTTGATAATCTTGACTGTCAGTCAAATCCTTGGCTTTTTGCTCAAAGTCTGGAAGAGTAGACAGCAGAGCTTGAATGTATCCATGTAAGGATTCATAGAGTGCAAAAGCTGTGTTCAAATCTTAGCCAGAAGAATGCAGAGCACTGGTCATTTGAAAATGCTGTAAGTCTTTATCCAACAATATGACCGTTATTCCTGTTTCCAACTTCATCATCATGGTTGAAAATAGCCCACGAGCTTGTTGTTGACCCTCTACCTTCTGATCGCTGTTATTTGAAACCTTATCCAAGACTTGTTTTATTGCAGAAAAGATGACCACCTAGTATTTGATATTCTTTTCACAATGGGCAAATGAGAACCACCATCAGATAATGTTGCAGGAAGAATATCCCACTGATAGGTAGAAACAGAAAAAATTGTGTGTTGGCTTTCTACAAATTCAAAGGAAATCACTGCTTCTTGACAACAATCAGCAGCACATTTTTCAACCAAATTTAATGAATATACAAAACATGGAATATAATCTTCAAACTCATTCAGCTCTTCAACCCATTCTTGTCAGCCATTATAGTTGCAACTGATGTTGCTTGCATTGTCATAACTTTGATCATGGCAATCTTTTATATCAATGCCATTTTCCTTTGAAAAAAGGCTACGAACAAGCTTTTTAGTACTATGATCTTCTGTACCCAAAAAACTTAAATCTTTTAACTGGTCTAGAGGGCTAAACAGCACACAAAGTTAGCTTGTCCAGATTTGATATATCTGGAGTAGACTCTAATAAATCTAATATTTGTATTTTTTCAGTTCATGAATAATGTGATCCCGTATGCTGGATCCAATCTGATTGATGAATTCTTTGCGTTGTCTTTTATAAGTATGACTTATGTCCCTTCCATTGTTTGCATCAATACTTATGTAGAGCCCACTTTTTCCAGCAAAAGAAAATCATACATATATGGAGTTATCTGCCCTTGGCAGGGATCTACTTGCTGTCCCTTACATCTCTGTAAGAATGATAAATTCTTTGTCGCTTCCTCTTTGACGTCACACAGATCTACCAATAAAATAACTGATTGTTATCTTTACGGTATCTAAACTGTGGTGGTAAACTCTCTCTCTGTGTTCTGACGGCCTTAAGGTAAGCTCATTCTCTTCTCTCTCTATTAAGTTAGGATAGTTGATATAGTTTTTACACACACTTACTTTTTACACATGCATCATCACATCTAAAAAGTAATCTGTTCTTCTTTCATCTTAAAGAGCACATCCTATCTAAGTTAAGCACTCTCATCGTAGTTAGGTCGGACCTCTAAAGATAGTTTCATAGTGGCTACAACTCGGATGACCCAACATTTTACAGACTCTATCTTGCATTTAATTAGTAATATTCCTTTCCCCTCATTCTTCTTATCTCTTCATCCTTATCCTGGTAGATCCCTCCAACATATCTGAGTTGGCGGAAACTCCAGTCCCCAATTATTTTAATTCACTCCCGAATTAAAACTTATCACTGTTGTTAACCTACTCGTTTGTTCTTATTTTCGCATTTTGAAAATAATCCAACTAACTGTGTATTAACCTTGTTTTCGTGCTTAGGCAATGAATATGCCACTCACCAGGATTTATCTCTTTAGATCAATTCTGGTAATTTATATTTTTGGGGGCTTTTTTTTTTCAAAGTCATTTCTGTACAAAATTTTAGCATGAAGATGTAGAAATAGTCATCGTTGAAAAGATTTTTTTTTTGTTCGAATGAAGATTTCTTGATTTTTGAGAGTTGAATTGGTATTTTGAAAACATGTTCGTTAAAGATTCACCTTCTAATTTTCATCCGAAAGGTTTCAACGAATTAATTCACATAGATGGGTCACCAGTTTATATGGTGATTGGTGAGACGAGGAGATTTGGTCTCCTTGTGGGTTGATGTGTAGCGTGCGTGCAGCCCTATAGATGCAAGGAAGGAAGAGAATGGAATGCATGCCAATAATGAAGTTGGATGCACATTGAAACAAAGTGGAATGAACACATAGAAATATCTCGGTCAGACAAAAGACGTATGTTTAATACAAGAATGTAGTTGAGGTATATATAAGGATAACCTAAATACGATCGATCGTGAGAAGTGATGTTAGAAGAAGAAAAGATGACGAAAGATGGAAATTTTCTTGTCTTGATAGTTCTGACGTCAGTGTCAAAGTGGAATTTGACTGAACTGCTTGGATTCCGTATGGTTGGATGGCTCCAAGATAATACATGGAAACTGGATTCAGTGTGCAAGCCATACAGCCAAGTAAGTGAGTTAACATCGGGGTTATTCTCTGATGCTGTTAGACTCTCTACACAGACTGACCATGAAAGACAGAGAACATGGAGTCTTATCCATGCCTGTTTCCCAAAATAAAGAACTTCAGGAAAGATTATTGTGACTATCGGATAGTGAAAGACCTTGCTATTTCATTCACGACAGTGAGAGGTGATACGTGCATGGAGCACGTGGTGTAGAGCCAACAGTTTTGTCACTACTGAAAACTTAACAACTTCAATTATTGGCTCTAGAAGTGTGTACTAATAATTTTTCCAGTTTCAATTTTTTTCCCAAGCTGCAAAATCAAGATGGAGACTTTTGTTTTTGCACATCAACACTTATATTAAAGCTTGTCTATGTGACAAACTTTCTTTGTGTTGATGTGCTTACATTTTTTCTGTCATTAAACACATCTTCAGTAAATTCTGAACATTTTGAAGTTGTTAGCTTATAAGGAAACAGAATTGCCTTCCTTTGTTTTCATGTTTTCAATATCAAAAATTGGTCTCGTCTTTCTTTTTCTTCCTTTGCTTTACATTTTGCACTTTCTGAAGCATAATGATGTTCAATATTTCAAGCTCTATAACTCATTGCTATCTGCTGTTATGTAGATTCTACACTCCAATTAATTAGTACTGTTAAAACAATCCCTGTTATGTCTGATATAACACTAAAGGTAAGGTTGGAAATAGCCTCTGGAAAGGGCATGGAAAACCCTAGAGGTGATGCGTGGATGAAATCAGGTAGAATCAGATACACTCTTGGTGATCAGGGTTGCCAAATTGGCTTTTTGGCCTTTTCATGGTGTTTTTTGACATGCTGAAATTCATAATGCTTTCATATAACAACACAAATTTTTGAACAGTTTCTTCAAAAGAGCCTTTATTTTGATCTGAAGAGCATCCAGTTGATTCAAATTAATTCAAACTGTATAAATATTATATATGATATATGTTAGCCAACACCAAATTTGAATGATCTCTTGTAATAGCTATCAGAGAAATACTGCAGTAAATACTTATATACTTCATTTTCATTACCGATAAAACCAAATTAGTTTGCTTTGATTTGTTCTTTACTTTTTACATCTTTCCCTTTTGAAGTTTTTCTTCTAAACCTACATTTGCCAATCCAAATGCTGAGTGGAGAGAGGAGATGAGGAATTCATTATCACTTAGATGAAGTAACAAGGCCTCAATTTTATATTTAAGTTCTAAAGTCAATATCTTAGGCTCCCACTACATATTTCTACTGCTATAAATAAAAAAATGAGTGGAAATAAACATAATTACTTATATTTATTCTAGAAAGCTATCATTATAAATATACACCAAGGTACAAATATATATATATATATATATATATATATATATATATATGATGTGTGATTGGTTTATTTCATAAGATTGCTTGATACAAAAGCTATTTTAAAGTAGAGTGTTAAATATATAACACCACAACAAATAGATATATAACAAAGTAGACTGCAATTGTACGAATAGCAATAGGTGCCCTTTACAAAACTAGTGTCTCAAATCCAATATTGTACATCAGGCTGGAATATCAACCCAAGAAAAACCCTTAGAAATAAAATACTACATAGCAAAGCACCATTTAATCTAAGATTAGACAACCATATTCCATCCTTTTCAAATGGAAAATGCCAAAATAATACATCACTATGTATACATTACTGCGAACTCAAAGATAGCGATCTTATATGGAAAATGGAAAATATCAAAACAACCACTCATTTGTCAGAATATTGAAACTATGTTGGAATGAAAAATTCAGAATTGTCACCTTTACTAAGAAGACAGACTTATCAAATAGAAAAAATGAAGTAGCTATCAAGTGTTGGCACTGCTCAAACTTTCTACTAAAACACCTTGTATAACTTCTATCTAAACTATCCTATATACTAACAACTAAACTAGACCGATTCATACACCTAATTCTACTTTTAAATTAACATTCCTATTTCCAGGACCAATAATCAACCCATAATTTCCAAATAACCACTAATTAACAGACCACTGTAGTGCCCCTATACTTTTAGTTAAGAATTAATTACAAAACTCTTGTTTTAGCTAGACATCCAAAACGTCACTTCCCCCCTATAAAAGCCCTGGACACACGTGGTCAAATGCTTATTGGCGCCGGTACCTCTAGTTGATTATGCTCTTTGGCCCCTGCACTTGTTGCAGGCTACTCTTACACTTTCTCTCTCTTTCCTCCTCTCTAAGATAGGTATCGTTTTGCCGGCCTCCTGGCCGATCCAATCCTAGCCATTTTTCCACTGTGACCAATCTTTGTACTAACTTTGCCCATTTCAGTTCACCAATTTTGAGGCATCTCAAATACGCACAGCTACTCAACTGTATCCTCACCACGTGCTCCAAACACGTATACACCTCTAACTCTCACGAATGAAATGGCAATGCATTTTAATATCTAATAGTCACAATGATCTCCCCTAATTCTCCTTACTTCAGGAAACAAGCATGGATGAAACTCTGTGTTATCTGTCCTTCATGGTCTGTCCTTCATGGTCTGTCCATCAAGTGACTACCAGCGTCAGAGAATAGCCCAAAGTTGCATATGCAACTTGGCAGTTTGACATACACACTGAACCTGGTCTCCATAACAATACTTTGGTACACTCCAAGCCTTATGGATTCAAAAGCAGTTCAGACACCTCCGCTTCTACTCTGATGACCATACTATCAGTGACAACAAAGTTACCACCTTTTGCTATCTCTTCTCTCCTCTTTACACAATTGATTGTATCAATGTTATCACTATATGTATTTCAGTTTCATTTGTCCATCCAAATACTTGTATGTGTTCCTTTTGCTTTCTTTCATCTCTGCGTCTATGGTCATACTTGGTGTACATTCTCTTCATACATCTCTCTTCCTTCATCAACTTTTCTACTGACATCTTTTTGGGTTCACCAATTCCAGCAGGCACCAATCTTCAACCTGAACCATCCAGAATCATAATTTCTACAAAACGTTGAACTTCCAATATGAATATCTTTTATTACGAGTGGGAATTAGGGATTATGAAAATATGACATAGTTACTGAATCAATCATTGGTATTATAGATAGAAGTATATATAGACATACACCATCTATTCAAATATACTAAAATCAATCACTTCAGTTACCTAATAATTATGCATTTTTAGTCTTTTTTTTTACGCTACTTAATTTGACTTTTCATTTGGATTGTTGTAGAAATGTTGATGCTTTTGGGTACTCTACCAGAATATTCATCATTCTGCAATCTGTAAAATCATATTTTTTCCTCTGAATGATTTTTGATAAGGTTGTTGTATATGTGTATACATACATACTTATTGCTTGTGTAATTTTTCATAAAAACAGATTGTCCATATGATCATTCAAATCTTCTAGTCTATCAGCAATCAGAGACTGTTATTTTAACTTGAATAATACATGTGTATTTATATTGTATAAGTATTGTAGACTTCACAAGTAGACATATACAGTTTGGAATGTGTAGCATTCATACTTTGAGGGAAGGGCCTGTCTGCATTTCAAAATCATTGACTGTATCTTTAGTTGTGTATCAAATACTTCAACCAGATTGCATTGGGGACAAATTTGCTTCTGTCTTGATCACCTGTATATATATATTTTTTTTTACATTAACTTTATTTAACAACATATTTTCACCATTTTGTTGATGGATGAATTAAAACTTCCTAACCAAGCTATGACAATTTTTGCCTGCTCACTACAGAAATGTAATCTAACATTATATTATACCCATTTCTATAACTAAATCTGGATACTTTGAATTGATTGCTGTCTTCAATTGGTCTAATTGGGAGCAGCACTTATTCAAGTCGACTGTTTGGTTCTCCAGAGAGGAGCACATTGTGGAGGACTGCCTTCTAATCCCATTGTACATGCACCATCACCTTCTTTTGATAAAGATTGGCCTTTAGTACAGTTAGTAGTGATTCATTTTACTTGCCCCACAATCTCTTGCATTCTATGTTGTTGTACAGTATCCACTTTTCATTGTTTGTCATGATTTGTTTTTACTGTGTTTAAATAATGAATCCTACAGGAAAATATGGTCCAGTAGCCCCCCCCCACTTACCGTTGAAGCAACACATCCAAGTGACCAACATAACCAAACTGGTGAAAATAATTTTCAGGGCTTGATTTGGATATTATGAGTATGTTGGCTATTTCTTATATCATAAGATTTGATTATTCTTCAATAATATCTTAATTTGATCTCTATCAACGTCTACTGGTTTACTCAATTGTGGAATATCTTTCAATGAGAAATTTCCAGTACAAAACTTAGCAAACCACTTGACATGTTTGATCATTCACAGTATCTTCAAACTGCACAAATTTCTTTTGCATTTGAGTTGCAATTCAACTTTCTTGATATAAAAAAAAACATACGCCAAAAATGTTACTTATTTTATTCCATCTTCAATGTGAGAATCATTTGACAAAAATATGTCAGTTTTTAAAAATTTGAAAAAAGGTGCATTTTAATATTACAGCTGTCACAGTACAATCAAAAGTGATCTTTGGGTGAAGTTAGTTATGATTAAACACTCCTAATGCCATCTCAAGGCAAAAGCAGAACAAACTTTTTGGTTTTCTCAAAGTTGTTTCTCTAACAGGTTTTCATTCAGTATATCTGATACCATGTAGACACTGGGCAAATATTTTCATTCATGACTATTCCAATTCATTTGTACTCTTATGTTAGGAGTTGTACTTTTTTTCCAAATTAATGGAACAATCTGATTTGAAAGAAAGTCATTGTTCATTTGCTTGATATTTCCATGACGTTCCATACAGTCTGTGGCTGGAAATTGGAAACCTGACAGAAGTGTTTTATAGTTTGTTGAATGAGGAGCTGAATTATCAGTTAACATTGTGATTTCTTTTTGTCTTTATTCACTCTATGATTGCAAATGATGATAATTGAAGAGAAACAATAAGAACTCTATCTTTGTTCCTAGTCATATTGATTAAAAATCTTCTTTATGCTGATTTATTGCTTAAACAAAGAATTTGGATTCTTATTACATAAAATCTCATTGATTTTTCTGTTTGAAACTATTTGTCTCTATAATACTATTGAAAGCATCTTTTTCCTATAAGTTTCATTTCTTTTCCTTTCAGGACTCTTTGCATGTCTGTGTGTGTCATTTTTGCTTCCTTGAGGACTATTCAATTTGGTTATAAGCTCTTAAAGTACTGGTGATAACCCTAGTTTATACATATGCATCTTTACAAATCTTCAGCATTATCTTTATTCTAATGTTATTCATTTAAATATTTCAAGAAGAATGTACTCCTAATGTTTGTTGCAGAATTTAGTTTACTTTGTGAAAATTCAAAATATATTTTTCTCACTGGTAATTCAGCAATACCTCGCACTGTGCGGCTCCAATCGATTAATTTTCAATGCAATATTTATAAAAACAATTTTGTGTTATCTTATTTATGTTCTGAAAATTATGGCCATCATTGCTTTGTATGACGCATTCTATATTTGGCATCTGGTTTTCATACAAAATATTTCATCTTGCTAATACTTTTAATACCCCAGAATTATTTAAAATGTTTGAAGAGTGCAGCATTAATGCCCGACAATCTTTGAGAATATGCCATTCTGTGTTATCTAGAATTATTGAAAGGAAAGAAGTAAAATAAAATGGTGCAATCAACATTGGACCAATCTATCCATAAAAAGTGAATTTTAAGATAAAAGTTTTAATTTAATTTGTCTCCATATTAACTCGTTATGATTTATCAATATTTAATATATGATATGTAATCAGGTTTATTTCTAAGACAAAAATAAATTCCATTTATGACTTGAACTAAGCATCATTTTTCCTATTAAAACAATGCCCTAATCAATGCAGATTCAAAAAGGTACTTTAGTAAAAGACATTAACCACACTATGTGAGGTATTGCTGTAATTATCTGCATTTGTCAAAATTCAAACAACAAGCAGTAATGTGAAAATATCCTCACAAATATTGACTAATTAAAAATCCATAAAAAAAAAATGACTGATAATTGCTGGGTTTTACTTGAGGCAAGAGTTACATTCAAAAAGAATTATGATACATTTATTCTTTTGTTTTTTTGTAGATTAAAACTGAATTATTAAAGTTAATGAAATATTTTCTAATAGAAATTTGAAATTGCTTTCAACAACTTTAGACCTAGTTTATTTGGTTCACTTAAACATTTTATTTTTGGAAGATTTAATTTTCTATGAAATATTGTTCAATTATAATGTGAGTTTATTAGGAGAGGTCAATTGACATTAAGCAATATTTTTCCAAAATTCAGTCAATTAATCATTTGAAATGACTAATTTTCTTCAAATCAAATTTCTATTCGGGCTATTTTATTTTTGGAAGATTTTTAAAACAGAGTTTATTTTTCCTGGTAACATTCTCACTCATCATCAATGGTGAATTCGAAGTAATTTGTTGATAGTCATGTGAATATGATTTAAAAACAGTTTCGGTCCGAAAGTTGCTTCAAGTGCACAAAAGTATTTTTCTTTTTTACAGCTAATTTAATGCTATTTCCAGACCTTCCAAGTCTCATGCATTCTGTGGGAGACACTCTCATTTTTTATACATTCTCACACTGACATGCATGGAAGGAAAATTTTCATTCATTTTAGATTTATTGAATCCATTATTGAATTGGTTTAGATTTAGGATAAGAATCATATCGTAGATGAGACCTGTTTCAAGTATACTTTTAGACAACACTTAATTTCAGTAGTTGATATGCCCTGAAACGCAATTTTAGCCAAGAATCTTAGATGCATAATTTTCAAAATATTCTAGGGGAGCATGTCCCCAGATTTTGGGCGGGGGGAGGGGGGATTTCACACGATTTCCTTCACTCCAAACTTGACAGGTCTATTTTGCAATTTAGACCAAAATTAAACATTCAAAGAAGATATTTAGTTATTTATTATTATTTTTAAAAAGATTTTTAAAAGTTGCATGAAGGCACCTAAATGTTGAAGTACGATTCCACCTTTTGTTAATTGATGAAAAAAATAAAACAGAAATCGATCTGATCGTAAATACACTAAAAGATACTCTTAGTGAAATTGATGTATTTCAGCACTTGAAAATGAAAAATACAACCCTACAAGAAAAACATGAACTTGTCTTTGAAGCCAGTGAGCTAAGCTATCGCAACATGTTTATTGTTTAATATTCACGGTTTAGTTTTTTGGTAGATGAGGTTTCGTTCACGTCAATCGATTTTGAAGATATTTCAGAGAATTATTTCATTTTTTCGATTGTTCTGCGACAATATTTGAAAAAATTATTACTTTGGAATTATAACGTTGAAAAAAAATTGTACTGTTGTATCGGCCTGTATTCTATGCACGTGTAGTAGCTGTGAGTAGAAATTAAGTACAGTTGAGTAAGTTGGCTTCGACAAAATCAATGGTTATTTTTGCTCTGGTATCCTCCGTTTTACTGTTTTTCTGATTTGGATTTAATCACTATTTAATCAAATAGGCGACTTCAAGTAACTTGTTCAAAATCCCCCCCCCATGTTTAATAGTGTTATGGAAATCCTTTTTTTTTAAATGACGGGTAGAATTTTTTCAACGCACAATATTCAATAGACGCTTGAAAATTATCAATTTAAATGTTTTAGAACTTCAATGGATTTTCTTTTCATATTTGCCGACAATAAATGCAGATGTATGAAAGGTGGCAAGTGATATCTTCGGTAAACACTATTTCGTTTCGTGGCCTGAATTTCACTATTTTGATGTAGCCGTTGTATGATATGTCTGCTGCTGGTGCTCGCAAATCCGTTCCTATCTCCTGACAGCTGTGTCTCGGTAGAACGAAAAAGGCTACTAACCCTTCATCACCTCATGTAACTTGACAACCTGAATTCTTATCATTTGGAGCTATTAGAGTTCTTTGTGCTAGATTACCATCTCATAATGAAGAGTAGGAAATCGTTGTTGCCGAGTACCGTTGTTGTCAGCCCTTGTTGGTGCCCGGGGAATCCTCGTGTGGCCTCTGCCAACAACAACAACAACAGCAACATGAAGCGAAGTCGTCGATTTGAAGGTGCCGCCAAGTACAAATCGTCCTACAAAACTTCATGGGAGTGCATGTTCGGCTTTGTAAGAGTGTCACAACTCTCAAAGTATTACTTTTATTGCACAATATGTCAGAAGGACGTATCTATCAAACACCAAGGAATCAAAGATGTCGCTCGCCATGCTGACGGTAAAAAGCATAAACAACAGGAATTGGCCAACACGTTGTCTGTTTTTGGTCAAGTCGGTGCCCAAGTGGCTATGCGACTCCGATACCAGAATGAAGAAGAAGCTGATAATAAGGTCGAATCTGGAGCTTGTAAAGTAAGTTGTTGGAAGAAACTGACTGAACACGAAACCGTCATTGTTTCTTTTTCTTTACCTTAATTTTTAACGACCATTCAACTTCATTAATAGAAAATGACAATATAGTTGATTTAATTTAATGTAATTTGGTGTGATTGAGATGAGATTTCGAAACATTTTAAAACAGCTTGTTTGGAGTATAACAAAGGAAACAATGATTCGATCGGTACTGATTTTCTTCAAGTGCTACAGAAAACTGTTGTAAGTAACTTACTTGAAGTGTTAAAAAACCATCAGAAGAATATCGGGGTTTAAGTTTAATAAAAACGATCCAAACATTTTTTAGCGTAAACTGTGTAAATATTTTCTTAAAAATTTCAATTGGTAAAAATACATCTCCACTCCATCATCAGATTACCATAATCTAATGTAATCACATGCACAACTTTGAAGTGAATTGAAAACAGTACATTTTCTGCAGGTTCCTAAAAAGAACTTCCTCGTCAACGACAAACTGAACGTAACTGACCCCATTAAAAATCATTTAACTATAGAAACTAATTAAGTCACTTTAATCATACCTGAAGATATGCAAATTGGAATAGCTTTAAAAACCTTCGATTTTAAATTTCAATGCTGAGAAACAAAAGTGTTCTAACCATCAATATGAATCTTTCCATTTTTCAATGAATACTGTTTCAACAACGTTTTCTAGTACATGCCCCTGCCTTGTGAGTTGTGGGAAACTATGTGGCAGACGTCGATAACAGGTGTGAGAGAGATGCAAGTGTTGTAATAGTTCCTTCTTTAAAGCTATGCACGTGTGCTCACATTTTTTCTTTGCAACCAATGCACAAACGAAATTAATGCGCACACAACAGATTTCAAATTATATAGAGGTAGCTTATTGAGTTTTTATTGCAAAAATATGGGTTACTCTAAAATGCACACAGAAAAAGTTCGAACCTGTTAGTCCGCATGCCTAGAATCGTATACGCATCTATTCGGACGGGTTCAAATCTATCAGTGCTTGGTTAAACCTATCTAGACCTAATCTAACAGTAGACGGGTTTACCTGGATCGTACGCGCGCGCACAGACACACACACAAACACAGAGGCCTGTTCGGAATTTGGCATTAAGTATTTTAGGGTTCAGACATTGACTTTCAGCATCCCTACGTGGCCAAACGTTAGTATTTCGTATCGTCTCCGGACCCCCCCCCCCTGCAGAATTTAGATTGTTACTCTAAATTCTATCCGAGGGAAGTACGAAGCTCGGATAATGCTAAATCTCCACAACCAAGAACCGGAGGGTGCTACATTCCCATGTCCCCAAAATAATCTCATGGAAATTCATATATATCCATGAAATTTTTTCACGGGAATTCTAGTATCTTGCGTATTTATTCCAAAAGTTCTGTCCAAAAATTAACATCTGTTCAAACAACTTGTGTTTTTTATGGAATAAATTTATCGTCAATATTTTACTATTCAGTTTTCTTCGGAATATTTCTTGGGGTTAAGGAGTTGAGCATCTTCCAGGATGCAGACGTGGGAATTTAACATCCTCAGGGCCTCGAACTACCCCCCCCCCGTGACAGAATTTTGAGGGTAAAAATCAGTCAGGGAAAATGCTAAATGCCAACATCCGGCCACGCAGGGATGCTAAATGCCAGCGTCTGAATTCAAAAATAAGGTCCGACCAGGCCTGTTGGTGATGTGTGTACGGTCCTGTTGGGCTCCCGTATTCTTGGAGCTGGCCCACATAGGTTCAGACTGGTTCAAATATATCTGTACCCGCCTGAACTGATCTAGGTACGTCTGCTAATATCCGTATACAATCGGAGGCCCAAGTACTGTCAGAACAGGTCCAGACTTCCTCCTGACGTTTAGATTTTAGAGTCACCGATTGATTCCCAATGTTAAATTCGGCAGAAAGGGAAACTGCAGATAAGTGGGACTGCTAGAAGGGAACTACAAATTATACCTGGAAAAAACAATTTTAATCTATAATCCCTGCTTGTGAACGCTAATGACGTAATTTTATACCTATCACGGGAATTGATTGTAAAAAAAAATAAATGACGTGAGTTGACGGGGGCAGACAAAGTGAATAGAGATGTTGGACGTATCTATTAGAAAAACAACAATGCAATCAAAGGTGCAGGTGCTTTATCTATTATTATAGCTGTTCGAAAATCTTTATTTGATTACTTCCGATTGGAATCTAACCGCAATAAAAATGATTGTGAAAATATTTCAGGTTCATTCGTGTAAATTACCGTTGTTGAAAAAATACTGAATAGACATTGAATATTCAAAATTTATATATTGTATTTAATTTTTCCTATATCTTGATAACTTAAGATTTGTGATGGTATAAGATTCTAATTCACATTTTGAAAACAGCTGATATGAAAAAATACTGTAGCATTTCATCATTACCTTTACTTTAAAAGATCCAGGATTAATTTGAAATATCTGATGATTGGCATTTAAAAAGATATATATTTGTAGGTAAGCGTGTTTATGAAAGGAAGTTTTAAAAACTGCAAACATAATGTTGACTGCAAGCCAAAGTCGATTTTTTTTTTGTTTCGGAACAACTAAGTCACGCGTCATAGCATTAAAAAGATTTTTGTTTTGTGAAATGTTGCATCCGCGGTCTTCTATCAAATACATTTTTGAATTTTTTTTCTCAATTAAAACATCATTTTTAAGAGTTTTACGGAACCTTTTTTCTTGAGAGTTCGTTATTTCCTGTTTCTGTGCCCATAGCCATGTGTGGCCAGTTCAGCAAGTCTAAATTCAGCGACTTCCGCTTTCAGCGAGTCTACATTCAGCGCTTATCGTTTCAGCGACTTCCGCTTCAAGTGCGTCTAATTCAAAAGTGTATATATATATAAATATATAAATATATATATATATGTGTGTGTGTGTGTACAATATGTACATGAGATTTCAAAACTGAAAACAAATCATTAACTGTCGAATTCGGAATTATAATGGAACTTGTTGTTATCAAATCAAAACGCGGTAAAGACAAAGTCGGATACAATGGATACATTTATCGCGTTGACAAGCGCCTGAACCATAGCATCTCGTGGCGATGCGAGCAAGATAAGTGTAAAGGTAGACTACTCACAAGGCTAAACTACATCGATGCAACTGAGGGGGGAGTGGTCGAGAAAGGGGATCATTCTCATCCACCCGATCCCGACAAAGTTCAACTACACATAGTACAGGACACGATGAAGCAGTCAGCGCTAACATCGAAGGATCCCCCAAGGCGGATACTCCAAGATACAATTATTGCTGCTGGAATATCCGATGAAGTAGCTGCTAGAATCGGCTCCGGAATCAACCTTAAGAGGATGGTGACACGCAAAAGGAGGGCAGATGGTGGCTACCCTCCAATACCGAGACGTTTGGGAGACTTAGCCCCGATCACGAATAACTTCGCGTTAACAAATATACGTAAAGACTCACTGAAAGTGGAAATCGATGAAAAGGTGGGCACTAAATGTGGACAAGCTGAAAAGGTAGGCGATAGATGTAGACTCGCTGAAAGTAGATACAACTGCCCATACCCGATGCCACTTATTGAACTTTTTTCTTTAGAAAGACTCGTTTAAGAAAGTTATTTCATTCGAAAATTTAGATACTCTGGAAGACTGGTACATTGCTTTGGAGTTGTGCATTTATAGTGTAGAAAAGTGTCAGGTCTTGAGAATGACAATGCATTGATGTAGCTATCAGTTTAGACCATAATATATATATATATATATATATATATATATATATATATATATATATATATATATATATATATATATACATACTCGACTGTATGTGATTGTGAAGAAACGAGAGTACAACCAAAACCAAAACCAAAACTTTACATTAGTTTCCTAATGAGCGTTTTTGTTCAGAAGATATCTTGAGGATTGTGAGACCGAAAAGTTTTTTGCTTAGAATTAAAGAGAGTTTATAATCAAAAGTTGATTTTATTCTAATTCATTCTTTTTGATAAAATTAGATTTGAAGATAAGATATCGCTGACACTTTTCATTGAACTAAGGGAGATAATTCTGTTTTTCTTCCCTGCAAAGTTTTTTTTATTGTATTTAAAAAAAACTCTTTGGCGTGGAATTATTTCCTCTTGTTCTTTCAAGAATGATCCCTATTCGGAGGATAATTCATAATTAGAAGAAAAAAAAATTCACTGTGGATTTAATGCCAGAATTTCCTTTTTTTTTTCTTTTTCTTTTTTTTCCAACTAAGTAGAGCTTGGTGTAATTAGAATACATTTCAAGAAATGGTATATTTCTTTTTAAATAATGATGGTGGCTATTATGGCAGGTTTGAATAAGTGATTGTTATATTATGCTGTCCTCATTGAAATATCTTTTTTATTTGCAGGAAGGTTTAGAATCATGGACTACAAGTTCAGGCATTTCATCACTAATTGAATCACTTGAGGGTTGTTCTGCAGCTACCACAACGACTTCCACTGCATCTTCCCGAGCAATAGTGTCTGAAGAATTACCAAGGTACCTTTTTCTTTTTAACTTGTTCCCACTTTTCATAGCCTTTACATTTTTGCTCATAATCTTTAACCAGGTTTATCTCAAACCGTAGTTAGATCTTACATCTAGAAATTTTGTGGATGACCTAAATGCATAGAATCCTAAAAATGAAAAAATTGGTTAATCATGTTTGAGATTATTTCATTATAAGTAAAAAAAAAATGTTTTTGGCTAAATATATCGATATTCAATCTAATTCTCAGTTTTCAATTGCTGTTTAGCTCTATGTTAAGAGCAATGCTGCATTGTAGCAGCTACCCTGTCAGTTGCAGATTTGATTTCTGCAGTAGCCTCAATTTCTTAAATCATTTATAATGTGCACGTTATCTTGGCCAAATGATACATTTGCTGTGTAATGATGTGAGATCATTTCAAATGATATAAGGTTTCAATATAATATAATGCAATTCATAATCATTCTGTCAGATCTTATATCCATTTCTGAATAACATGGGTCATTCCACATCAAATTACCTTTATGGTTCCATGGGCACCATCTTAGACTTTGATGAAATTTCTATGGAAAATTCAAATGGGATTGAAATCATGGTTCAGAAATTATGACAAATTGAAATTTACCTTAATTTACAGCTGAAAGTATGATTTTACCAAATTGGGCACATCATTACTCTGCTATTTAAGAAGATATTCTGCTGAAATTTTGTATCCCCACTGGTATTTTGCACTGAAATAAGCCATTTCTTGCATTATTTGATCTCTATTTCATGTGCAACTCGTAATCCAGCTCCAAAAAAGAGTAAGACCAGGTGATACCAGCTCATCCAAACTCTTCACAGCCTGCCTCCAGATGATCTTCTGTAACCTGGACTGGAAGAATAGAGGAATCAGAATTGATGGTGAATATCTGGGCAACCTCAGATTTGCTGATGACATCAGCTTTTTTGCAGAGAACCTACACTACCTCCAACTAATGCTAAATGAATTAAACAAAGAAAGCCAGAAAATCGACCTACACATGAACTTCAGTAAAACAAAGGTCATGTGCAAAAACCACGCCGAGAATAAGAACACCACTGTCAAAATCAAAGATGTAAAACTGGAGAAAGTAGACCATTACATCTATATAGGACGATGAAAAACCCACAAAAGAAGAAGAAACCAAGCAAAGAATCACCCTAGGATGGCAAGCCTTTGGCAGAGCAAGCTCAACCTTCAAAATCAAAATGATTCCAATAGTCCTAAAAAGAAGAGTATACAACCAATGCATCCTCCAGATAGTCACTTATGGAGCTGGATTATGGAACTTAACCTAGAGACAGACCTGCAAACTGAGAAGTATGCAATGCGCGCATAAGAGAATCATGCTCAACCTCATGTGGAGAGATTACAAGATAGCACAGTATTTTAGAGGAAAAACAGGAGTCCGATGAATCATAGAATCTACTAAAAAACTTGAGTGGCAATGGGCTGGTCATGTTGCAAGAATGGTAGACAACTGATGGACATCACGACTCACAATATGGATCCCCAGAGATGACATGCAAAACCGAGGCCAGCAGAATACAAGATGGAGAGACAAACTAAACAAATTCAGAAAAGACTGGCTCCTCTATGTCCACGATTGAGAGATGTGGCAAATCCTAGGGAAGGTCTCTGTGCAACTATGGGTGATTAAAGGCTGATGATGACACACTTACAAATATGTAGGATTGAATTCCGATGGATTGAACTATGATTCAGCAAAATTCAAACCATTCTTTTCCATGCTTTTGAAAAACACATAATTTTGGGTTTTTACTGTAATGGTCTTATGTTTTGATTGAGAAAAAAGTATTTAATGTTTTTTAAACCCTATTTCAATGTTTTACCCATGATGATACATCAAATGAATATAATCCAATGGGATTTTCATTTCAATGCACTTAGTTTAGTTCCTATGGCTGGCCAAGAATTTAGAAATACCCTTAAAAGCCCCCCCCTCTTCTACCTGTTTTGAAGGACCCTCAACTTATGAACCACACAAAATAGAGGAAGAATAAAGACAGAAATGGCTTATTTTTTAAAATTTTTTTTTCAGAAATTATGGGGGTACCAAATTTAGCTAAATCATGCTTGCTGCTGTAAATTTCAGGAAATTTGAATTTGCCATGATTTTTGAACTGTTCATTCAGTCAAACTGGAATCTTCAGGGTTGAATTTTCTCTAGAAAAAAAGTGTCACCTACTTTAAATCCCTCAAAATCTAAGATGGTGCCCATGGGGACTTGGGAATTATTTGTTGATTTGAATAATTTATAAATAAAATTTGTGTGTGTGTATACACATACTGTCCACTGCCTCATTTATTGTATGGATATAACATATATTGTTTATATTGTTATATATATTGTTTTTTCATCTATATAGTTTTTCATCCGCATCTGTTAAATCCCCAACACCATTTAAGAAGGCTTATGTTGAATCTGAGCATGCAGATGGAATCCTCAAGTCACTTTCCTGGCTGTGGAGGACAAACAAACTCTGTGATGCTGTCATTTGTAGTGGGGAAACAAAGATCATGGTATGTAGTAATTCTCTCCTTTCCTTTTCTTCTCAAGAACTTATAAGTCTTGATGTTTTGTTAATTCATTAGTTTCTGATTTTTGTATTGACATGTGGTCTTAAGTGAAACAAAGAACAAGATTTGAAAAAACTGTTCCCATGTTAGCAACACTATGTAAGAGTTATATAATTGACTTAGAATTTGTAAAGTTTTATGGAAAGGAGTTTGCTTAAATATTGTATAGCTAACGCTTAGATATTGGCTTTTGATTAACTATGACAGCAATTCCAGCTACAAAAGTTTACTCATATTATTTTGGAAAAATTGATGATAATATAAGCAACCCCAAACAATTTGTTTTTATCATCAAACTTTGAAATCGTGTATGCCGTGCTGTCAGATTAATACTTAAGGTAATGAAAGTTGCATGTTAATAATTCTTGACAAGCTAGATTTTATATACATGTCTATTTAGATTCATGTCTATGACTCCTCTTTGATAGAATTTTGTAAAAACAAGCATATTTTTGTAATAAATTCAATTTTGATAGAAGCTGTATATCGAAAGAATTTGATGAGAAAAACCTTTTTTAAACAATACTTTCCTTGATTTCTTTGCATTTAACTTCTTGATTTCTTGATCATATTGATGACATACTTTTTCTTCAGATATTAAGGAATAACAAGATTTTTTTTCAAAACGAGATTTTCTTCAATATTTCTCCATAAGTTAATCATCAAATAAATTATATTGAGTTATTTATATATATCTTACGCTAGCCTATATCTAAAAGGTATCAGTGCATTGAAATTCACTTTATTTGAAGACATTCTGGTTGCTTTTCCAATTTAACTTGTTTAAAAATGTTGATGTTTTTAAATTTCTAACAAAGGATTATCTGGAAAAGTGATTATAAAATGCTGTTGATTTTCTTCTAGTATTTCATTTTGATTCTGTTGCTCTTTATCGCATTTCCTATGATTGTTAAGTAAGCAGTGCAGATTGGAAACCTTTGGAAAATTCTCTGTATTTATTCAGATAAACCATGTTTTGAGAAGAATTTTTTTTTTTCCCCATTTTTTTCTAGTTGCATCGTCTCATACTGTTTGCTGTGAGCCCTCATTTATTGGAGAAGAATATTCGAGATGGAGCTGAGTTGGAAGTAAATCTGCCTTCAGGCATCAATGATGAAGCTCTAGCTACCTTTGTGGCATTCCTCTATGATGGTGTATTGAACTTAACAGAATACAACTACAAAGATATCGAACGTGTTGGCAACCTGCTCAAAGTGGAAAAAGTTCAACGATATTGTCGTGAGTTTGCTAATAGCCTTGCTGAATACAAACTGCACCAACCACTGCCAATGCCTATGACCCCTGTTATGGATGGGGGAAACCATGAATATGTTGGCAAGAGGAAACGTGGCCGACCAAGCAAACAGACTGTGGTGCTCAACTTGGGAGATGACCATAGCCTAGGAGACAGGCTGGACCCAAGTCACTATTTACAGTCTGGAGAACTTTCCAATTATCATAGCATGACTTTAAGTGTCCCCACAATGTCCAGAATGAACAGTGATATGCCTGTGGTATTTCCTGATAGCCAGGAGTACTGTCTTCCGTCCACCAGCCAAACTTCCCAACTTTTTCACTCTAACCAGGGACAAGTGAAAACAGAACCGTATCAACAATCTCCAGAGTTTTGCTCACCGTTCCACATCAATCCAAAAGGCAGCAAGTCTAATAACAAAGATGCTGACCATATCAGTTCTTTTGTGTCCCATGAAACTTCTGGAAAGTCATCTACAACCATGGACATCCAAACTACTTCTAATAATAATAATGGTGGTGATGAGGATAATAATTCAACTACTGCTAACAACAACAACAACAACAACAACAATGATGATAATGGTAAAAACTCTACCAGTTCTGCTTCTACTGAGAAAAACTCTAGTAGCAAGTCCAGTGCTAAATCTCTTAGTTCTCCTTCATCCAAAGGAGATGGAGGTCCTTCAGAGACCCTGCAATCTTCCTCTTACCCTGCAAGTGTGGTTGCATCATCGGGAGATGGATTTTCTTTGTATTCGCTTGCATCAAGCTGAAGATGGAGAAATATTCATTTTGATTTGGAAGTCGTTTGAATCTCACCAAAATCGAAAGATGAGAAGGGGTGCTAAGCAACCTATGTATTATTAAATATTTAAAAAGTTAGAGTTGGAGAGGTAGTCATAGTGACTGAATTGTTTAAAAGCATATTCATATCTAGGGATAAACTGGGCTGGCTAGTTTGGCTGGGGGCTCAAATCCTACCACTTGAGCGGTTTTTCCAGATGTATCTATCAATGTACATACAGTTAAATAGGTTGTATTTCTATACTTTCAAACAAACAAAACAGTTGCTGGAGATTAATCCATTATGGGGGATGTAAAATGGAAAGTTATGTAGGATTTTTCTTATGTGGGAAAATATTTACATGACAAATATTGTCATCAAATTCATATAGGTTGTGTGAGTTTTTACTTATGAAATAATGTTGCAGCTTGGATCAAAATGATTAAAGTGTAAAATAACTAGATTATGAAAATAATATCTATTTGTTTTGATAAAGTAAATTTTATTTAGACTTCACTTACTCAGATAAGTCTATGAGCATGACGAGATTTTCATCCAACACAAGTGTTAACTTGAATGAATTGTTCTTTCATTTGTGCCGATGCTTTCGTCTTCAACTTATTTACTGAGTGTAAAGTCTAAATAAAATTAATTTATCCTGATGTTATCTTTCCCCATTTTGTTTTAGAAATCATATCTACTCAGTGCCATCCATGTTTCTTTTATTTTTCTTGTTTGTTAAAAAACAAAAGCAGTTCTGACACTTCAGCCCCAAAGAATTTATTGTCCGAATCCTGTGGCAATAGAATGATTTGACTTCAATTGTGATATTTCTTGAATTTCAATATTTTTTCTGCTAAATCTGCAGTGTAACATGCTCCTTGGGTACAGTAGGTTTAGTCAATACTGTTTTCTGTGAAAGTTGTGAAATAGAACTATACGCTTTGTTTTTTGTTGATTTTAAAAGTACACAAATGTGTAAAAGATTTGGCTAAAGTGTTCATAGCTGTTTGTTGGCTTGAGACTTATTGCAGTATAGTACTATATAGGTTATATAAGCTATGTATATTGTCAGCAACTTGGTTTGGTTTATGACTGAACATGTGCTTTTCACATAGCAGAAAGAAATCTTTATATATACATATATATATTTTTATTTTTTTTTTTTTTAGTGTACCATTTTAAAAAATTTTTCTAAGATTTATGAAGGCAAACCATGTTCATCTTGAATATTGCTTTATTTTTAATTTTTTTTTTTTTATAAACCTGATAGAAAATAGGATGTTATTCTGTGATTGGAAGTTAGCAAGTTTGGATTATGGCAGTAACTTTTCTGTTATTGACATGTAACCAAACCAACCCGCAACTTCATCTCTCTTAGTCTAACTTGTCAACTTTTGGCATATATTGATCCACTTAGCACTTTTAGCCAAATGATTGAATAAAAGCATTTTTCATCACTGCTATTTTTATATGTTATATAAATATCATTATTGCGAAAAGATTCCTTCTCATCATATGAATAACATCACCTGTTAAAGATTACTTTCAAGTAAATTCAGTCGATGTGATTTTTTAGTATATACAAGGGAGGTATTTGCTTTTGGAAAGTAAACAGTTGAATACTGTTGATATTTTCAATATTTTTGGCATTGTGTCTGGAAACATCATATCCAGAAAAGAGCTCTGGATCCCATACCTACCAGTTTAAAATATATATAGAACATTAACTTGAGAACTTCTCCAAGTTCAGTTTAGGGCAAGATGGGAAGTTTTAATGAATAGAAGTTAAAAATCTGATTGTGTGTTTGTCTGTTATGTTTTTAAAATCTGTCCATGTCAGTTTGTTCTAATTGTTGGGTAATAAGATTAGATCTGATGGTAATTGAATGGTAATTTGTATGAGTGGAAAAACATCTCGTATGGAATGTAATGTTATAGATTTAAAGGAAAGTTTCTTCTCAGAATTGAGTAAAGTTAAGCTGTTGATAGTGAGTTTGATTCTCTATGCATTCCCTATCAATATGACATTTTGTTTGACATTAGTTTATTCTATGTTGATTAAACATTATTTCAGAAGTGATCATTTGGCTACGATATATTCATTCCTTAGACAATGTTACTCGGCACCTCTTACCAGCTGGAAATGATGTTGCATTCTTACGTCAATGCTTTTTCAGTATGTGTGATATTTAGATATATTACATCCTTGGTTTATTGTTGCTATATGCACATAATTTCAAAATCAATTACCTCATTAACCTAAGTTAGCTTTGACATCTTTGGGAAGTTATGGGTCACAAGTTCTACTTGAGTAGTTAAATGAAGTGAACTTTGGATTTTGCCTAATCCTCTAACTTTGTTGGGCATTAAGTTAAAAAGGGGTATCGATGAAAACCTTGGGAAATTAGAAATACAAAAGATGAATGTGAAGTAACAACTCTCAACAAATTAGTCTATTATTTTTTTTGGTTTTCCCTTTCTGCTTCTTTCTATTGTTGATCAAACTTTAGTCATGTCATTGCCATTTGCATTTCCTGTTACATTTTTCTGTTTTAACTTTTATGACTATTGCCCATTCTGCCACCATCAATTTGTACCCAAGGGTGGCCCCTTAAGAGCTAAGAGTCAAACAACAATTTTCGAACCTGTGAGAAACTTGCAAAATTATAATCCGTCTTTTACTTGGATCCAAATCGAATATTTCTTTATCAATTTTTGGCAAATCCATGGAGAAAGGTACAAGAAAGAAAGTTTGTTCTTTTTCTTTTGCAATTCTATGATCTAACCGGTGTGTAATGAATCTGTTGACTTGTCTCCACAAAACTACAACTTTATTGGTTGTGATTGGTGTTGCCTCAAGCGAACAGCAAATTATTCAGAGTTAATAAAACCGATTATATTTGTACTGTGAATTATTTTGTATTTTATAGTGCATGAATAAGTCAACTTTACAGCCTGTTTATCATTCTTTTTTTCAGTTACGGAAATCACTTTAGAGTCGAGGCTTGTTTGAATCGGGTTTTTCTTCTCATTTAATTTTTGTTCCTGCCTCTGCGGTAGAGGCTGTTTTAAGGGTGAGTTTTCTAGATTCTTTTAGGTAGGTTTAAAAAAAAATTTTTTCACATGAAATGTTTAATGGAACTCAATGGAGTTGTTATGAATAACTGCATCATGTATTAACAACTTTCTGAGGGCTTGTGTGTGTGTGTGTACACACACATACACACACATATATATATATATATATCTTTGGGCATCTCAATACATGCAATATTTAAATAGTTGACATTTAAAAATACGAAAGTTAGGTTCATTCAGCAAATGATTTATTTTAGATTCCAGTCAACCTCCAGAATGGAGGTTCTGCTTAGATTAAAATCCCCGAGGAGAGACCCCAGTCCCCAAAACAAGTTAGCATTTTACTTTACTGTTATCCCTTGTCATTTGTAGGAGTTGGAGGTATGAATGTGCTAAATCCATGGTTAATTTTTGCAAACATCCTCCTCCCAAAAGCTGTAAATCTTGTCCCATGAACCTTTTGAGAAGCAAATACTTAACCATTCCCAAATTGGGAATGTACAAATAAATGAATGAATACAGTCAAAAAAATATGCAGTTGATTAACAAAAACCATAAATTTCATCAAACAGTACAGTGAATTGGAAAAAGAATTTGTGTCTAAAATAATGCGTGTGTAAAAATAATTTTTAACCATGATTATCTCATATTATATTTTGTATTGTCTACACATTTTTAGTTGATAATTTTCTTTTTTCTTCTACTTCTAACAACAACAACAAAAAAGATTATCATGATAGAATTAATAGCTTACAAGTTCAAGATGTTTTTTTATTGACCTGTCATATTTTGTCAAATGTCTGTGGTAGTTACTATGTTATAAATGTATATGCATTTATGGTTTTCTAATTTTTTACATTTTGTTCATAATGCAAAACATTTTGTATGGTGTAAATTTTTCAAGTTATTCCACAAAGCTTACAAAAATATTCCCATTCAATTATAGACTGAACTGCAAATGGCAAGAGATAACTATGAATGTTTTCAGTCCCCCTGCCTGAATGAAAGTTCTGATTGGTTTAAATCCCATGAGGAGAGACCCCTGTCCGGAAGAATTTAATACTCTATGGAAATTACTTGGTGATTTTTTTTTTTTTTGATCTCTTGAAAATTTCATTGAACCTTTTAGTTCATTATAATCCCATTATATCGCAATTTAACCAATCTATTTTTGAAACTAAAAATATTTTTGTCTCCAACATTTTCTAGCATCTTATTCCAATAATTTTTCACACTTTCCCCACCAAAAGCTGTGTTTGTTAATTTTTTTGATCTAGAAATTTTATATTTGTAATATATATATATAATATACATTGATATTCATTTATTCTATGCTAGATATTAAGATGTACTTGGACACATTGTCAGTGATGTTCTTAAGGTTGAGTGTTTTGGGGTAACCCAGTCTGGGTTGATCAGGCCCTAGCTTGTGTTTCAATGGTATTGGCCCACAAATCGCTCCTCCTGATCCAAAGCCATTTGAAAGCCATTGCAGGTATGATGGCTCTTCTCTTTGAAGCCTCAGTGACAGGTGTATAGTGAATGATATGCAAAGTTCCTATATCCCTTTTCAATGAGCTCACATCAGGCCCCCGGCTCTGTATACGTACAAAAATAAGTTTTTTACAGTTTCGATCGTAAACATTATCCCACTATATTTTGATGAGATAGTCCAGAGCAGAGGACCTACCTACTTAATTTGCCTAATTTGATTCCTTAAAACTTTATTTGAATAAAAAAAAAATCATTTGTCCTCTTATCAAAACTATGCTAACTTTATCTTCATTTTCAAAATTGTGGGAGGATTAAAGTTTATGATTGGAGTTGTGCTAAACTTGTATGTATATTTTAAAATAGAAAATAATCTGAAATTCATGTGGGAAATGAAAGTTTATTTAAATTCAAAATTAAAAACCAAACAGAATTTAAAGGGATGGAATTTTCAAGATTTATTAATAATAACTTTTGCCATTCAAACAGAAACTGAATTTACATTGCTTCCAGTCTTTTACCAGAAAATTAATTTGATTTCATCAAAAAAAGAATGAAATGTGGAATTCAGACTTATTCAGCTACATAAGAAGCACGGTGAATTATAAGAATAACAAAATTTTTGAAAAATTAATAAAAACAAGGATTGTGTGAATATTACCGGTAATAAGGGAAAAATGAATCTCTTGAAATTTCGGTTCCACAAAAATGCGATTTCCAAAATTGTATAGGATGTCGTTAAAATAGAAACATAACACACGAGAAGGGTCCAACGATTAAGACAAAAAGTTATTTCCCTTGAATTATTTGAAAAAAGATTTTTTTGCGGCTGGACATACACGAAAATAATCCCTTACAAAAATTTTATTCATAAATCTTTCACTTGTTATGGAGAAGATGTGAACAAAAACATACATATTGCAGAAATGTACCCTACACCTTAAAATCTAATAAAAATAAAATCTGTATTATTTAAAAAACAAATTACATAACTGAAGTTTTTGTTTGAACAGTCTGTTGTTAGTTATATTTACAAGTTACAGTAATAAAATAAACTATAAAATTGTTATTTAATCATTTCGTCCTAAAATAATTTTTTAGATGATCAGTCATGTGACACAAAACTGTTAAACAACTGTGTCAGTTATGATTTTTGTTTGAAAATTATGTTTACTCAATGAATTTACTTGGTTTTGTCTTTGAAATAGTCTTAAATTAAGGGAAATTTATTGCTATGAACCCTGAGATTTTTTTTTCTTTGCTAAACACAGACTTTAATCTTTCACCACTTGTGAGGTTGATCTACATCAGGTTAATTTATGTAAGTCCAGAGCAATATACTCAAAGAGCCAATTTTAATTTCAAGAACATGCTCTACGCATGATTTTAGTCGTTAAAGCTTGTACATATGACATCTTCATGAGATTTTAGAACAGTTAGTATCCATCATTATTCATTTTTGTGATAATGTACCTTTACCTTAATTGTTTTTGCTTTTTATTGCAACTCAACTCAGGCCTGCAGTTAGTGAATCAATTGTGTGGATTGGAATGAAGGATAAGTTCCAGGTGAGAATCAAACTGATAACCCTCTATACCAATATAGAGGGTTTTGAGTTCAAGAGTAACAGGCTTGAGTTCAGTTGGGATAAAAAGCAATACCAATTATGATGAAGGCAATTAGTTGCAAAAATAAATAAAATGATTTATAATACTTCATCAACTAAAATCAATGGAAATTTGTGTCCAATTTTCGTATTTTCCAATTTTTACTTGGAAAAACTAGCAATTTTCAGATTCCTTGACTTTTATTTACACCCAAACAATCCAAACCTTTTTCTTTTATGCTGTCATGAACATTTATAATAATGATATATATAGTAGTACTTCATTGATTAAAATTGAATGAAATATATCATTTAATACCAGTTATGTTGCTCAGACCCAGATAGCCAGAAGGGAATAAAAAAATATAAACCTTTTGTTAGGCGATTATTTTAATGTATGTCCAATTTCGAAAATCAAAAAAAAAATATTCGGGGATGCAATAACTTTTAGTCTTAAATGATGAGTACCATTTAAAAAAAAAAAAAAAAAAATTTCCTGACCTTTTTATATTCAAAAACCTTTTTTGGTTAACACTCTCATAAATGAGTGACTCCACTCCTACATGTGATCAGCATCATCAACAACTACAGGAATTAATTCCCTTAATTTCTCCACAGGAAGACTTCACAGATCTAATAACCGCCATGATTGAGTGATCGCCATCAAATATAATAAAATCGCATTCTCCAATTCCTGAAGGGCTTGGCCAAGCCTCTTCTTGGGAGGGGTTTTTCTCACTCTGTTTTTTTTTTTTTCTGTTTGTTATTTTTCACTTTGTAAGTTTGCTTACAGGCAGCAAAAACAGTCTAGGTATCTCTTTCTATCTTTTCCAGGAAAAACTTGCAAACATTTAAATTTGTTTTTTCAGTTGTATTTTAAAATAGGTTATTGAAGATTTAACAAATTGCATGGTCACCCCTATGCTGTGGCATGCAACACAAAACTGCTGTAGATTTTTTATGAATAAGGAAGGAGAATTTACATAAAAATAAAAGAGCCAGTAACATATGTTCAATTTAGTATGAACACCATACAAACAGGATCTTCATAGAATGAAAATTTCAGATGACCCCCCCCCCCAATCTAATGCATTGGTTTGTAAATAACATCCGATTAGTTTTTGTTTACATCATCATCATCATCATGAGTCCTTTAATATCTGTTCCCCAGGATCCGCCACATTTCTCTATCATGGGCGTTGCGGTGCCAGTATTTTCTGAATTTGTCTAGTTCATCTCCATTTTGTTTTGTTTTTTGGCCTCAGTTCTGTATGTGATATCTGGAGATCCATATTGTGAGTTGTGATGTCCATTGGTTGTCTGCCATTCTCGCAACATGACCTGCTCATTGCCATTTGAGTTTTCTTATAGATTCTATGTCTCACACCCCCATTTTCTTCCCAATATAATGTGCTGTCTTGCAATCTCTCTATGTAAGGTTGAGCATGATTCTCTCATGTGTGCGCTGCATGCATCTCAATTTGCGGGTCTCTCTTGGTTAGGTTTCATGTTTCAGCTCCATAAGTGACTATTGGGAGGATGCATTGGTCGTATACTGTTCTTTTTAGGATTAATGAGATTTTCTTGTTTTTGAAGGTTGAGCTTGCTCTGCCAAAGGCTTGCTACCCTAGGGTGATTAACACCTACAAATGACCAGTTGTGTTGTCCTTTTCCAGCCATTTAAATTATGGTTTTAAACATTTTATCTGGGACTGTTGTAATATGTGTCATATAACAATTTAAGAGCAATTATGTGGCAATCTATAACATACTATGTTGTGTGGGTTAGGGTCTCTATATATTACATAGGTAAGACAAAAAGTCTGTGACATAATGATGAGAAAAGCATTTTTTTTATGCAACAAATATTGACTTTTCAATATAACCTCTTTCCTTGCATTGGGCCAAGTGCATTGACTTCTCCATAAATCATGCATTATAAAGTGGTAATTTCAGATCAAGCTCCAGCTAATAAGTGTCAGGCTATGGACCTATTGATCCACTCTTGTATGTTGATTGTATTTTGTCAGCAAAATGAGTGTTGCTGGAATCTACAATATTCAGTTGCAGGGGTAGTCAAAAACACTTAGATGCAGACAGAGGTGTCTGCAAGTGTTATAACACCATGTAGTGATGAAGGAGTTGACCCTAGCAGTAACAAAAGAAAAATCTTACATTCCCACATAAGGAAATGTTCTCTATTATTCAATTTTGTATTTTGTATAACTTCTTTTGTTTTTCACGAAACTCCAAAATACACTCTGCAAGGTTTAGTGGTGGAATAATCATTTTTTTCATATTTTTCATTCTCTTGGCAACTCCCTCTTGTCTATAACTTCTGGTATTTTTTTCTGCCGTCCATTCACTCAAACCCTTCTAGTAGGTCAAAAGCTCCACATGTTTGCCTTTGCTTCCTATGTGCCCTGTAAGCGTTAAATTGCCTAAGACTTTCTTCCTTATTCTATAACCGAAAAATTTCAACTGTAACTTTCTTATTGTCAGCAACATTTTCCTTATTTCTAATCTCCTCAAAACTTCATTTTTTTACATGCTCTGTCCATGATTTTCGTAACATTTGTCAATAAAACTGCATTTCGGTTGCTTCAATCTTTTCCATTTCCCTTTGTGACAAAACTCTCCAGCATTCACAACCATAAAAGGGGATTAAACATTATGTGGCTGTTGATCACTCTTTTCTTCTTTTTCAACATTTTTCTTTTTCAAAATACTTTTCTCAGTTTGAGGAAAACATTTTTTTACAGCCATCCATTGTCTGTTGCTACACTACTCGAATAATTGAATTTTTATATCAACTCGATTTTGACGTCTCTTTGATTGTCCCTTTTGCTCACAGCCGTACATTTTACTTCGTTACAATTGATAGTCCTTTCTTTTTACTTTCATTTATTACTGTGTCTAACAGTTCTTTCAATTTCTCTTTTGAATCTGCCATCTATACAGTGTCATCAGCATGGCGTATGTTGTTGATATTATGTCCACCAATGATAACCCTGGTAAATTCTTTCTCTTGAAATCATTTTGCTATACAAGTTGAATAAATCTGGTGAGAAAACACACCCTTGTGGCTCTCCTCTTCCTATCCTGGTGTACTCACTCAATTCATTATCGTATAGAAGTTTTTTGTTTCTAATTGCCAATCATTCATACATTTTCTCCATAGAGATCAAGCTTTTCTAACATTCCTAGAAGTTCTTCTTGTACTTTATTGAATACTTTTGTGTAAATTATGAAACACAGGTATAAGTATTTCTACATTTTTATTGCTCTTTCTCATAACAATTGGACCATAAAAATATCTTTAGTATATCTTAATTTTGTTAAATTCTGTTCAAGGTCACACCTAAAAATGGTACAGAAATTTGAATTCAGCCAAGACTGAAATTCTTGTCAATTTTTCTCACATGTATAACATTGAGAACACAAGCAAAATTTTTCTTATCTGCTTCCCCTGTAAGAAATATGATAAACATGAAACCAAACAAAACTTCAAACTTCAGGAAAAATGTTCCCTTCCATTCCCGATTTAAAAAAAAATGTGATTAGAATATGGAGCCTGGTACACCCCCACCTCAAAAAAAAAACCAACTTTGAAAAAATTTGTAATCAGAATAAGTAAGGTCAAAAACCAACTTTGAGAAAGGTTTTGAGAATATGAGGTCAGGTAACGAAATATTTAAAAAAAAAATGTGATCAGAATAAACATTATCTCATGATATCATGAAGTCAAAATGTTTCATTTCAATGTCATGTTCAGTGAGACAAGAGATCTAATTCTGCATCACAGTTAGATCATAAATTTAAACCCCTTCTTAGAACATAATATAACAGTTCGAAATCACCTGGATTTGTTCAAGTCTTCAAGTGAGAGCATTTGGAAGATGTAGTGTTAAAAAAAAACTCTGCCTATAACATGCAGATCTTGCTTGGCTATGGTGACATGAATATAAATAGAAAAACTTTATATACTAATATTCTTATTCTGTCGCTACTCCGTTGGTCGTTAGTAATTCGTTGGGACTATGTTCATTATTGCTGTTAACACTTTCAGTCAGGGACCTGCACCATTAGCAGTATTATAACTGCTTGAAATCAAATTTATGCAAATCAATTGACTCCTCCTCTTTGATATAAATGGAACTGTTACTATATGGTGTTTAATTAATTTAGTCATGAATAAAACCTGATTTTCATTGAAGGTTATGGCTTGCTCACTGATTATGCAAGCTGCAATACTACTGCTACAAGGTGGAGGCAAAGTTGTGGGTGCCTAGTTTGATTTAAAAAAATTTTGTAATTAAATTTTCTCATTCATATTTGAAAGCCATGTAAAGGCAACTATTGTTGAATGATAACGAAACGTTTTGATGAAGACTAATTTTTATTGAAAAATAAAAATTTCACTTACAAGTAATGCCAGGACACGCAGGTCCCATTGACAAAACGTGTTACTAAAAAATTACCGTTAGTGCATGAAGTGTTAAGAAAGAACTACATTTCTACTGTTTCATAAGTAAACTAATCGATCTTTTAGTCAATAAAATTTCCAAAGGATGTGAATGTTTTTCATCTACAGATAATGATATGAAGAGAATATTGGAGTATTTTCCTTTGTTCATTATAAAAATAGGAACATTCTAAGGTCTGGAAAGATTTTGATTGTCTTCGTTATTAGTTCTACATCTACATACATAAGTACACAAGGATATCCTCAGAAAAAGTGTGGATATAATGCTCCTTCACTCACTCAATGATTGTAAACAAGAATTTTTCATTCTTACGTAATCAAGTTCAAGTTCTTACTGAATACTTGTAAAAATAGTTTTTACTTATTTTTTGATTTTCTATCGTTTAGATAAATCTTTATCCATTCCCAAGATGCCCTAAAAATGTGGTAATCCTTGTACGAATGTAAAATAACGTATTTTTGTGTAGCCACCATATTTTACATCCTTATAAGCAAGGATAACCAAGGATTATTTGCTCCAGAAAAACTACCTGAATTCTTCAACTACTAAAAACCACCACACTTGCTTCATACTTATCTTGAAATAATGGGCTTTCGATTGGTGAAAACCCCATATTTTCATCTTCATTAATCTGACGAACAGGTTGACCTGCATATTATGTAGATGTGCTCATTAATACACTTTCCAAGTGAGTGTGTCCTAGAAAGCATGGTATTTATGAAAAGTAACCTCCATTATTGATTACTTTTCGATTCCTAAACTGCATGTATCTTTTCTGCATTGTTCATTCCATGCACACATACGACAGGCGTACTCCAGCTCTGTATATGACTGTTGCATTTATTCACTTACATGCTTATGCACTAATCAGTTTCTATTCTGTCAATTCATTTCAAACCACGATGGGGGAATGTTAATTTTATACATCGGTTTGACTGAGCAGACAAACAAGAATAGTTAATTTCCCTGAATTAGGTCAGGATTGTTCTTGTCATGGTGGAAAAACGAAATCAAGTGCAGCCTCCGACTTGCATTGGAGTTGGACAAAAAATGTAGTGGAAAAGCCGAAAGGTTCTAATTGCTTACAATTCTTGATATGATGGATAGACATCCCAGAATACTTGGAAGCAACAACACTTGTCCAAGTGGAGAACAAGAAATACATAAAGGAGTAATCATTGATAGCAGAAATCTTTTGTTGACAGTTGTCACACAGGACGTTTCAATTGATTATGAAGACTTTAAGAGAACACTGGATAAAATGATTAATGCGACATATTATTAGAGAAAAAAGCCAAATTTTGCTAATTGCTTTTGATATTGGGGCAAAGTCATCGTCAGCATATTTCTGGCACCACTGCCTTTTCGCTAAAAATACATTCTGCTCAGATGTTTCCTTATTTTAACTGCAATTTGCACTGCTTTTATGTTTAAAATAGCCAGTTTATACTGATTAAAAAAATTAATGTTTTAGTAATTTTATCGATTTTTTTTTATTCGCTTTTTCCCCCTAAACCATCGAGCTGATGTCAACAGACCTTTGACAATAAACCATATTTCATCGGTAAAAATGCCTGAAATTGGTGACCATCTTAATTTTATTGCAATAATCTTTGAAGAACATTTTCATTTAAAGATTATTTGCCTGAACAATATCAACTGGAACATATGCATTTGGAAACTTATGTACACATTTTAAATGACAGGAATGAAAAAAAAAAACCCAAAGAAAAAACGGTTTGACGTGATAGTCGAAATTAAGTTTGCATATTCATTAAAAGTAAGAGAAATTTATTCCTTTTTTGTTCTTAGCTGATTATATATATATATAAAGTACAGATCTGTAATTCAACATAGGACGTGTAATACCCCTCTACCGTGGCGCCACGAAGCCAGTACTCCCTTAACTCATCTAGTTCGTCACGCCATCTTATATTCTGCAAGCCTCGGTTTCGTATGTGATCTCTGGGGATCCACGTGAGTCGTGGTATCCAGCGATTGTCTATCATTCTTGCAACAGGACCAGCCCATTGTTATTTAAGTTTCCTTATGGATTCTATGATGTCTCGAACTACCCTATTGTGTTATGTTGAGCATAATTCTCTTTTGTGCACCTTGTATGCTTCTCAGTTTAATGACTAGTCTTTTGGATAGGTTCCATGTTTCAGCTCCATGGGAGCCTTCCGGGAGGATGCATTGGCTGTATACTCTTCTTTTTAGCACTAGCAAGATTTTCTTGTTTTTGAAGGTTGAGCTTGTCCTTCTGAATGCTTGCCAACCTAAAGTAATTCGTTTGCTTGATTTCTTCTTTTCATGGAGGATTCGTTGTCCTAGGTAGATGTAGTAGTCTACTTTCTCCAGTTCAGCGGCTTCAAAACTATGCACAAATTTACTATCTCCGCATCCGATTCCGGGGCCGATTAAAAAAAAATAATTTTCTTTAAATGGATATTTATAAAAATGTAAATTGAACTAAATTATATCGAAAAAAAAAACAAAAATATTTTAGAAAATAAACAGCTCTGGTTAGTCACGTAAGAGAAGCCGGCGTATTTTTGTAAGCATATGTTGGGTATGATCATTCAAAAAAGTTGAAAGGGGGGGGGGGGTAAATAAATTACTTCTGTTGCCTTTTGTCAGGCTGTGATTAGTAAATAGTCCAAATTTTCAAAATACAAGCGTAAATGCTACCAAACAGCAACTAAGAGATCAATTTAGCATAAATTTATAATGCAAATTGACCTCCACTAAAAATCTATTTACGGGAAGAAGGATAAAAAAGTTTTCCTAGATATAATCAGCTGTAAGTATTCCTATTTTGAGCCCTCTGGCTCCATTGGTGCAGCCTGTATGCGTAATATATACATACATGGATAGCCAGCCAGACCCACCTGAAAACTGAAGAAACCCATGTTGACAGTTTTTGCAACATATTCGGTTGGCGGTTTCTAATGAGAATGAAAAATGTACAAATCAAAAATTGATGATTTAATAAAAATGAATCAAAAGCAATAGAAACCGCCACATGGCCAATGTTTTTTAACAGCATGCTGTGTTTGGGGTGATCAATTTTGGAAAAAAGGACGGTCAATCTATGAAATAGTAAGTTCTCTTACGTTTTATTAGACAGTGATCACTAGAAAAGTCCAAATAAAAAAAAAGCATGGGTGCTGCCGGACATAATCTATGGGACCAATATAGCATAAACTTACATTGCAAATTGAACCTCTGCACTTTAAATCTAGCCATAGAATAAGGGGATTGAAATGAACAATTTTTTTTTCTAGACATGATATTTTGTAAATGTTTGAATTTTCAGCCTTCTAGCTGAATAGTGCGGCCTGTACGCATGATACATAGCCAGCCAATCCAGCTTAAAAACTGAAGAAACATATGTTGACAGTTTCAGTTGACAGTTTCTAAAAGCTGATAGAAAATTGTAAATCGCACCCCACAAACCCCAACATTCTATTTTGGGGGATGATTTTCAAAAACTTTTTGCTGAAAATCTTTCCCGCTGTCACATTTGTATGGACAGAAAATTTCATAGTGTTTTCTCGGAAGAAAATCTTCCTTTTTATCTCAGTCCCTCTCTACCTCTTACTATCACTATAAAAACAAAGTACGTAGTACCTACTCTCTCTCTCTCTGCAAAAAAGTTATTTTTCCGCAACAGTCAAGCGGTAACTAAAAGAAGCCGGGCGCAAAAAATTTATTCAATTCAGTATGAATTTAGATTAATGCCTGCCAACTTAATTTTGGATGATTTTCAAAAACTTATTTGCTAAAAACCTGCACCAGAGGCCCCCCCCCCCCCAGAAAAATTCATAGGCTTATGTTGTGTTTTTTTTTTACTCAGAGTACAGTTTAAGATATGAAGTAATAGATTCGCTACAGACTTATGTTGAGTGGTTTTTGCATTAGGCCGGTATATACAGATGAATACCCAGCACTTGGTGATCTCTCAAATAATAGATACTTGGATTTAATGTTTGATTAGTTGCAGTTAACTCTGTTCCTGTTTCTGCATCCATGGTCAATTTTGACAATGGTTTAAATGGACACAAAACGAAAGAATGCCTTTTTTAGCAAACGATATTCATACTGAAGTTATATGACAATAATTCAGCTGAGTGTTTTGTGTCAGTTTTTTTTTTCTGGCTGGGAAGATGAGATTCAATTAAAGAGATAAAGCTGAGAATCATATTGACAAGAACGGAATTCAAATGATGTGCCCACGTATCGTTGAATAGGAAACTGGGGATGAGGGAGAGGGCTGTGGAAAGAAAACTGTGGATAAAAGGGGACCTCTGAACGAGAAACAGTGGATAAGGGGGTCGCTAGAAGTGAAACTATAAATTACATCTAAGAAACAAATTTAATATTTAACCCCAAGCTTGTGAACAGGGATCAGTAAGTATAACAACAGACATGACTCGCTGTTCGTGTCACTTTTATTGATTGTTCACCCATACGAACATTAAATCCGTTGTGCCGATTTTGATCTCAGACTGCATGCAAATCAACCTATTATATCATCTTTAAGAATATTAATTACATGAAAAAAAATTTCTTCGAGTTGATATTCTACGAACATATTCAACCGGAGAATTTGACAATTCCACTAAACTTGAAGTTAATTTTCCCACGCTGTATACTATCTTGCTTCCATCAATCTGTTTTTTTCCTTTAAATTATCAAATAAAGTATCATTACATTCACGGTTGAAACGAAACTGAGCCACTTTCTTATGGATAGTAACACCTCAATTGGCTATCCATTAATATACTCAGATAGTATGTTATATGGCATTTCATGTTTGATCCCCGAGCCCGCCCAACTGCCTATTAGTCAGACAAATGGACCAGAAGCAAATGTTTTCCACTTTTTCTGGTTCTAGTCAATACAATGATCTTTCACACTGACAAAGACTAGATCTATCTCTTTTGGTTACCCAAACCCCCTAACATTAATACAAATTTATTTCATAATAAATTATTCTTTTATTCTATTTTCATATTCTCGTAAACACATTCTTCAATTTTCGTCAATATTTCATTATAGTCAAGCTGATAAGTTTTAAAGGGATCAAAATGTCTAATCATGGCTTTATTAAATTATCTAAAAATCTTATATATTTCGTCGCCTTGATTGATCATTCTCACTACTGAAGGAAAACTTTCGGTATAAAATCAATAAATCTAAGAGTAACTCAAGCTATTCTCAAATATTCGGATAATATATATATACTTTTCAGTTGTTGATCCCTGTTCGTATTTCATTTTCCATTGGGGAATAGTGTTCATGTCTCGTTGTTATGAATTACTTGAGTTGTTCTAGACACTCTCTCTATCAGTGTGTTGTTAATACATCAGCTCTTTGCAGCATGTTTTTCTCCCAGAAAGTGTCCCTCTCCTATCTTTATCAGCCCCCAGTGTTAGGGTTCTCTTTTACATGACCTTAACTGTTTGTATTTAATTCTATTCATATTTTTGATGGGTTTGCATCTGTGTATTTAAGATAATTATGAGACTCATTATGATTTTGTTGTTCTTAAAAAGGCTGGAGGTATAATGATAATGTTAAAAGTAATGTTGCTATTACAATTGTTAATAAATAACGAGAAGAATAAGATAGCTGTGATGGTTGATTTATGTACACTTCTATGTGATGTGTCAAATTATGTTTTTATAATAATAATTTTGAGCGGTGCTGATATTTTACAGCTACTTAAATTTATTTTTCTATTTCTGTCTTTTTTTTAGTGAAAGTTAAAACCTCTAAGTTCCCATTTTGGCATAAGTAGCAGAGGATTCCAATGTTCTGGCATACGTATGCTAGTTTAATATTTTCCATTTTACTGTGGATGTGAGATTGCTGTTCGTTAGGTCCCAGTAATGTGCTGATAGTGATGTATTGTTTTTGCATTTATCCTTTGTAAAGGATTATGTATGGTTGGCTAATCTTAATTTAAAAGGGTTTTTTGATATTCTTCTGTAATACTCTGCTTTTAATGGTCTCTCCAGGGTTGATATTTCAGCTTGATATACAACATTCGACTTGAGACAATAGTTTTTGCAAAGGGCAGCTGCTGCTGTTTGCATGATTGCAGTCTAGTTCATTCGTATTTTCTCTACTAGTATTATTTCTCATTACTTTATCGTTATGTTTAGTTATGATCATTTTAATGTTATCCATGGTACTATAACTAATTTTAAGTTTGTCTTTGTTAAGTATTCTACACCGTGGGTTGCACGGGGAAAGTGTTTTTCTTTTAGTTTGAGGAAAATCTTCCTCTATGTTGTTTTTTTTTACTTGTAGGTTTAATGGCGATGTATACCAGGTGATTTTTCTACCTGTGCCTTTTTTCTTGTTGCTGTGCTTTACGTCGGATTTCACTTAATCATCGTATTCAAAGCTAGTTTTGGAGAAACCGATATCCTTTAGGGCCTCTGTGTATTTCTCTCTAACATTGTTGAATATTGTTTCGTTTGAGCAATTGTATATCAGCCTAGTTTTTTTTAATTGATTTAGTGATCTTTTATGATTTCATATGGGTTATTAGATTTCGTGTTGACAAATTCTATTTCGGAATTTTCTCTCCTACGTGGCTTGTGGTTGTTATCATTTAGATCAAAAATGATATCTAAAAAAATGTGAAATTTTTATGTTGGCCTTAATTACAACTTTATACTTCATTTTATTCATTTCTTTAATAATGAATTTTTGAATTTTTTTCGCATTTTTGTGCGCTACCATTTCCTACAATTAGTAAATCATCGTCCCAGTAGAGTCCTATAAATTTTACTATTCAATTTCCTCGTAAAGTTGTATAAAATGTAAAGACTAATCAAGTCCGACATCCTGATGAAATCAAGACTTCCCATGGGAACATCAAAGCCGTAAATGTCGTTTTTTCCAGTCCATTGTTCCTGGTTATTGGACCGTCTGTGCTTGATTATTTCCATTTCATTTCTGATGATGTTGGTGTAGGTCTTCACGAATTCCATGGCCTCTTCGAAAATTCCTTTGTATATTGAAGGTTACAAGTCCATTGTATCGAACTGTACAAATGCACAGGTATTTTCTTCTTAATGTTACTAAACTATGTAATGGTATCATTTGTATTTATCCATTGGTTTAGATGTACTCGTTGTTTCATGCTATATTTTGTGTTTTCTAGTATATTCTTGCTAATTTTCCCTATTTGGGATTTAGTGGAGTTATTTAGTCTAGCAATGGAATTGTTTAAAAAGTCTGCTTTGTGGTCCATCATAAGTATATAGGCATCTTTTTCTGTAATTTCTAGTTGATTCGTTTTTGTTTCTCTTAGTGTTTAATTTTTTTGTTGTAGGTTTAATATAACATTTCGTCTATGTTGTTAGTTTTGTCTCCTTTCATACATATGTTGTTAGATCTGTTAATTTGTTTGATTTCCTCTTTTAATTTCTCTTTTGAATATGCTAACTCAATCATAATTATCACCATGATAAAATTAAGGTGGTTACTAGTTTTAGACATTTTCTTCGACGAAATAACGTTTGTTTTAGTCGTGTGACGTCTGCTCGATGGGATATTGGAGAAAACAAATGGAAAAAATCGATAAAATTACTATAATGCATTAATTTTTTTATTCAGTATAAACTGGTTATGGCTGTCCCATACAAACTGAGAAAGATTGCAGTCGAAATATTTAAAAAAAATCGGCAAAGAAAGAAAAAAATGATATTTCCCCTATGTATTTTTACGGGGCAGTGGAGTCGAAGACTCCGATGACGTCTGTAGGTTGCCATTCTATTTTTTGTATTATAGATGAAAATATTAATTTCTCAGGAACATCGAAAAATAAAGCCACCTTTTATTGATTCTTGCTTCCTTTGCATGCATCAGAGCCAGTTCGAAATGAACAGAACCAGCAGCGGCGAAACTGTCATTCCAGAATACTTGGAAGCAAAGACGCCTGTCCCAAAAGAAAACAAAATAAGTAAATAAAGGAGCATTCATCCACAGCAAAATCTCTTCTTTGCAGTCGTAACACAGAAATATTTTCAACAGATTTTATTTCCAACTATCAGCGTTTCTCGAGAAAACAAAAACTTCAGATAAAACAACACAGGAAGGCAAAAGATATCTTATAGCAGTGGTTTCGAAACTTTCAAAACCCAAGGACGTCTTTTAGGAAATATTCTGGCGAATCCTATTTCTAGCTTTTAGTTTTTAATTAATAAATGGACTAGAGCAATAGACGATGACCTTTAAAATAATTTTTATTCCAAATTACATTTATTTGAATTATTTTAATATATGATACAGGTCTGAGTCCAATTGCTATGGTTTTTGATAGCTATACGACGGTTGATGTTTCTCTGTCACAAAATTTGCAATGTCAAGATTAAAAGGAACACTGTTGCAGACCCCAAACATCATTTGTCGGGCCCATGAATACTCGTGCAGAGCCCCTCCAAAAACCTTTTAAAATTAGTTTTTCTCAAAACTGAGTATTCATTTGCTCACTTTTTGGGGGAATTAGAAGTTCACACGTCATAACAGACCATCGGATCAAAATAATAAATTGTCTATGCTTTATTGCACTTCGGTTGTACTTAGGGTTAAGGTTTTTATTCAAAGAAACATCTTTTACTGTTGATTTTGTGTCTGTCAGATTCCCTAAAAATACTGCTGGGGGTATGTTAGGAAACTGAGTGTGTAAAAATTTGTAAATAATCGTAATAATTTGCATTAGAAAAAAAATCCAGTGAAAACACATTGAATTGAAAAATCCACCAAAGTCAAATAATTATTAGATGTAAATAAGATTTTCGGTATTTATTAAATAAAGGACAGATGTTTCTTTTTAAAAGTTTCCGTTAAAGTTTTTAGATTTCTTTCATCATTACGTCTCCCCCTCCATTCATTTAATGAAATTCAAAATGAAGTTTTAGCAAGAGCTAAAAGCAGCTGGAACATCGATTTCAAAGAAAATTATTAGAGATGAACTACACCGGAATGGGTCAAGATACCGTGCGTCATAAATAAGTCCCTTAATAACAACTAAGTGTCATATAAAGGCTAGCGTGAAGCTTATATATAAGCATTCAGAATGTTTAGTGTGCAGTGAAAATATTGTGTTTTATCCCAAAAGCGCCATAACCACAGTTAATGACAGAAGTGAGAATATAGTATAATAACACTTACGATGACTTGAGAAACGTATTTTACACAGGAGAGAAGTGTTGGGGACTTGAAGGTTGTTTGAAAAAAGTAGGCAGTGAAAGTTCGTGTAAATCTTATGGAGAACGTCTCAGAGCAGTAACAAGAAACAAAAGTTTTGCGACTAAATATTCATAGTCCAAGATTCATGGATCCAAATACTTTACTTAATATAGCAGATAAGCTCTCAACTTATGACCAATTTAGCACCAGCAGAGCATGAAATGTCAAACATAGCCAAAGAGTACCTGACCGGGATGAGTTCTTTCGAAGATGTTTTCGAAAGATTTTGCTGGTGCGATGGATTTTCAATCTCACTTTCCTTCATGTATTTCTCTTGCAAATATATTTTGGCAATATTATATGGTTTATATACATACCTACGACGTAGGTAATCTTGCATGGATCCGCTTTAAAATTCGACCAGTTCTCCCGTAGGCAATTATACAGCCCATCACAGAATCTGATTGAAATTCATTGATAACCATTGGAGATATCGTGCAGAAAAAACAATTGACAAAATTTGTGATTTCGACTTATAACTGAGATATTGGGAAGGTTATCGTGTTCATAAATTCAATCAGTTCTCCCGCACACCTCCACGCGGAAATTCATAGAAATCAATTCATAACTTTTGGAGATATCTATACATAATTGTAATTGAAAAGAAATTGGAAAATATCTCTCAATCGGAAGAAGATCCCTGAACCCGCCCCACGATTTTATCATTCCTTTCTTTAACTGCAACGAAGGTAATCGTGCATGGATCAACTCAAAAATTTGAAAATTTCTCCTCTAGGTTATTGTACACCCCTCTGTAGTAATTAACTCAGAACTTTTGAAAATGTTGTATGGACAAACGATAGAATATACGTTCAAATGAACCGACGCGACTGAATACATATACATCTTTTCAACTTCGTTGACAGAAATTTAAAAAAAAGTAATTGGAAAATATCAGAATAATACCGCTTGTCAAAAAAGTTAAAGACTGAAGTAACACCAGTGTGATCAACGCAAATTTGACTTTTTCAGCTGAAACTGCTTCACAAACTTGCCTAATAATTGAAAAAAAAAATACTCTGGATGATATTGTTTGTTTTTTAAAATTCTATGAATTTTTATGACATGAGAGGAAAATGGTTACATTTGGAGAGGACAAAAAAGACGAAATTTAATCGATGAAAATAAAAAAGTGTACGCAAACTATCATAATGATAGGAACAAAATTAAAATTTGTCAACGAGTTATGTTGTGAGGAATGAATATTTGTGAACCGGTAGAACTGTTGAAAGAAGCGATTAGACTGAGAATGAACAAGATAAGAATTTGGATTGAAAGCAGTTATTTGGGACTTTGCATTACCGGCAGCTGTAATTGTATCTCAATGGTAAGAGCATCGTTTCAGTGGCAGGTTCGATTCCTGCTGCAACCCCTTTTTCTTTGATTGTTTATTCTATTCACATTGTCTAGGGTGAGTGACACATTAACCGTGTAAGATTCTATATGATATAACGCAATTCATAATAGTTCGGCTGGATCACATATATCCATTTCTTAATACATTATACATCTCTCTCTCTCCCTCATTCTCCCCCCCCTCTCTCTCTCTCTCTCTCTCTCTCTCTCTATATATATATATATATATATATATATATATATATATATCTTCACACATATATATGTAGGTTTATTTACATATCTTTATATATTTACAGCTATGTATCTATATATATCTTTATATATCTATATCTATATTTTTTATATATATAAATAACCTTTCCCCCTCTCTCTGTGTATTGAATATATATATGCAATGTATATGTAGCAATAAATTGGATGTACTTTCGTGCATGTCTGCGAAACAATGTACCATGCCCTGATCTATTCAAGTGTGCCGACCATCTTATTCATTTATAATTCATTCTCAAAATAAACTGGAATCTTTTTATCAATATTCATCAATCGGATTTGTTTTTGTTTTTGTGACTTACAATAAAGCGCCATTTTTGTGCACACATCTTTGTTATCAATGTTTCGTTTTTCAAAGAAAGTTTGTTGAAAATACGTGGTTTCATTTATAAATTGACAAATGAAATCACTGATAAATATTGGTTAAATCAATTTTGAGTAAGAGATGACAATGATATACTATGATGAGAAATTAGGTTCTATTTGTAATCAGGGTAAGCAGTTCAAAAATATATGGTTCTTATATGGTTATCGTTGAGGTTATAGATAGTTTTAGTTGAAGAATGGGCAGCGCAAAGATGTCAGTGAAGACAGAGGATTTTGCTTCCATGTGGTTTGGTGTTAGCGCCGACACCACAGGAGATGTAGACGGAGGATAAGAGATGTATGAAGAGAATGCGCACCAAGTATGAACGTAGATGCGAAGGTGGGACAAAGTAAAAAGGACAGATACAAGTGTTTGGATGGACAAATAGAACGTACATTTAATACAGGAAACATTAAAGACAAATAACGAATGGAAACGAAAATATTATCATGAAAATATTAATACGATCGATCGTGTAAAGAAAAGAGAAAATAGGAGAGAGCTTCTAGGTGAATGGTGGGAGATTTGTTGCCATGATGATAAAGTCGTCAGAATCGTAACAGAGGTGTCTGAACTGCTTTTGAATCCATAAGGCTTGGAGCGTACCAAAGAATGGTTATGGAGACCGGGTTCAGTGTGTATGCCCAACTGCCAAGTTGTATGTGCAACTTGGGGGCATTTCTCTGACGCTGGAGAACACACGACATACAAACTATTGTAAAGCAGAGAACACGTGGAGTTTAATCCATGAGTGCTTCCTGAAACGAAGGGGATTAGGAAACAGATTATCGTGACTATCGGATAGTTGAAAGCATTGCCATTTTACCCACGAGGGTTAGAGATATATACGCGTTTGAAGCACGTGATGAAGACACGGTTGAGTAGCTATATAACTGTACGTATTTGAATCAGGGAGCAAAGTTAGTACAGAGATTAGTCACAGTGGAAAATATAGTTGAGTTCAGATTGGTTGGGTGGTCGGCAAAATGATACCGATCTTAGGGAGGAGAGAGAGAGAGAGAGAGAGAGAGAGAGAGAGAGAGAGAGAGAGAGAGCGGCTACAAGTGATTGGCCACGAGTATTCAGGGCTTTTATAGGTGTTGTCGTAGGAAGTGACGTTTTTTCATATCCAGCAGAAAGAAAGGTTTCGTGTTTAATTCTCAAGTATTGGGGGCGCTACACTATATACTATTTATACTACCGTTTCTGGCTACAACTGATTATACATAACAGTTACAAATATACAATATAAACTCTTAGAAAGCCAATAGGACTTCATTTCTAACGGTGAGTATATGTCTATATCAACACTAAGAATTGAAATACACTGGATCCTGGATACTAAGTTTAGCATATGATATACCATAAGATGCAAAATTTGGAATAAACTAAGATAAACTTGGTGCCTATAAGTTTCTTGGGTTTGGGACTATTAGGATTTTTGTCGGTCATCACTAAATATGGCTCTGACGCAACGTTCACGCTTGTGGAAAAGAGGAAGTTGTTCCAGCATCTAAAAGGTTACATTTGGCACCCCTTTTCTCCAACCCCAGATGTAGGTCACTAAATCTATAATCTGAAGGGATATTAATATTTGGGTCCATGGAAATGGATGTATGAGATGAAGGAAGCAAAATCTTCCAAATGTCCAAATACTTTCTTCCTCCCACCACCACTAACCTAACGTCTGTATAAAACGTACCTGGTCTTCCTTCGGAACCTGAATGTTTATCAGTACGCGAACCTCCTCCAGCCTCTGTTGTTGTTTTTATACCAGTTGTTTTTGGAGCTTCAGTATTGCCTTCGGAACAAAAAAATATAATAATCACGATCCGACCAGTTCAAATATACATCGAAGAAACAAGTCAAAGCGACAGAAAAAATAAATAGAAAGTGTAAACTGAAGTATATCGAACTATTTTCTGGAAGGATAACATATCATACAATCAGGTTGTCCAGTAATAAATACTGGTTTCAGATTGTGAGAAAGGAAAAGAATCCCTAAAAGTATGATGTGAAAGATTGATTTAAAACTAGTGCTTAGCCAACAGCTTATCTATTCTTCTTTTTTGACATTTTTAGGTGATTTTTGAATCCTAAAGTAAGGACAATAAATCAAAAAACTGAAAAGGAAGCCTTCAGTAAGTGTCTTATAGGCATCAGCAGTCTCATTACTCATTAGCTAAAGGATACTGACCAAATGACTGTTACTTACAAACATCCATTTTAGCGCTCGTACATACCAGTGGCACGTATTGTCCTTTAAAACTTATTTTAGACAACTTGAAATATGTAATTTCATATTTTTGATAAGGGAATCACTGTTATTTTCATCCCTGTGGGTACCAGATATGTCAGAATGGGTTCTGTGAAGAAGGTAGTCACACTGAGAGCCGGTAGCTCTTTGATCCAACCAATGAGCAACATTTTAAAGTAAATAACGTTTTATTTTTAATAAAGTTTCCAACAGTTTTCTTTCTGAAATTCGCTGACACGGAAGAACTAGTCAGAAGTGACCAATTCACCAGTGTTTGTCCGATTTTACTGGAATCCACGACTTTTCAAGTTCTACAAGTTGTGCATATTTTCAATAGCAATATGTATTTTCTTATCTTTGTTAAATCTAATGTATAAGTTATTAATTTGCTTTATCAAAGTAATTACACACGCTGTTGAATAATCAATTTCATACCCAAGCATCGCTCAGCTAGTTTTCAAATATCTTTATATCGACAACATTCATTTAATGTTGAGATTTTTAAAAAAGTAATGCAATACTATTTCATCCCTTTTTCAAGAAACACATTTTTATCATTGGAGGTGACAGTCAAAATTCCTGGACCCACCTTAAAATTCAATCAATCTTGCCTAAGCCCATAACCTACCCTCTGATAAAATATCTTTCGAATACTTTGACAACTTTTGGAGAAATTGTATGGAAAAACATGGATGGATACATGAATGCATTAAAAATAAAAAAAGAAACGGTAAAATATGTCTCAATCGAAAAAGATTCCTAGATCTTCCCCAATATTCAACTAATTCTTTCTTTACCCATTAGTTAATTTATGTTTACTATAAATTTACATGATTTGTCTTCAGCACCTTTAGGTATGCGCCTTTTCAGAAATTCTGTTAAGTATTGTAGTTGTAGGAACAGTTTTTCTTCGCTTCTTCCCAGTCAGATTTTGTTACTTCATTTTTTGTGTAACTCTCACTGTCACCCAAAAGAAAAACACACAACATTGGGAGCTATTAAGGAGCAAACGATTGAGGCGGTTACACCAATGTTTTATTTGAATTGATTCTAGCTTTATGTCTCAACTTATTTTGACATACAAAGCACCAGGATCTGAAGAATTAAGCTAATGGAAAATGTACAGAAAATTAGAGACTTACCATCTCTTGCTTGGTTTAGATCTGTTATTGTGGGAAGAAAGTAAGATTAATGTATTAAACCTATAAAAAAGTAAAATCCTTACATATAATAAGCATATATGCAAATTTCTTCTCTGTTCATGCATTGATCTCATTGTATAATTTACCTTTCCATTATGACATACAATCACTTTTAAGTCGTAGAAACTCTTATACTCATAAATTAAAAGATCGTGAGTTGGGTTGAGACTTTAAACACTCAAAATTAGGATATTGGGTTTATCAAAAGAATAAATTACCCAATAAAGTAGCCTTAGGCTCCTTACATAAATAATCAGTCATTTTTGACGGATATATGTCAGTGAATGAATAAATAACGAGAGTGCAAGTAAGCAAACAGAGAAGAGAATAGTGCAGGCTTTCCGGTGGGAGTGGATTGTTTTTTTTTTTCAAGAACGCTTTAAAAAGAGTTTGCATCTTGACAGATCATTACTTTTTCCAGAATGGATCATGTCAAGTAAACATCACAAAGAATACTGAAAGGCGTATAAGTTCTGATTCATAGCTATTTGAAAAACGTATTTCTTTCAGCATTTCATATGATGCTTCAATAACTTGATCCATTCTGGAAAAAGTTACGATATATTATTGAAGATTATGTTGCTGAAAAATCTCAAAATCGATTGCCTGTATGTGAAATCTAAATTCGAGCAAACTTAAAAAAAATGAATCTACAAATTTGCTTGGAAGAGAAAAGAGCAAAACAAACTGGTAAAAGTTCGAAAAAATGATATCAAATCCTTCAGTAGAAGCTGATAAGGAGGCTGAAGGAGCGATCACAACCGTACAAGAATAATATAATTATACAAGCATTTATTCGAACCGGTGTACTCTCTGGCCTTCTTCAGGTCCCTGCTGCATTCGGCTACGCTCTAAGAATTTCGAACCAAACCCTCCAATCAATCCAATGAGGTAGATTGTTCTCATTCCACCGTACCTACTAGAAATATATCTCATATCAGTCAATTTTTCTTAGTTAATCCATCCGTGAGATGCCGCTTTAGTTAGTTCCAATGCCTGATTATGGGGCTTACATTTAAACAATATATGCATAAAGCCATTGTTCCGTAGGATAATCAGGTAATGGAACATTTGAGTGTTAAGCCTAATGTCTCTTCTTCCTTCATTAAAACCTCCAATTTGGTGTTCAATTTTATGCTAGATATTTAGCCAGTTTTTCACTCTCTTTCACTCTGTGGTCAGCTGGAATCACAACATTAACTGCTTGATAGATTTTCTATGATGAGTAGATCTGGTTTCCCAGTTTTAATTGGATTACCCATCTGAATTTCAAAGTCCAGTTGAATATTACTCTTACATTTTCAAGGAAAACCTCAGTTTATGTTAAACTCTTTATTTAAGCAGCGAACTCTTAGTCGTTTGCACGATCCCCATTTGTATTCTTCCCGAACTAATTCCTTACATCCATTTATTTTATGATTGGTAACTTAATTTCTGTCGACACAAAGCGACATCTAATTGTATTCAGTGTCATTTTCCATGCAGTGTTGTACACAAAGGATTGTTTTTCATTCATGTATTTTACACAGAAACGGTGATCTTACTTGGTGTGCGAACAAATACAAACAATCAGTTTATCCTACTTTATCGTCTGAGCCGACTAATTCTGTAACGGAAATTGATATCACTTACCACTGCTATTTTTCCACGGAAGAGGAGGGGTAAAAGGATTTATTTGGAATATATATTAGTAGCAACCCTGTTACATGTTAAGTGATAAGGCCTGATCCGTGGGCTTGGGACAAAGGTCCCGTTTATCCCAAACCTCACCCAGCGGACGCCCCTGATCGCTTCTGATCGTTTTAGAGCTAAATGAAAGAGCAAACGGAAATCAGCCTTAAAGTGAATGACTTGAAGAGAAGCAAGTGAACAGCAGCGACAAAACTTGGCTGATTCTATTAGTCTCAGACAATTGTTCTTTTGTATTTGTGAGAACCTAAAGACTCATGGTGTCTCAATCTACTCCCTTTCTCTTTAAAATGAAATCTAGGAAAATAGTCTCCATTGATTTTGACTCGAACTCTCAAGTAAATGTTACCTGGTGATATGCCTTGGCATTAAAAATCTTATTTCCAAACAGCACATTGATGCTTAACTCTCTTTCGAGCTCAGTAAAAATCATACATTTTTTGGGAATAAAACATCTTTTAAAGTCATTGAAATAACAGAAATGTGTTCAAATTACTTCTACTTAATTTCTTTTTTGTTTAATTTCATCACCCAATGTTCTCAATCCAAGATGGCTAATATCATTTTCACTCTTCTTCGTGACGTCACACACTAATGGCGCCAAACGGGGAATACTCACCCTCCTGGGATTCAAATATTTCCTGGTAGCTAAAATACCTCATGCCCTTTTAATTCAATGAAGGACCTTAAAACTTATGATGTATCATCATATTTTGATCATTTATTATTGTTCTAAATTTTAAAAAAATTCATTATATTATTATCATTATTTCTTAGCAACTTGATAATTTTGTATTGTAATTATTGACATTGGAATGATTCATTATTCATCGCTAATTCAATAATCAAAAATGTTTGAGTACTATGTTCTTAATGGATTATTGATTTAATGATTTATTGATATTTTGTTATTATAGTCACTATTATGATATCTGTTATAATGGTCGTTTAAGCAAATAAATAAACCAGCAAAACTAATACAAGTTTGAATAGATATTTAACCTCAGAGATGTGAAATGTGAGGGGACGTGGGGCATGTTGAAATATCTCACTTTCAGCAGCAACAGAGGATTTGGTGAGGGCTGTGTTGTCATCTTGCGCAAGCCTCTTATACCACCTTTCAGTCATATTGGCGTCAAGTCAATGCAGACTGTTTTGAAGCATGCAGGAACGTTAGAGTATTTTTTACATCTCAAAGTGTAATTTTCATTCGTTTGAATTATTCAATTTGTTTAGCAAATACAGGAAGTCAGGAATTAACGTTTATGTGCGTTGATTGTTTGGTGGAGAGAAAACAGAATCAGGCAAGGAATAAATTGCCTGTTTTAACGTGCATTGTGTACACTGCATACACTGAGGTCATAACTGCATGGGGCTAGTTGGACACGTGATGAAAGGGGTTAGTTGAAACATGTTCCAACTAACCCTACTATTTACCACAAGTAGCGATCAAACTCAAAACTGATTGGATAAACATGTGCTCAAATATATTTCCTCTGATAGGCGCCCCCTACCAACTGTATACCAGAAAAAAAGTGATATTGATATTTGATAATCATGAAAGTCACATCAGTGTCGTTGTCATTGAGTTTGTCCGAGAATATGGAATGGTATTGCTGTAATTTCCCCCGTTCTTTTCACACAAGATGCTTCCCCACTGACAGGGCTGTTTTGAGGCCTTTCAAAAACCAGCACATCTCTACAGCCGGTGCGTGGGTGGAGGGAAAGAATTGAAAAACGAGGAATATGTATGAAATTCCTGAATTAGTTGGAAATGCACTTCCTCAAGCCATGTCCCTACCAACATCCAGTCGGGTTTCAGGGTAACAGATATTCATCTTTTAGACAGGAACATCGATGATGATTTTCCCTTTTCTCATATGTCAGATTGTTCATCAAACATCGATGATGATTCTGTTGCAATAACCAGTTCAATAGTAACTAACCCACTGACCCCAAATGCTGCAACATCAAATCAACCAAGACCATCTGTCTCTTAACGCTAGAGGATAGCCGTCCTTCCACTAAAGCTGGACCAAGGAAAAGAAAAGACAACCTCGATGAACAAAAGTACTAATTGACATTCGTAATCGATTTGAAATCGTATAGCAGGCCAAGAAGAAATCATCCATGAGGCAAAAGAAACCAGAGACTGTAAGGTAATAGGTTGAAGACCAAACAAAGGAGACTGATAGTAAGGACAGTATTAAAGAGAATGATATTTCCTCGGGCATCATATCTAATGAGTAAGGAGAATCTGACGGTTAGCAAGTCGCATCCAGGAATGTGGAAAGCCTTCAAAGTGTGGGACTGTTCTCATGCATTTTGCAGGGAAAAGAAAGGTGCATTCTTATGTTGTACTGGTTGATGAAATGAACGAAGATGATGAGGTGGCCGCAAAGGTCTGAAAATGTGTTCTGAGCAAATATTTTAAGCGCCCCATATTCATAATTCCAGGTGATTCTGTTGATCTATCGACCTACAAGCCAAAGTAAGTACAGGGGCATCTTGTGGGCCAACCAACCTAATTTATAGATGACACACCAAAGTGAAAATCATGCCTAGTCGACGGTATCTGATAAAATACGTCAACAAGATTTTTAGTTGTCCTATAATTACTGTTTGGTTCCAACATACCCCATAGCATATTCCAATTTACCCCACTGTGGGTGAGTTGGAACGTCTGAACTTAAGTCACAAGAATTGTAATTTTATAAACCTCTTAAAGCTTTTGCTGAAAGTATTTACTGAGTTTGTTGTATACTTGTATATACATGAAAAGATGTAGATTTATCAATATAACATTATATTGAAAATTTGCGTTTTTGTGAAATGTGTTCCAACTAAACTCACCTTTCTCTATCTCATAAAATCAAAATATTTCTTTTCCGGATAAAAACAAAATAATGAACAAAACCCAACTGAATTTTTTGATTTTAGCTAGCTTTTCAAAAAAAATTTTTTTTCCTTAAATTACTCACTATGCTGTTTTCGGCTCAATCTGGTAAGCATGGAAATGCATAGAAAATATATTGGTAATGGAGGGCTTTCATAAGTGGGGTTAATTACAGCAATAATTTTTCGGTTCATTGACAGCATTTACAGAGAACCCCAACATAATTCCAAACAATAATATATGATTTATACTTACAAGGGCATGTACCACACATCCAGGGACATTCAGGAGGAACATTAAAGAACATGCAATTTCTTTTATCCTTACACTTGCCTGAGTCTTTTACTGAACAGTTAGCTGAAAAAGAATAAAAAATAACCAACAAGTACAATGAAGATTTAAGCAGGCCTACACGAAGAAGCCTTAAATCATTTTTATGTAAGGGGATCCCATTTTCATTCATTACTGGTTGCTTGCAACCAGGCCAGTCAGAGGGCTCAAAAAGAATACAGTAGTGGGGGACTGTTCACATACCCTTCGTTGGGAACTAGTGGACAGGGCTTCGTTTTGCGTTTTCTGGTGTAATTTAGCGATGTCTCATTTTTTGCATAATTAACCATTGGAGAACCAATGTGTTCAACATGATTTGGCTGTAACAGCGATTCAATAGAAAAAAAATTGATCAACTTGGGTAAGATAAAAACAAATTGGTAAAAAAGAGGCGGATCCTTTTAATCAAATTGAGCATTTCAGATGTTAAAAGCTTAACATGTCAATTAAGAAAGGAGTTTAAAACAAATTAAGAAAGCAAAAATTGAATGAAATGCCAAGAGTGTAAAGGTGTAACTGTTGAATGGGTGTGTACTGAAAAAAGTATACTTTCTTTTCATTTCATGAGGGGTGGATCAAGACAAGGGATGGATTAGGGCCGCTGGGCAAAATCCCGATGGACTAGTCAGTATTTGGGCGGGTGTCGCTTGGCACCCAGTCAGTAGGCCAGTGATTCTCAAACTGTGTGCTACAGCTCAATAGAGCACTGCAATTATCTCCCTAGTGTACTGCAATTTTTTCCCCAAATACAGAAACGAGTATCTCGAGCCTTGAACTTGTCTATACCTGCATCATGTATGTCCCACTTCCACAACAGAGTTGCCAATCTTGTGGTTTCAGCACTAAATTTTGTTTGATTTTTTTAACGACAGATGAAAGGGAAAAAAGAGTTCGCATATTATTATGCCAATGAAAGCCCCCAGGTCGAAATTCTAGGATAACGATCAGTCACCTTTATGACCCCCCCCCAGGTATTCCTAAAAAGAAAAGCCGACCACAGCTTACCATACCTTAACTCAATTCAGACTTTGGGATTCCCATTTGTTTGTATTCATTCTAAGGTTTCCCATCTGATACAGAATGCATTGAAATCCTTGCACTCTATATATGCTATATAGAATTATCATCTTGGTAGAATCCTTGTGTTTCAATATTGTCACATAAGGGGAAACATATTTCAAGCAGAAACAATATCACTTTCGTTTGTAATCAATA